>OY882863.1:81853566-82228566 GCA_963693515.1 Pipistrellus nathusii
AAAAAAAAAAAAACAACAACAACAGACTAAAGAAGGCCTCTGAGGGCGGGCGGGCCCCTGGCTGGAGGCTGGCTTCGCGGAAAGGATACAGTCTTTCCCCTTGAACAGCGTCTTCCCCGTCAGCATCTCCGCCATGATGCAGCCCACCGACCAGATGTCCACTGCGGGGGGAGGGAGGGGCGTCACCGGGCGCCGGCCACGCGGGCAGCCGCCCAGAGAGCCGCGCGGAGCACTGACCCGTGTGGTTGTAGTGCATCCAGCTGAGGATCACCTCGGGCGCCCGGTACCAGCGCGTCACCACGTAGCCGGTCATCTCGGCGTCCAGGTGCCGCGCCAGCCCGAAGTCCAAGATCTGCGACCGGGAAGGGAGGGCGCTCGCTGAGGGGGGAGGCTCTTGGAGCAGCTTCGGGGCGGGGGGAGGGTTCCGTAGGAGGGGGGCCACCCGCAGGGGGAGGGTTCTGCAGGAGGGGAGCAGCTTTGGGGGGGGGAGGGTTCTGCAGGAGGGGAGCAGCTTTGGGGGGGGAGGGTTCTGCAGGAGGGGAGCAGCTTCGGGGTCGGGGGGAGGGTTCCGCAGGAGGGGGGCCATCCGCAGGGGGAGGGTTCTGCAGGAGGGGAGCAGCTTTGGGCGGGGAGGGTTCTGCAGGAGGGGAGCAGCTTTGGGGGGGGAGGGTTCTGCAGGAGGGGAGCAGCTTCGGGGGGCGGGGGGGAGGGTTCTGCAGGAGGGGAGCAGCTTTGTGGGGGAGGGTTCTGCAGGAGGGGAGCAGCTTTGGGGGGGAGGGTTCCGCAGGAGGGGAGCAGCTTCGGGGGGCGGGGGGAGGGTTTTGTAGGAGGGGAGCAGCTTTGGGGGGGAGGGTTCTGCAGGAGGGGAGCAGCTTTGGGGGGCGGGGGGGTGGGTTCTGCAGGAGGGGAGCAGCTGGGGGGGAGGGTTCTGCAGGAGGGGAGCAGCTTCGGGGGAGGGTTCTGCAGGAGGGGAGCAGCTTTGGGGGGCGGGGGGGAGGGTTCTGCAGGAGGGGAGCAGCTTCGGGGTGGAGGGTTCTGCAGGAGGGGAGCAGCTTCGGCGGGGGGAGGGCTCTGCAGGAGGGGAGCAGCTTCGGGGAGGGAGGGTTCTGCAGGAGGGCCCACTCCAGCCCCGGCCGACCCCGCCCGGCCCCTCACCTTCAGCTCGCAGTCCTCGTTCACAGCGAGGTTGCCCGGCTTCAGGTCCTGGAGGAGAGGACGGGACAAGCACCAGGCAACAGGCCGATGGGAGCGTGTCCCCTGGCTGGGCCCAGCGTGTGGCCTCCCCACCCGCCCCGCGGGGTCACCCTCCCTGTGTGCACAGGAGGCCCAGGCCGCAGCCCTGAGGCTCCCGGAACACCGGCTCGGCTGGCTCTGCTCACACCACTCCCCCGAAGGTCCCAGAGCACAGCAGCTCCGCGGAGCGGGCCTCCCAGGCCGAGGCTGGGCCTGAAAATCCACAGTCCTTCCCGGGACCGGCCCGCCCTCCCCTTCCCCTCCGGGCGGCTGCGGAGAGCCCAGGGCGGGGCGGGAGCACGGGGGCACAGCACTCACCCTGTGGATGACCCCGGCCGAGTGGATGTACTGGGGGGAGGGGGGAGAGAAGGGTGGGTCTGTGAGCTGCTTCACACCAGGCTCCTCATCAGCTCAGAACCCGCCCGCCCCACAGGCCCGGCCTCCCGCCCCTCAGGGCTCACCCCTCTGCCCGCCGTCCTGCAGCGCCCACCCACCTTCAGGCCCTTGAGCATCTGGTACACCAGGTACTGGATCTTGTCCTCGCTGAACTCCATGCCCATGATCTTCTGCAGGTCCGTCTGCATGAACGGCATCACCAGGTAGCTGCAAGGGACCAGGGCTTCGTGGACCGTCCACGTCTCACCCAGCCCCGGTCTGAGCTCAGAGGAGGAGGGGGCTGGGGCAAAACAGGGGCCCAAGCGATGCCCTCCAAGTGAGAGCAGAACCGCCCAACCACAGCCAGCCAGTCAGCCCCCCACACTCCCCACCCCCTACCCCACGGGCCTCCTGGCTCTGCAGTGGCCGCCCAGCTGGCGGAGCTCAGTGAGCATCTCAGCTGGACCGTGCTCAGGAAAGCCAAAGGGAGCTGGGTTCCCTCTCTTCCCAGTGCCCTCCCCTCGCCTCCTCTATGCCCCATAGAAGCCAGAACTGTGCGCTAGAAACGTCTCTCAACATTTCCCTCTGCTTCTGCCCAAACTGTCTCTCTGATGGAAACCAAGATGGCGGCTTAGGTAAATGCCTAACTGCAGCCTCACACAACCAATTTCAAAAAATACAACTAAAATACAAAATGGACATTACCCAGAACTACAGGAAAGTTGACTGACTGGAAATTCTACAACTAGAAGGAAAGAGAAAATCGGAAGGAAAATCAGAGGAGCTGTAAAAGCCTAAGGTATGGAGACACGCTGTGCGCGGGGAGAGGACGGAGCCGGAGAGGAGGGGGAGGCTGAGTACCTGGCTGGCTTTCCCTGGCGGGAAGGAAACAAAAGCTCCAGACTGGGCTGAACCCCAGTTCAGACAGCACTGAACCCCAGTTCTGGGTGAGACCCTGGGGACCCAGACACATACAGAGGGAGTCTGGGCTGTAAGGCGGAAACCCAGGGAAGTGGCAAAAGGCAGTCCCGGAGGCACGCACATTACGCGCAGAGGACTGACTGTTGACTCTGCTGCTAGATTGCCCTAGCGGGAAGGAGACAAAAGCTCCAGACTGCTCTGAACCCCACTTCCAACCCCACTTACAACTGCACTGAACCCGTTTTGGACTCATGGGGGGAGAGCCTAGACTGTTTGGTAGTGGGCAAAACTCGAGGGCACCTTTCTCTCAGAGGTGCTTGCAGCGAGTACCAAAGGACACTGAGGAACACTGAGACTCAGGAGCCTCATAGGGTGGGTCTGAGGGAAAGCCAAGGCTATAGGCTCCTCCCTGAAACTCCGCCCCATCGAAGCTGAGCACAGAAACTTTTACAATTTTCCAAGTCTAGTCGAATAAGGCTGTCTCCTGGCATTGACACAGCTGATCCTCACAGCCAATTGGCCTGGAGGTCAGTTCCTACCAGGAATACCAACAACAATCAAGACTTAACCTGTTAACCGGGGAGTTCCCTTTTTAATTATGCAACGTACAACAGGCGCATACTCTTTCACTAGGACGTGTCAGTACGTCATGCCCAGTGGACATAATTTTATATTATTATTTTTTATTTATACTTAATTAAAATAAATGAAATATATATTTTTCGTTTATTTATATATAAAGCACAAAGGAAAATACAAAATTACAAACAAATAGAAAAGAATACCAACAAAAAAAATGGAAACATCAAATTAAAAAATTATAGCCAATACTGGTTTGACTCAGTGGATAGAGCGTCGGCCTGTGGACTGAAAGGTCCCGGGTTCGATTCCAGTCAGAGGCATGTACCTTGGTTGTGGGCGCATTCCCAGGAGGGGGTGTGCAAGAGGCAGCTGATCGATGATTCTCTTTCATCGATGTTTCCAACTCTCTATCCCTCTCTCTTCCTCTCTGTAAAATATCAATAAAATATAAAAAATTATAAATTTTACAAACAATTATAAAGATTACAAAAAACATATACCATCCCTCTCATGGTGCAACATATATATCAAGGACATATTCATATGTCCTACCCGTTCCTGATAGTGTTTATGTTTGACGTATTTATAGGTCCCGCTCGGTTAACAGGTTAACTACAACAAGGCTGTACACACAGCCCACAAAAGGGGTGCACCAAGAGTGTCCACCTCAGGTAACAGGGAGACTGAACAACTGAACCATATAGGACACCTTAGCACACAAAGCCACTTACTAACTCAGGGAAGCTGTGAAAATGCCAAGACAAGGAAACAGATCACAAACAAAAGAAATGGAGGACAAAAAGAGACTGGACATAGAGTTCAAAACCATGCTTATAAGGTTTTTCAAGAATTTCCTAGAAAAGGCTGATAAAATAAACGAGACCTATGAGGATATGAAAAGGGATTAACTAGAAATAATAAGGGATCAACTAGAAATAAAGAATACATTATCTGAAATAGGAAACATTATACAGAGTCCTAAAAACAGAATGGAAGATCATAAGAATCAAGCCAAAGATTTGGAACATAAAGAGCCAGAAGACACTCCTTCACAGAAGCAAGAAGACAAGAGAATCCAGAAAATTGAAGATAATGTAAGAAACCTCTGAGACAACTTCAAGCGAACCAACATCAGAATTATGGGGGTCCCAGAAGAAGAGAGAGAGCAAGATACCGAAAAATACTGGAAGAAATAGTGACAGAAAACTTCCCCCACCTGGGGAAAGAATTAGACTTACAAGTCCAGGAAGCGCACAGAACCCCAAACAAAAGGAATCCAAAGAGGACCACACCAAGACACACCATAATTAAAATTCCAAGAACAAAAGACAAAGAGAGAATATTAAAATCAGCAAGAGAAAAGAAGGTAGTCACCTATAAAGGAGCACCCATACGATTGTCAGCTGATTTCTCAACAGAAACCATGCAGGCCAGACGGGAATGGCAAGAAATATTCAAGGTGATGAATAGCAAGAACCTACAGCCAAAAATACTCTACCCAGCAAAGCTATCACTTAGAATCAAAGGCCAGATAAAGAGCTTCACAAATAAAAAAATAAAAAAGCTAAAGGAGTTCATCACTACCAAACCAGAATTATATGAATTGCTGAAGGGGGTTCTTTAGGAAGAGGAAGAAAATAAAGATAAAATATGAACAACAAATACGTAACTATCAACAAGTGAATCTAAAAGTCAAGGGAATTAAAAAACCTGATGAAAAATATTAACTGTTGAATATATTATAATAGAATCAGAGGTATGGAAGGGGAGTGGACTGACAATTCTCGGGGAAAAGGGGAGTGGGGGGGGGCGGTGAGGGAAGAGACTGAAGACAAACTGTGCACCTATGGATGAGGACAATGGGGGGTGGGGAAAGGGCAGAGGGTGGGGTGGGAACCTAGTGGAGGGGAGCAATGGAGGGGGAAAAAAAAGGAGGAACATTTGTAATAATATGAACAATAAATATTTATTTAAAAAAAAAAAAGTCTCTCTGCCAGAGGTCACGCCTGGCTGAGATGGCTCTAGGAATAACCAAAAGGTCTCCCCGCCAAGAAGGAAACAAGAAAACAATCCCAGGAGGGCAGAAGGAGGAAGGAGGAGGTGGCTAAGCGCTGCACCCTCTTAAGGAATTGCAAAACAGATGGAGGTCAGCAAAATGCAACTGTTCTCCGTAGCAACAGCAAAGTCCAGAACAAAAAACGATACAGACTGAAGAAGGAACATTAGGGGGGGAGGCCACCTGCGTGAACCTGTGACCTTCTGCAGCCTCTACCCGACCACACCCTCCCTGCTGGCCCTGCTCCTCACAGCCCCTCCCGCCTGTGTCCTTCCCTTCAGGAGACCCTGTTCCTCCTTCTGGCCACAAACGGCGCTGAAGTCTCACCGTGCCAGAACCACCTTCCCGCGGCCCTGTTTCTTCTCTCCCCCAAACTTCTACACAGAGTGGTCCACGCCTCCTCAGCCCACTGCCTTCAATCCCAGGCCCCCCACAAGCCGGCATCTGCTCTCGCTGCATCACCAAAGCTGCTCTGGTCAAGGTCACTAATATGGCCCACCTCCCGCCGGCTCCCTCCCTTCCTATGTGACCTCTGCAAAGTCTGACTGCCTCTCAAGATTCTCTGCCCACCAGCTCTGCCCACCTGCTCTGCCCACCTGCTCAGGTGCCCTCAGCGCGTCACCTGCTCATCCTCTTGGACCTCAGCGATGCTACCGTCATCAGCAGCACCACGCGGGCTCTGCGCTGCCCGTCCTGGGCCTTGGCTGTCACCCACGGGTGATTATTCCAACTCAGATCCCCGTTCTTAGCCCAGATCTTTTTGCAACTTCTGAGTAAATACTTGAACGTTCACAGGCTCTTCGAAAGTAAAGTGTCCACAATGGAGTTCAGAATCTCTCCCCCAAGATCTGTTCCTCCTCCACCTTGGATTCCAAGCGGGAATGTGGCTCCCCGCCCTGACCTATGCCGCCCTCCCAGCCGCGGAATCCCAGGGAGCTCCGGTCTGCTCTGGGCCCCTATCACCTCTCCTCTATGTATTATATCGATAGATCAAGGTCTGGGTCTTGAACTCTACCCTCCAGTTCCCACCTCCCAGAGCTGGTCCCTAACCCTTCTCTCTGCCTCTAGAGTACACCCCCAAATCCGGCCTCACCCTCTGCTCAAAGCCTCCATGGACTTGAAGATGCCTGTGGGGTTAAGAAAACAGGACAGATGCATGCAAAAAAGACAGAAGGAAGAAAGAAAGGGAGGGAGAGAGAGAGGGAGAAAGGAGGGAAAGAGGAAAAAGAAAGAACTAAATCACATTCTTACACCATATACAAGAATAACGCAAAATGATTTAAAAACATAAGTGTAAGTCCTGAAACCAAACAACTCTTACAAGAAAACATAAGCAGCAAATTCTCTGACACTGCACTTAGTATTTGAACTATATATCTCAGGTTCATATATTGGAATCCAAGGGAGAGGAAGAACAGATCTTGGGAGAAAGATACTGAACTCCATTTTGGACACTTTACTTTCGAAGAGCCTGTGAACAGTCAAGTGATTACTCAGAAGTTGCAAATAGCCGAAACCGGTTTGGCTCAGTGGATAGAGCATCGGCCTGCGGACTGAAAGGTCCCAGATTCGATTCTGGTCAAGGGCACGTACCTTGGTTGAGGGCACATCCCCAGTAGGGGGTATGCAGGAGGCAGCTGATCGATGATTCTCTCTCATCGATGTTTCTATCGAACTCTATCCCTCTCCCTTCCTCTCTGTAAAAAATCAAGAAAACATATTTTAAAAAAAAGAAGTTGCAAATAAATCTGGGCTACCTGGGAAGAGAAACAAACAAAAAAACCCCAAACAAACAAAAAATGAGACTACATCAAACAAAAGTTTTGCATTGAAAGAAAGACAACCTACTGAATAGGAAAAGATATTCTCTAACAATACATGCAATGTGGGGTTAATATCTAAAATATATAAATAATTCATAAAAACAAGCAACACAATTTAAAAATGGGCAGAGGATTTGGGTACTTCTCCAAAGAGGACATACAAATGGCCAAGAGACATCTGAAAAGATGCTCTATGTCACTAATCACCAGAGAAATGCAAATTAAAACCACCATGAGATACACCTCACGCCTGCCAGAAAGGCCACCACCAATCAACCAACCAACAGCAAGTGCTGGTGAGGATGTGGGGAAATAGGAACCTCATGCATTGGGGGAGAGGGGTGTTGTAAACGGGTGCAGCCACTATGGAAAACAGTATGTTTAAAAATAGAACTACCTGCCGAAACCGGTTTGCCTCAGTGGATAGAGCGTCGGCCTGCAGACTGAAAGGTCCCAGGTTAGATTCCGGTCAAGGGCACGTACCTTGGTTGCGGGCACATCCCCAGTAGGGGGTGTGCAAGAGGCATCTGATCCATGATTCTCTCTCATTGATGTTTCTAACTCTCTATCCCTCTCTCTTTCTCTCTGTAAAAAATCAAGAAAATATATTTAAAAAAAAAAAAAAAAAAAAAAAGGCTGAAACCGGTTTGGCTCAGTGGTAGAGCGTCTGTCTGCGGACTGAAGGGTCCTGGGTTCGATTCCGGTCAAGGGCATCTATCTTGGTTGCAGACACATCCCCGGTAGGGGGTGTGCAAGAGGCAGCTGGTCGATGTTTCTCTCTCATCGACGTTTCTAGCTCTCTATCTCTCACTCTTCCTCTCTATAAAAAATCAATAAAATATATTTTTAAAAAAATAAAAAAGGAAGATTACTTTAAAAAAATTTTTAAAAAAATAAAAAAATAGGACTACCTTATGACCCAGCAATTCCACTCCTGGGTTTTTATCCAGAGAAATCCAAAACACTAATTCAAGAAGATCTATGCACCCCTATGTTCACTGCAGACTGTTTACAATGGCCAAGATGCGGAAACAGCCTAAGTGCCCATCAACAGAGGACCGGATGAAGCGGCTGTGGTGCTTATATACAATGGAATACCGAATTACTCTGCCATAAAAAAGAACAAAACCTTGCCACTGTGATAACATGATGAACCTAGAGAGTATTATGCTAAGTGAAATAAGTCAAACAGAGAAAGATACGTACCATATGATTTCACTAAATAACAACAAAGGAAAGACTCACAGATACAGGGAACAGACTGATGGTTGCCTGAGGGGGGGGGGAGGTTGGGGAGCTGGGTGAAAAAGGTGAAGGGAGTAAAAAGCACAAATTGGTAGTTACGAAATAGTTACGGGAATGTAAGGTACAGTATAGGAAATCCTATATAATAAAAGGCTAATATGCAAATCGGCCAGAGGAATGACCAATTGATATGACACACACTGGCCAGCAGGGGGCAGACACTCAATGCAGGAGCTGTCCCCTGGTGGTCAATGTGCTCCCATAGGGGGAGCACCACTCAGCCAGAGCCGGGCTTATGGCTGGCGAGCACAGCAGCTGTGGCGGGAGCCTCTCCCACCTCTGTGGCAGTGCTAAGGACCCCTCAGGGGACCCTACACTCTGAGAGGGCCAGGCCAGGCCGGGCTGAGGGACCCGCCCCAGTGCACGAATGTGGTGCACCAATCCTCGAGTACAGTTGATAATATTGCAATAATTGTGTATGGTGCCAGATGGGTACTGGAAATATGGGGGTTTAGGGGGAGGGAGCACTTTGTGACGGTTATGATTAGCTGACCACTATGTTGTACACCTGAAACTAATACAAAATAATACTGAATATAAATTATATTTGAAAATTAAAATTTTTTAAAGATATAATGTTACCTGCTTAAACAAACAAACACCCACTCCACTCAAAATTACTGTATTACATTCACAACAAAAGCATGCTAGCAGCCAAAGCCGGTTTGGCTCAGTGGTAGAGCGTCGGTCTGCGGACTAAAAGGTCCCAGGTTCGATTCCGGTCAAGGGCATGTACATTGGTTGCGGGCACATCCCCGGTAGGGGGTGTGCAAGAGGCAGCTGGTTGATGTTTCTCTCTCATCGACGTTTCTAGCTTTCTATCCCTCTCCCTTCCTCTCTGTAAAAAATCAATAAAATATATTAAAAAAAAAAAGGAAAAAAAAGCATGCTAGCAAAGAGGTTTTCAGAACATTTGAAACAGGACTGGGGGGAAAAAATCCGAAGGTTTCTAAATTTTAAGCCAGCCACTGCACTAGCCAAGCCAGGCGTTTAGCAACGAAATGTTTCGGTTCTGTGTAACTGTCAACCTCATTAGCCAAGGCAGTCGGCTTCCTGACCCTTACTTCATGCTGGAAGGAGCCTCAAGGCCAGATGCGTATCTGGGCCCAGACCCGTATCTGGGCCCCTGGGGAATGCCCAGGGAGCTGGTGCCAACCCTGTGAGGACGGGCAGTGGTGTCTTGGTGGTGTTAAAGCTGAGTAACAAGCAAAGCAGCTGGCACACAGCTCCAGCCAAGCGCACCAGAGCCCCTCCCACCCCTTCCTGCCGCCTTCCCCTCCGCCCTGGGCTGGCGGATCTCTCCGGAGAGAACCACCCTCCACCCAGGCAGGGAATGCCGGCAGGAAGCCCCCACCCCAACGCGCTCCCCATGGGAGTAAGCACTGCCGTTCCCAGGCCCGTCAGCCACTCACAAGTCGTGGAAGCTGCGCAGGGAGGAGGCCGGGGTGAACACGTCCAGGAGCCCGATGACCTGGGGAGAAGGTGCCAGTGAGGGCTGGGCGGCGCTGAGGCCTCACCACACCCCCTGGTCCCCCAAACCCCGCCCCTCCCCCACTCAGGCCTAGCCACGCCTGGGACCATCCGCCCTTTCCTAACAGGATGGCAGGTTCCCAGGGTCCCGGGAGCAGCTAAGGGGTGGAGGAGGAAGAGGAATCCCCCTAACAAGGTGAGCCCAGTGATGGGGAGGCAGGGAAGGGGGACACTCCTATGCTCACTGCCTCCAAGTGTGCTGTTCAGGGCAAGCAGCACAAAACCACTCTCCCGCAGAGCAGGGGCCCACCAAGGCGGAGGGAATCCAGGGAGGAACAGGGAAGGGGCCCTCCAGCCAGCAGGCTCCCTGCCCTCGGCCTGGGGTCTCCTGCCCTTTGGAGGCCTAGTTCGAGCCAAGGGCAAGATCACCCTGGCTGGAGGCCGCGGGGAGGCTGCTGAGGAGCAATGGGGCTGAATGTTGTTTTAAATGCTTGCTTTCCAACCTACGTGTCCCAGAGCAAAGCCTGGCTGTCAGACCCAAGGCTGGGTGGCCCGTTTTCTAGCTGTTTCTGTCGGATAGGACAGTCCAGTGCACTGAGGCCTGGAGCCAGGCTGCCGGTGTTAAAATCCCAGCTCTGCCACTGACTAACCACACAACCTGTGCGTCTTTCCTGCCTCGGTTTCCCCATCTGTACATGGGAGTTAACAGTACGTATCTCAGGTGCTACTGTTAGGATTAAACAAGCTGGTTTAGGCCAGTGGTCGGCAAACTGCGGCTCGCAATGACTAATGAGTTTGCCGACCGCTGTCATATACCACCCTTTACCCCTTTGCACACAATATGCCACAATTGCCTAATCCTCACAGCTTCCAACTACATGGTACCATTTAGTCTAGCAGAAACTCATTAGTCAACAGAGCGGCAAAACACAGCTGGAGAGCTGCATGTGGCTCTGGAGCCGCAGTTTGCCGACCACTGGTTTAGGCAAAGCTCTTAGAATGGTATGTCCCGGGGTTACGTCGGATATCCGTTCCACCAGCGGCTGAGGTGACCCAGGACTGCCGGGCTGCGTGCCTATTGTTATCAGGCCACACACACAAACATGGACCTGGATCCTGGCCCAGCTCAGGGAACTGGACCACATTACAAAGTTCCTCTGGGCCTGTCCTCCCCACAGGGAGGCTGTGGGCTGCACCGCCACACCCCCTCTGCACCCATCTCCATGATGAGCTGAGTGCCAGGACCAGGGGGCAAGAGGAGGTCCCCTTCCCCGGCGGCGCTGTCCTGAGTTCTGGCGCCCTGGGCGCTCCCAGCACAGGGCAGGTCGGCCTCCGGGTGGGCTCCCCGCCCCCCCCCCCCAGGCCCCCCGCACCCCGGCCTGGCCTACGTTCTCATGCTGCATGTGCTTCAGCAGCAGCAGCTCCCGGTAGGCGCGCTTGGCGAAGATCTCGGACTGGAAGGGCCGACTCAGCTTCTTGATGGCCACCTTCTCCCCTGACCGCTTGTCGATGGCGGAGCTGCGGGCACAGGAGGTCAGCAGACGGCGCTTCCTCCCGGGTAGCGCCACCTGACCCTGGGGGTGCCTCCCGGGCCATCCTCGCCCCATCCCGCCGCTCCATCCCTCTCCCCTTTCTCCTCCCCCTCCCCCCCCACCCACCCCACCCCTCCCCCCCGCGGGCCAGCCTAGGAGACGGGATGCCGGCTGCAGGGTGAGGGGATGGCGCCGGGGACGGGGCCGGGGCCGGGGAGGGCGCCCGCAGACAGACCCGGGGTCAGAGCCGGGATCGTCCCCTCGGCAAGTCATTTCTCCTTCCTCGGGCCTCAGCGCCCGTCCGTAACCAGGGGGTACACCCGGAAGAACGCGGGGCCCCTGTAACTTCCAGTCCTGGGAGCCAGACTCAGTCCCGGTTCCACCCACGGCCGGGGAGATCGCCCTCCCTCCACCTCGCCCCGGCCCCCCGCCTGGCCCAGGAACCGCCGAAGGGCCGGCGGCCGCGGGGCGCCGGGCCGGAGTCCGGGTGAGGCGCGCGCCCGGGAGCCCGGCCCGGAGGGGAGGCGGGTCCGGGGGCGCAAAGAGGAGCCTCGGCCCGGCCGGGAGGGCCCCCCGGGGCCTGGGCCCGAGCGCCCCGCGTCGGACCGGACCGTCCCGACGTCCCCCCGCCCCGCGGCCCCGCGGCTCACCACACGGCGCCGTACGCGCCGCTGCCGACGTGCGCCGGGGACAGGTAGGTCCGGGGCAGCTCCCAGGCGGTCTTGTTGACGTCCAGCTTGTAGAAGCCCTTCCTCCGCGTGAGGCTCATCCCGCGCTCCCTGCACCGTCTCCGAGGCCCCGCGCGGCTGTGCGCGCCCCGGCCCCGCGCCGGCCCCTCCCGCCCGGCCGCGCCCCCAGCGCCCGCTCCGCCCCGCGGGAGGCGGGGCCCGCGGCGGTCCCACCTGCGGCGCCCAGGTGCCCGCCGCCCGCCCCGGCCTGCCCGTGGCCCAGGTGCCCGCCGCCCGCCCCGGCCTGCCCATGGCCCAGGTGCCCGCCGCCCGCCCCGGCCTGCCCGTGGCCCAGGTGCCCGCCGCCCGCCCTGCCCATGGCCCAGAGCGCATGGCCCATGGCCCACGGCCCAGAGCCCGCAGCCCGCGGCCCGGCGGCAGGTGCCTGCCCTTCAGGACGGTGCGTCCGGCTGCCGGGGCCAGCGCAGGGCGGCGCTCCCGGACCTGGGTCCTCCCAGCTCTCTGCAGCCTGGACTCGGCGGGACGATCTCTCCGTGAAATTGAAGCCAGTTTTGGCAAAACGAAACTAAACCTCAGGATCCATTGATTACGGAATGTTTCAAACATTCAGAAATAGGCTAAACGGCCTGGTGCTTCTCACGCTTGACTGTGAACACGAACCCCCTGGAAACTGTATTTTATTAAAAGACAGTTTCTGCCGAAACCGGTTTGGCTCAGTGGATATAGAGCGTCAGCCTGCGGACTGAAAGGTCCCGGGTTCAATTCCAGCCAAGGGCATGTGCCTTGGTTGCGGGCACATCCCAGTGGGGGGATAGGGGGTGTGCAGGAATCAGTTGATTGATGTTTCTCTCTCATTGATGTTTCTAACTCTCTATCCTTCTCCCTTCCTCTTTGTAAAAAAAAATCAATAAAATATATATTTTTTTAAATAATAAAAGACAGCTTCTGATGCAGGCGGTCTGCGATGGAGCCGATTCTGCACTTCTCACCAACTCCAGGCCCAGAGGGTCTCTGGGCCACAGGGACAGTGAGGTTCCACACCCAAACCCTCAGTCAGCAGTTACACCTGCTCCTTGTCACTTATCCCATCTACACCCCTCCGCCCTCATTATTTTGAAGCAAAATCAGGTATCATCATTTCATAAATATTTTTGAGTCTCTAAAACAGTGGTTGGCAAACGGCGGCTCTCGAGCCACATGTGGCTCTTTGGCCTCTTGAGTGTGGCTCTTCCACAAAATACCACGGCCTGGGCGAGTCTATTTTGAAGAAGTGGCGTTAGAAGAAGTTTACGTTTAAGAAATGTGGCTCTCCAAAGACATTTTGATCGTTGTCCTGTTGATATTTGGCTCTGAGGACTAATGAGTTTGCCGACCACTGCTCTAAAGGATAAGGATTATTTTGAAATAATACCACAAGATCATTTTTACACCTAAAAGCTGTAACAGAAATTCTATAATAAGCAGCTACCCAGTCCAGGTTGAATGTTTTGAAGTTTTTGCTTGCCTCCTAATGGCCCAGAGAGCAAGGCCACGCCCAGGGCCTCCGCCGCCTGTGTCTGGTGGCTTGTGCGGCCTGGACAGAACTCTGTGCTCAACCGAAGTCACAGCGGCCTGCCCGCCGGCGGGCCCAGCGGTGGAACATCAACCTATGGACCAGGAAGTCACACTTCCGTTCCCTGCCAGGGCACATGCCCGGGTTGCAGGCTTGATCCCCAGGAGGGGGCGTGCAGGAGGCAGCCGAATGATTCTCTCTCGTCGCTGCTGTTTCTATCTCTCCCTCCCTTTCCCTTCCTCTGTGAAATAAATAAAAATATATTTTAAATAAATCACAGAGGCCTCCCAGGAACAGGGGGCAGAGAATGACTACTCGAAGTCGGATGCCCGGCCCGACTTGTCCAAGCCCTGGCCGGCCAGGAAATGGGGCTGAGGGAGGGGTGGGGACCGCTTTGTCAAACAGAGAGAAGGTGGCTTGAGGGAGGAGAGGGACCTGCCCTTGGCCTACAACAAGCCGGGGGATTCCCCAAGGAGGCTTCACACCTGGTGCCACAGCCCTGCTCCGAAGTCCCAGAGCGGCACAGTCCAGAGGGCATTGTGGGGAGGGGCACAGGGCTCCCACAGAAATACCCAGCAGGCAGTGCAGGCAGGGGATCAAAAGAAATTTCAGTCGTTGTACTGTTGATATTTGGCTCTGTTGACTAATGAGTTTGCGGAATGTTTGTATCTGGCACACAGTAGGATATAAAAATCATGGAGAAAGAATGGAAGAGTCAGCCCATTAGAAGTTAAAAAATGTTTATTTAATGAACACTCGTGCTTGCCATTTGCCAGTCATTACTCTAGGTGTTTTACACACACAGCTCCCTCCATCCTGGTGAGAGGCCTGTGAGTCAGTACTGTTGTTATCCTCATTCTACAGGTGACGAACCTGATGCACAGAGAGGTTAAGTAACTTGCTGAAGGTCACACAGCTGGTAAGGGCAGAGCTGGGCTGAGTAAGCTGGCACTGGGTCCAGGCTCTGGGCCTCGGGGCTGTGTGTGTGCCTGAGCTGAGAGGCTTTGCTCCTCGAAGGGAGCAGCCTGTGTGTGAAGTCATCGGCCTTCGCACATCCTGAGGCCTTCTCTGCTGCCCAAACACACATGTCTCCTCAGCACGTCCTGTCCTGACATACCCCCACCCACCTCCCTGCCCACCCCTAACGCTGGCCCTGAGACCTGTGGGGGGCAAAGGGAAGGCACGGTGCCTGGAGGACTGGAGAGCTTCAGAACATTGGGGTGGAAGGAACCCCAGTTCTCAAGTTGGAGCAGACTCCTGAGGGCCAGTGTGTAGGACTGGGCGCAGACAGGAGAGAACTCTCTGGAGACTTGGTTTCCTTCTGGGCTGAGGATCCAGATCTCCAGGGTAGGGGTGGGCTTGTGCCTCGCTGCTGGGTCTTGCAAACCTGGGTGGCAGCAGCGAGCCCGGAAGGTGAGGAATACCAGGGAGTGCTCATTGCCCAAGTGGGTGCAATCCTGCGAGGGCACAGTGGCCGCAGGCTGTGGCTCCGCGGCCTGTTAGGCAATGGTCAGGAAGTGACTCAGGCGCAGGCGCTGACACTGACCCCCCCTCGGCCTCCGCTGGCCGGCGTCTGCTCAGCAGCCAGAGCCTCGGAGAGAGGGAGGAGAGAGGGAGCAGGGTGGGTGAAGCTGAGGGGAGGCCCCTGAGGCTGTGCAGGTGTGGATGTGGGTGTCCCCCCTACTTTCCCCCTCTCTCCCTCCTCCCCGGCCCCGGGGACTCTCCTTCCGCAGCCCCTGGGCCTCCTTTTTCTCTGAGCTCTGACCCCTCCGCTCTGCCTGCCTTCCCGACATCGGCGCGGTTTGTAGTGTTGGTTTCTGCCCAGGCGGTAGGAAAGCAGCTTGGGAAAGCAGCCATCCAGCTGTTCTGCAGCTGGGTGACGGGCAAAGCTCCACCCTCTGAGTCCAGTGTGCCCTCCACTGCAAAACGGAAATGAGGGCCAGCATGGCTACCGAGTCCCGGGGATGCATCACTCCAGGTGCAGTGTGGCCGCCACCCAGTGAGGCAGGGACATCCGTGCCTCTTGCCAAAGGTCACCAGGAACACACCCGGTGAACCAGCCGGGCGTGTGACTCAGCGCGCAGTGGGCCCGCGGGCTCAGAGGGCTGGCACTGCAGGGCTGCCCTCTGGAGGGCAGGACAAGGTTTGGGGAGTGATGCCTGGCTTCTTGGAACCTGCCGTGTCCCCATTCTGACCCCCCAGATCCATCTCGTCTCTAACACTGCAGCCTCTCTATCCCAAACGGCAGGGCCAGCAACTCAGAGCCTCACCGTGGTTGGCCAGGAGACCTGTACGAACAGAAGTCACGCCGCTGGGGGCCCCTCGGGAAGGACACCGCACGGGAGCCCACAGCTCTGGCCCCAACTCAGAGATTCCATGCTCCTCCTCGACCTTCCAAGCCCCACAGACAGTCAAAATCTCAGGGAGGTCGGGAGCAGCAAGGAGAGCCTTGCACGTGGGGACCGCTCGGTGGCTTGTTACGTCAGCTGACCTCACCCGAGGGTATTTTCCATTGATTATTAGAGAGAGTGGACGGAAGAGGGAGAGACACAGAGAGAAACATCGATGTGAGAGAGGCACATCGACTGGCTGCCTCCTGTATGCACCCTGACCAGGGCTGGGGGACCTGCAACCGAGGTACGTGCTCTTGACCGGAATCGAACCCAGGACCCTTCAGTCCGTGGATCGATGCTCTATCCACTGAGCCAGACCAGCTAGGGCTCGGTGTCCTCATCTGTAAAACAGGAGTCGGTCGTTATACCCACCTCACAGGGTCATCATGAGGACTAAGAGAGACAGCACAAGATGTGTCCACTCATGCCTGGCGCATAGCAAGTGCTCCCTGGACGCTCCTCCCCAGTGCTGTCCGGCTCTGCCCCCCACCCAGCCCAGGCGTGTGTCAGGAAGGTTTCCGAAGAGGCGACTTTGAGCAACACCTGCGTGGCCGAGCAGTGAGCCCTCGGAAAAGTCTACCTTCAGGGGCGCCAGCAAGGCAGCTGTGAGGGCCACACGGGCAGAGCTGTCCCTACCCCTGTCCTCCACCAGGGGGTGCTAAAGCTGAGGGCAGGGAGCAAACAGGCGCTTTTCCTCCAAACTTCTCCACATCTGAGCCAGCCTCCGCCTTCCCCCTCTCGTCCCCCCTCCCCCCACGCCAGCCGTCTCTGTAAGTCCCTACTGGGACCCAGCTCAGACACCGGGGCAGCTTGCTGGCCTCTGGCTCACCGAGCCATCCCTCCAGCACCTCTTCCCTTCTAGGGCCGGGCCGACTCAGCGCTGAGCAGCACATCCATCCCAAGAACAACATCAGGTCTTCTCACTGGCCCGTCAGCTGCAGGAGCTTCCTGTCCGCCGCCCGGCCCGCCCTTTACCTGCCTGCCCCTGCCCTCGGCGTCAGCACCCCCTGGCGGAGGACAGGGGAGGGGCAGCTCCGCCCTGTGGCCCTCCAGCTGCCTTGCGGGGCCCCTGAAGGTAGACTTTTCCCCTTCGCAGGCACACCGCCCTGGCCCTCGCTCCCCACCTCCCCTCCACCCCGAGACCCGCATCCCTCCCCGCTGCAGGCTGGCCCGTGGTCCAGCCCGGGAGGTGCGGCCTGGCCTTCTGTGGGACGCGGCTCCGCTCTGCCCCCTGCGCTGTCCTGTGTGGGCCTCCGAGGCGTTCGCTCCGCATCGTGCTCTGCGGGTGGCGTCTCCCCTGCAGCCGCGGCTCGGTGAGGCGGGGGCTGAGGCCCAGGGCAGCTGCTGGCCCCAGGGTGCTGGCCCGCCGCCCAGGTGCCAGAAAGCTTAGCGAAGGGATGAACCAGTTTTTACATTTCAGCGGCGACGTCTGAGCCGTCTAAGCAGAATCTCTGGAGAGAAGCCGGTCCTGGGGCAGGTGCAGCCGGGGGTCCAGGGGAGCCCAGGGCAGGCCCGTGTCCGGAGGGGCAGCCGGTGTGTTCAGCCCCCCAGCTCGTTACAGTCATCAGTCCGGGTGTGGAGCCCCACAGGGAACTCCGGACTCGCTCACCCCGGCCAGGACCCCAGGGCCAGGGCCAGGAGAGGAACCAAAGACCTTCTGTCTCTTGTGGGTTTGAGGCAGGAGGGGTGTGGGGGTGGTGGTGGGGTGGTGGTGGTGGTGGTGGTAGGGGGTAGTGGGGCGGTGGGGTGGTGGTGGTGGTGGTGGGGTGGTGGTGGGGGGGTTGTGGTGTGGTGGTGGTGGGATGATGATGGTGGTGGTGGTGGTGTGATGGTGGTGGTGGGGTGGTGGTGGGGGGGGTGGTGGGGTGGTGGTGGTGATGGTGGTGGTGGTGGGGTGATGGTGGTGGGGGTGGTGGTGATGGTGGTGGTGGTGGGGTGATGGTGGTGGGGGGGTGGTGTGGTGGTGGTGGTGGTGGTAGTGGTGGGGTGGTGGTGGTGGGATGATGATGGTGGTGGTGGTGGTGGTGGTGGTGGTGGTGATGGTGGTGGTGGTGGGGTGGTGGTGGTGGGGTGGGGTGGTGGTGGTGGTGATGGTGGTGGTGGTGGGGTGATGGTGGTGGGGTGGTGGGGGGGGTGGGGTGGTGATGGTGGGGTGGTGGTGGGGTGGTGGTGGTGGGATGATGGTGGTGATGGTGGTGGGGTGGGGTGGTGGTGGTGGTGGGGTGGTGGTGGTGGTGGGATGATGATGGTGGTGGGGGTGGTGGTGGGATGATGGTGGTGGTGGTGGTGGGGTGGTGGGGGTGGGGGTGGGATGATGGTGGTGGTGGTGGGATGATGGTGGGGGTGGTGGGGGGCTGGTGGTGGTGGGGGGCTGGTGGTGGTGGTGGGGTGGTGGGGTGGTGGTGGTGGTGGTGGTGGTGGTGGGTGGGGTGGTGGGGGTGGTGGTGGGATGATGGTGGTGGTGGTGGTGGTGGTGGGGTGGTGGGGGTGGTGGTGGTGGTGGTGGTGGTGGTGGTGGGGTGGTGGGGGTGGTGGTGGTGGTGGTGGGGTGGTGGTGGGATGATGATGGTGGTGGTGGTGGGGTGGTGGTGGGGTGGTGGGGGGCTGGTGGTGGTGGTGGGGTGGTGGGGTGGTGGGGGTGGTGGGGTGGTGGGGTGGTGGGGGTGGGGGTGGGATGATGGTGGTGGTGGTGGGATGATGGTGGGGGTGGTGGGGTGGTGGGGTGGTGGGGGGCTGGTGGTGGTGGTGGGGTGGTGGTGGTGGGGTGGTGGTGGTGGGGTGGTGGTGGTGGTGGTGGTGGTGGTGGGTGGGGTGGTGGGGGTGGTGGTGGGATGATGGTGGTGGTGGTGGTGGTGGTGGGGTGGTGGGGGTGGTGGTGGGATGATGGTGGTGGTGGTGGGGGTGGTGGGGTGGTGGGGTGGTGGTGGTGGGGTGGTGGGGTGGTGGTGGGATGATGGTGGTGGTGGTGGGGGTGGTGGGGTGGTGGGATGATGGTGGTGGTGGTGGTGGTGGTGGGGTGGTGGTGGTGGGGTGGTGGGGTGGTGGTGGTGGGGGTGGTGGTGGTGGTGGTGGTGGGATGATGGTGGTGGTGGTGGGGTGGTGGGGTGGTGGTGGTGGGGGTGGTGGTGGGATGATGGTGGTGGTGGTGGTGGGATGATGGTGGTGGTGGTGGTGGGGGTGGTGGTGGTGGTGGTGGTGGTGGTGGTGGGTGGGGTGGTGGGGGTGGTGGTGGTGGTGGTGGTGGGGGTGGGGGTGGGATGATGGTGGTGGTGGTGGTGGGGGTGGTGGTGGGTGGGGTGGTGGGGGTGGTGGTGGGATGATGGTGGTGGTGGTGGTGGGGGTGGTGGTGGTGGTGGTGGGGGTGATGGTGGTGGTGGGGTGGTGGTGGTGGGGGTGGTGGTGGGTGGGGTGGTGGTGGGATGATGGTGGTGGTGGTGGGGGGGTGGTGGGGGTGGTGGTGGTGGTGGTGGTGGTGGTGGTGGTGGGGGTGATGGTGGTGGTGGGATGATGGTGGTGGTGGTGGTGGTGGTGGGGTGGTGGGGGTGGTGGTGGTGGTGGTGGTGGTGGTGGTGGTGGGGGTGGTGGTGGTGGGGGGGGTGGTGGTGGGGGTGGTGGTGGTGGGGTGGTGGTGGTGGGGGTGGTGGTGGTGGTGGTGGTGGTGGTGGGGGTGGTGGTGGTGGTGGTGGTGGGGGTGGTGGGGTGGTGGTGGTGGGGTGGTGGTGGTGGGGGTGGTGGTGGTGGTGGTGGTGGGGGTGGTGGGGTGGTGGGGTGGTGGTGGTGGGGTGGTGGGGTGGTGGTGGTGGGGGTGGTGGTGGTGGTGGTGGTGGGATGATGGTGGTGGTGGTGGGGTGGTGGGGTGGTGGTGGTGGGGGTGGTGGTGGTGGGGTGGTGGTGGTGGGGGTGGTGGTGGTGGTGGTGGTGGTGGTGGGGGTGGTGGTGGTGGTGGTGGTGGTGGTGGGGGTGGTGGTGGTGGTGGGGGTGGTGGTGGTGGGGTGGTGGTGGTGGGGGTGGTGGTGGTGGTGGTGGTGGGGGTGGTGGGGTGGTGGGGTGGTGGTGGTGGGGGTGGTGGTGGTGGGGTGGTGGTGGTGGGGGTGGTGGTGGTGGTGGTGGTGGTGGTGGGGGTGGTGGTGGTGGTGGGGGTGGTGGTGGTGGGGTGGTGGTGGTGGGGGTGGTGGTGGTGGTGGTGGTGGTGGTGGGGGTGGTGGTGGGGTGGTGGTGGTGGGGGTGGTGGTGGTGGTGGTGGTGGGGGTGGTGGGGTGGTGGGGTGGTGGTGGCGGGGGTGGTGGTGGGGGGGGGTGGTGGTGGTGGTGGGGTGGTGGGGGTGGTGGTGGTGGTGGTGGTGGTGGTGGTGGTGGGGGTGATGGTGGTGGTGGGGTGGTGGTGGTGGGGGTGGTGGTGGGGGGGGTGGTGGTGGGGGTGGTGGTGGGGGTGGTGGTGGGGGTGGTGGTGGTGGTGGGGTGGTGGTGGTGGTGGGGTGGTGGGGTGGTGGTGGTGATGGTGGTGGTGGTGGTGGTGGGGGTGGTGGTGGGGGTGGTGGTGGGGTGGTGGGGGTGGTGGTGGTGGTGGTGGGATGATGGTGGGGGTGGTGGTGGTGGTGGTGGTGGTGGTGGTGGGATGATGGTGGGGGTGGTGGGGTGGTGGGGTGGTGGGGGTGGTGGTGGTGTTGGGGTGGTGGGGGGGGTGATAGAGCGGGGCTTGACCTCCGGCTGTGTGGCCTGAGCAGGTCATGCCTCTGAGCTTCCTGGTCAGGAACTCGGGAGCTCATGGCTCCGCGGAGGAGGACGTGATGACACTGGGTTGACGAGGCCGCAGGCACTGTGCGCGGTGCTCCCTCCTGTCCTGAAGGACGGCTCCGATGCCACCTCCTCTGAGAGTCCTCCCCTGCTCCACCCCAGGTCCGCCCACCCGCCATACCAGCCTCTCCTCCCTTCAAGCCCTCAGACCTGTTTGCCTGTGTATCACCTGCCTACCATCCACTAGGAGGCCAGGTCTGTGCGGGCAGAGGCTTGATACACTACGTCCACCCTGAAACCCCAACGTGGCATCTAGTGACTAACTGAATGGCAGGCGCGTAGTGGGGGCTTTATAAATGGAAGCTACTCTTATCACTGTGCATGGGTGGCCCCAACTCCCCTTCGTGCCTGGACCAGTCCCAGCTCCAGCGCCTGCCCACAGAGGGAGCAGGGTCCCGGGGTCGGCCTGCTCCTCCCCTTCTTGTGAACATTCAGCGCCAGGACACAGGGCTCATCCTCCGGAGCCCCAGCCCCCCAGGGTCACAGAGACCCAGACCAGAACCGCAGGACCGCCTGCCATGGCAGAGGCCTGGGCCAGCTCTGCTGGGTGCTGAGTGCCCGGAGGGAAGGCCCTGCCTCGCTGGCACAGTTAACAGCACCGACAGAGTGCTCACTGCTCGCCCCAAATCGTCCTAGCGCCTAATGCACATGGAACTCACTCAGTCCTCCCAGGGACCCTGTGAGATGGGTCACTCATGGCCTCTGCTTCACACGTGGCAGACTCGAGGCTCAGAGAGGTCAGGGGACGTGCCCGGGTCACACAGCTGGTGAACGGCAGAGCCGGGACGCGAGCCCAGGCAGTCCGCCTGCAGTCAGTGCTGTAACCACTGAGCACCGCCTCACGGGCAGCACCGGGGAGGCGCCAGCGTGGCCTCAGGAAACCGGACCTGCCACGGAGGGTGCCTCACTCCCATCCTCCTCCCGGTCCCACCCGGCCTCCCTGAGCAGGGATCTCCCTTCCCGCCCTCCTCCCAATCTGGCAACCGCACCTCCCCTCCTAGGAACCAGCCAGCGGTGTGCGGGGCTGGCCGTGGGGTGGGGAGTCCTAAGGCATTGGGTTTGTGGGTTTCTGGGGCACAAAAGCCCCTGGAGTCACCGAGCACGGAGTTCAGAAGAAAGTCAGTTCTCAGGAGCCACAGCAAAGGGGCTCCCGCACCCCTGTCCACAGGGTGAATGAGGGCTCATTCAGGTAAGAGCACCTGCTGGGCCTCTGGGCCTGCTCCTCCCACCCCCTCCCTTCCTCCTCCTCCTCGCCCCGGTCCGGCTTCGGCCCCCGAGGGGGCAGCGTGGGGCGGGTCGGCCGTGACAGGCGCCCACTCAGAGCCCGCGGACAGGGCTTGCCATCAAGACCCTGCCGGTCTTGCTCATCAGATCCTCCATGCCCGCTTCTCACTGACGTGCCTCACCATCCCTGTCACCACGCCTGTGCTGAGTGCCGCCTGCCTGGAATGCCATTCCTCTGCTTTGCCAAAAGGGGGAGGACCTGGGACCTTCCCTCGTGCCCCCTCCAGCCCCCCACTCCTGCAGGACTTGGGGCACAGCAGGTGCTTAGACTCCAATTGCCAGTTACCTCTCAAACAAAACTGAACTGCAAGTGTCTGGAGGCCTGCGTGGCTCGTTGCTCTGTCCTCTGTACCTACGTAGCAATGCATCGCAAAGCCTTCAGCAGCTCAACCTGCTTTTGCTGAGCCCTTTGTCAAGACACTGAGGATGCACAGACAAACATCAGGTCCCTGTCCCAGAGGCTCAGACCTGGAGGGCGGGGAGCAAAAAGGAACCAGCACACTGCCCCCTGCAGGTGGGAGGGCAAATGGGCCCCGGGTTTCAGAACCATTTGTTATTGCAACTGTGAAAATGGCCCTAGCTGGTTTGGCTCAGTGGATAGAGCATCAGCCTGAGGACTGAAGGGTTCTGGGTTCGATTCTGCTCAGGGGCACATGCCTGGGTTGCAAGCCCAATCCCCAGGATGGAGTGTGCAGGAGGCAGCCGATCAATGATTCTCTCTCATCATTGATGTTTCTCTCTCCCTCTCCCTTCCTCTTTGCAATCAATAAAAATATATCTTAGAAAAAACAAACAAACAAACCGTGAAAATGAGCATCTTGTTTATCCTGGTAATTCTAGGGCCACAAGTCAGTCCACGCAACACAGACAAGGGCACGCCCTCACCACGGCATCATGGGCAGTAAAGAGGCCTTTCCGGCACCACGGGAAAAGGTAATGGAGCCCGGCCAGTGTGGCTCAGTAGCTGAGCATTGACCCATGAACCAGAAGTCAGGGTTCGATTCCCGGTCAGGGCACATGCCCGGGTTGTGGGCTCAATCCCCAATAGGGGATGTGCAGGAGGCAGCCAATCAATGATTTTCTCTTATCATTGATGTTTCTCTCCCCCTCCCTCTCCCTTCCTTTTTGAAATAATTTTTTTTTTTTTTTTAAGAGCAGGCTGCTGTTTATTTAATTTTTGGTTTTAGGCTGTTTATTTAAAAAAAAAAAAAAAAAAGGTGAAAGAAACGCCCGGGTGGACTGTTCCCGAAGAGGGAGTGGCTGTTCTTTCCACACACGCCTGGCACGAGCGCTGCCCGTGTCTGTATCTGCCAAGTACCAACCAGCCCGTCTGCACCTTCCTCGTCCGCCCAGAATTCTTTTTCTTAAAATATATTTTATTGATTTTTTACAGAGAGAAAGAGAGAGGGATAGAGAGTTAGAAACATCAATTAGAGAGAATCATCGATCAGCTGCCTCTTGCACACCCCCCACCGGGGATGTGCCCGCAACCAAGGTACATGCCCTTGACTGGAATCGAACCCGGGACCTTTCAGTCTGCAGGCCGACGCTCTATCCACTGAGCCAGACTGGTTTCAGCATCCACCCGGAATTCTCGGTGACATCTGCGCACGTTACCCCCGTCTAGCTCCGGTCTCTCACCTCGGCACCAGTGGCATTGGGCCCAATAATTCTTTGTTGGGGGGAGGGGGTGTCCCGTGTACTGTAGCAGCACCCCTGGTCTCTACCCCGAGCGGCCACTCCCCACCTCCAGCTGTGACCACCAGAGGCCTCCACGTTGCCAGCTGCCCCGGGGGGGGGAGGGGGGGACAGCCCGGGGTTAGCCTGTCACTGTAGTGCATGTTCTCGCTGCTGCTCAACGTCTCCTCCTGGGAATGAATGGACGGCTCCTCCTGGTGGGGGGAGGGGAGGGCGGGTGGTTCCGGCTGTTCTGCCTGCAGATGACCCCGATGGGAAGTCCCAGGCTCATTTCCTCGAGCCCCAGGGGGCGTTTCCGGTGAATAATTAATTACCTGGAAATGGAACACGGGCTCGGGAGGCGGGCAGCTCAGCATGGAGTGCTGCCAACCTAAGGGGACCAGGCGTCCTGCTTTTGGCGGGACAGCCCCACTTTGTCCCGATTCTTAACAATTTGTCCCAGGGCATTTTAAAATCGGGACTGTTTTAAAACGCTGTGGGACGCGGGACAAATTGCTAAAAATCGAGACTGTCCCGCCAAAATCGGGACATCTGGTCACCTTATGCCAACCTGCTGCGTGTGACGGGTCCGACCGTCTGAGGCGGCACGGTTGTTAGCCTCCCCCTTTGTGGGTCCTGGGCTTGGGGTCCTGTCTCCAATGCCCGTCGACCGCACGTACATCTCCGGGTCCTCTGACGTGGGTGTGGCTGACGGCGGGAAGCAGTGTGCCCGCTCGCTCCACCATTTACTGATATCGTGGACTGGACAATAGTCGCTCATTTCTGGGAAGTTCACAGATGTTCTAGGGGTGACCCTCCTGTGAGCAGCTGCTGTTTCCGGCCGTGGGGTGACGGATGTTACCTGCACTTAACATTTTTCAGGAATAGACAGGTTGTGTGTGTCATGAAAGCATGACAATTGGGAGAAGTGAGGTGGCGATGCAGTGACACCGGCCAGGTGGGCGCAGATTCCAGGAACGCCTGCAGCGGGCACCTGACTCACCTGGAGGCGGGGAGGCGGGGAGCAGGCGGGGCGGGCTGGGGCAGACAGCCTCCGATGGGGCCACTCCCCACCACAGCACTTTGTCAGCTGCCATGAGTAGACAGACAGTCACTGCCTGTCACCGGGCAGAGCGACGGCCGATGGCGCCCTGAGCGATGGTGCTGGATGTTTCCCACCTCACGGCCGGAAGCAGTGGCTGCGCTGGCAATCCTGCAGGTGGAGCCAGCCAACCGGCCGACCAGGTGGAGGTAACACCCTGGAGGACACACAGGGTTGGGTCTCCCACGAAAAAATCCCCGTCTGCCAGGTGAGTGCCAGGGAGGTGGCCCTCAGCACGCAGCCTGGAAATGCCCCCAGCAGCTCAGAGCTCTGTTCTAGGGGAGCCGGGAACATGGCAACAGCTGCTGTTTCCAATTGTCTCCCCGTTTAGGAGGCCAGCGCCGAGGGCAGGCGTGTCAGCTTTTCGCACGCTCCCAGCGCCCACGAGCAGTGGCCGGTCTGTGGAACGGCTGCAGGAGGGTGTGAGACACCACCTTGCCTTCCAGTGCCCCTTCTTCCCCCTCATGTTTTCATGGGGAGGTGGAGAGGGATGGGGAACCAGGGGCACTTCTCTGGATCAGGGCCATCGGCCGCCTTCAGAAATCTTGATTCTTGTTCCAGTTCAGCCAAGGGTTGTGCATCCAACTTGAACTGCACAGTGAGATGGAGGTAAGAGACCGAGAATCCAGTTCTGATGCTTGCCTCTTCGTAATCCGCGTCTCAGGCAGGACAGATAATCTGAACATGTCTGGTTTCTTCCCTTAGATAATCTTTACTTCTAAAGATTGTTGATTGCAAAGACAGGAAGCAGAGGACAAGGTGCTTTGCAATGATTAAAAGACGATAGTCAAGCCAGCCAGTGAGTCTGCTGACTGAATGTGTTCCTGCAGAAATTCAGAGAAAGCTGGCAATAGTCAAGCCACAAAGACAGGGAAGTCATGAAGGCCCCTGAAAATGGCCGTAAGAGACAAAACAGGAGAGGAAATCAGGACACAGAGAATGACACCCCTGAGGTGCACACGGAGACAACCGTGTGAACACGGAGTGGGAAGGCGGCCATCTGCAGGCCAAGGAGGGAGGCCTCAGAAGAAACCAAACATTCAGCATTCTGATCTTGGGCTCCCAGCCATTGGAACTGTGAGAAAATAAATCTCTGTTACTTAAGTAAAAAAAAAAAAAAAAAAAAAAAAAGATAGTCACCTGACTCAGGGAGTCCCATCGGATGCCCACGGGACCAGGGTCCGCGGGCGATGGGGCCACAGGCGTGAACAGGCAGTCTGTGCCCTGAGCTCATGTTTATTGAGCACCTCAGCTGTGCCAAGGGCTTCACAGGTTTCAACTCATTTAACCCTCACAACTCCAGGAGGTGGGTTCAGTATTTGCCCAAGACTGTACCCCTAGACTGTGGAGGGGCTGGGATTTGAAAGTCAGGCGGACGGGCTCTGGAGCCAGCGCCCTGATGCTTGAGCAGGTGATACAGACACGAGTGACGACGCGGTGGGGTCAGTGCCACCACGAGCCTGCATGAGTCTGAGAAGCGCCGGAGGGGACACCTGACCCCAGCTTGGGGATGGTCAGCGAGGACGTGCAGACGGAGTGATGTGGACACTCGGGGAGTAGGGATGGAGCAGGTGGTTCCAGGCAGAGGGGCTTCAGCCCATGGTGGCGAGCCCAGAGCAGCACAGAGAACAGGGATGAGAAGCTGCTGCAGCCCTCGGGGCCCCTTCTCTCCTGAGGCCTGAGGTCCGGATCCCGCTGGGCTGGGAGAGGCCCCGCGGGCTGGGGGGGGGAGAGTGCCCAGCGGTGGCTGCCACGGACAGTGGCGCCCCTGTGAGCCCTGTACTTGGCCAGAAGCAAGTCCTTCAGGAAATCATACAGAAAGAATGCGTTTTTCTTGGTTTTCTTTCAAAAACCAAGAGAGACACGTTTAATGTCAGCGCCACAGATCTCTGGAACCGGGAGCCCTCCGATGTGGGAAGCAGGACGATCTGAGTCCAGCCTCCATTGTAACGTGACTCTGGATGAGAACGTGGCACATTGCTTGAAAATACACAAATAAAACAATCAATGTAGTAGGATTCAATAAAACGACAACTTTTTAGTAGGAAAGGGGGAGGTGAAGGAGAGAGAATTGTCCTTCAGTTGGGAGGTTCCACTTCTCAGGGCTCCCCATCCCTTGAGTCAGAACTTCTCAAAGGGTCACTTTGGAAATCCGTGGGGCCATGTGGGCCGTTGCCACAATGACGGGCTCTACTGATGTGGCACGCGGGACCCTCACGCAGTGGGAGCCCCAAGGACGGTGCCTGCCACCACACACACACCCTCTCCCCGGAGGGAGCCAGCCTGGACCTGAGCCTGGGCCGCGCCTCGGTTAGAAGCATAAAACAAAGTTCCTTACGTGTTAAAATACTTACAATGTCCAGGACCACAACAACCGAGTAAATACAAATGGCTGCACTTGTTCTGTTTGACGTTTTACCAAGAGCTACTCACCAATTTCAGAACGCCATGTGATGGGCAGCGGGCAGTCACGGCTGTGAGTGGACAGCACAACGCAGGTCACCCTCAAGGTTTAGGAGCCAGCGCCTCACTGCAGCGTCTTTGATGCTGAAGTGAGTTCATTTTTAAAAATATATATTTATATTTTATTGATTTCCCACAGAGAGGAAGGGAGAGAGATAGAGAGCTAGAAACATCGATGAGAGAAAAACATCGACCACTGCCTCCAGCACACCCCCTACTGGGGATGTGCCCGCAACCAAGGTACATGCCCTTGACCAGAATCGAACCAGGACCTTTCAGTCCGCAGCTGACGCTCTATCCACTGAGCCAAACCGGTTTTGGGGTGTTCATGGGTTTTTAAGATGTATACACACCTAAATAGTTCAGAGCTAGAGTGATCATCAACAGATGCCAATAAAAAAGAACGATGTGACTATCAAGACGGAGGTCCTTAGGAAAACTGAGGAAGACCTCAAATATTTTTGCAAAAATGTACCTAAGATAGTGCTGCAAAAGTAAAACAGGAAGGATATTGTAGGACACTAAACACAATTTCACTTTAAAACCTAACACTTGGTTCATTCTTTGTATTATAAGAATACTGGAGGCCTGGTGCACGAGATTCGTGCTCTGGGGAGAGGGGCCTGGGGTCCCCAGTCCGGGACCCCTCAGGGGATGTCCCACACATCCCTCTTGCAGTCTGGGGCTCTCACAGTCCAGGACGGCTCACTCCTTACCGCTCACCTGCAGCAGAGGTGGGAGCGGCTCCCGCCACTGCTGCTGCTTCTGCCAGCTGTGGGCCTGGCTTCTGGCTGAGCGGCAGCCAGGGAAAGGCAGGCCCATTCTTGCACGAATCTTCGTGCATCGGGCCTCTGTATAGGAATCTGAAATTATGACTGCCTTTGTAACTTTGGTTTCATGGTAAAAGTCCCAAGCAGACTTCCTCTCCCTGCCCCGCATCCTGAGATTTTGGTCCTCATTTCTACGTGGATTCATTCAGGTGTGTTTCTTCTGGCGCCAACTCTCTTCCTGAGCTGAGGCCTCCCCTCTCAGAAGCCTGGGGGAAGGTGGTGCTGGCGCTCATGGCCGGCTCGCGAAGGCAAACATTTCCCGCCACCGCCTGGTCCTTCCGGGGCTGACGAGCGCCTTTTCTCTGAGCCCTTTAAGGAGCCAGAGAACAGAACAGGGCGAAGAAAACAGCCTGTGCTGGGTCTGCCTCCTACAGCTGCCACCACCCCTGACGACCAGCCAGGGCCCAGACGACACAGGACAGCACAACCCACCCGGGGGCACCAGCCAGCAGGCCCGGCCCCTGAGCAGGAAGTAACCAACGCGGACCCTGAAAACAGCGGTGAGAGCTCGGGCCCTTTAAATCCTCTGACGTTCGGAAGAATATTGTCCAGGGCCATTCACAAGAGGCATAAAATACATTTGCTTAAAAGTCTACAATCCATGTATATGCAGGTACCCATCCATCCTTCTCTCTGGAAATTTGAAAATAAAAATATCCTTTCTATGGATAGTCTTAGAATGTCCAATCTAACAAAACACGAACACCTAGTTTAAGAAACTTCACTTTACAAATGAGGAAACGGAAATCCTGGGCAGGGGTTGGACTTCTGTAAAAGTGTAGGTAGTTTAGCTGTTGTAAGCACCTGTTCTCTGCCACAGCTATTCAGCTGTCACGGCAGACCCAAAGGCAGCACAGACAACACTTCACCCAGTGTGCGACTGTGGTCTAATAAGACGTTATTTATTGGCACTGACATTTGAATTTACATTGTTTTTCACGTGCTACAAAAACACGTACTTCTTTCAACCATTTAAAAATGTAAAAACCATTTTTAGTGGATTTGGGCCCTGGGCCGTGGTCTCAGACCCTGACGTCCAAGGGCAATACACACAGCACCTGCCTCCTGATGCCTTGCTCATCTGCTCATTGCTTTACCCATTCGCTTCAAAGGCTCAGATCTGCTTCGCCATAAATGTACAACCGAGGAGCTCCATACATGTTTTTTTTTTAATTTTAATTTTATTTTAGGAGTAATATTAAGACCTGTCAGGAGCCATAGTATGCCATGCCATAGCTGAAAAGAACATTGACATAAAGCTATATTGAGCATTAAATAAAAATGATCAAGAGAAAAATGCAATAAAATTGAGAAACTCACTACATTTGAAAAATAGGCTTTATTTTGACCAGTGGTATTGTATGACATCCTATATGGTATAACTGATTACAGCCAAGTTCATGAATACAAATAAAATAGCAGTTTCCCTCATTCTCTCTTCTGAGTTCCGCTCAGAGAAGTCAGGAGAAGGGAGCATGATTCTCAGACACAGGAGCCCTGCCCCAGGTCGCTTAGCTCCTAACACCTGCAGAGACCGGATGGGAAGATACACAGAGCAGCACGTCGGAGGAGATCACACCAGCACATACAACCCCACACGCTGACAAAACTCACCCTGCCGTGGGCCGTGAGGGTTTGAACTGCACGCCAAGGAGATGAGGCCTTTGCACGCATCGTCCTTAGGGAGGGGACAATCCCGGGTGTGGCATGACCACCGTGAGCCGCCTCCTTCCCTCGCTCCGGCGGACGCGGCCCTACACTGTCCTCGGGAGCGCAGTCCCCGCACGTGACAGAAATGGAAACAGCTGGCGCCAGTGAGGCTGTCACGTGGCTCACACTTTCTCACTTCACAGAAGGTTTAAATACCTGGGCCCTGACATAGCACACGATGCCTGAAATTCAGAAAATTATGACGACGACTCTTCTCCACCCCTGAGGATATTTCATCTTTACAAAGTTGAAAATACAAAATATTACAATAATTTGCCCTTTCTCCCCATCAAAGGAATCACATTCTCAAAGGATTCCTGCAAAATACAAAATTCATTTCTCCCTAAACTGAGACCAAGAAGCCAACGTTACGCCGCCAAGAAGACCCCAAAGAAGGTGGAAAAGACAACTCTTTCCTTTTTTTTAGAAAAATAACCATATTTAGACAAAAATAGAGAAAGGAGTTCTGGCCTCAGAGCGTTTATTTTTCACTTTGATTTCGGCATTTCTTAGCATTGGTTATTGGGAGGGGAGAGAATGACTTGTTTCCAAAGGCTGAGGTTTCCTGGGAAAAGCCCCATCTTTCCCTTGATGGCTCCCCAAAAATAGTTGATTGAAAATCAGATGGCAGGAAAGAAAATGCTATATATATCCATCTGTTCCATTTCTTCATAATTTTCACATCAAAAGCACCTGGAGTATCAATTGTGTTCAACACAAAATAGCACTGGGGGCCGGAGAGATGTCACCTGCCCATAGCTTCAGCCAAGGTGACATGAGTTCTGAACTTCCAAGAAGTCCTCACTGGCCCACTTGCCTGGCACCACGGCCTCCCCCAAAAAACAGGGCAAGCAGCTGTGCATGCTCAAACAGCAAGGCGTGCAGGACATCATCACTCGCTGGGAAGAAAGAGCACACGGGACGTCCACAGATAGCAAGAGCCGGCCTCTGGGTCCAACACTCAGGAAACCTCTGCGCTGAGGGGGGGCAAGCAGAGAAATGGCACAACACCCGGGGGCGAGCGAGAAGCACATACACGCATGCCCACATGCACACGGAGCCTCTGAAGGCGGTTTCACAAGGTCGTCCACCCAGCTGACCACTCGCCTGGCTCAGAACGTCAATTGCCGCACTCTCTTCTCCCCCTTTAAGGCACAAACAGAGTCCGAGATACACCTGCTGCGTTCTGAGGACGGTGCAGAGCGAGTTCTTAGACCAGCGCAGGGCCAGTCGGTCCTTTTGGCTGTAGGCATCCCGAGGACGGCTCCCGAGCTGAAGCAGCCGTGTGGTTAAGGTGGGCCCACAGGAGAGGCCAAATAGTGAAAGCATGACTGGGAAGTAGGACACGGAATATTTTTACTTTGCACTGAACACCCCTAAGAGAACGGCAGCTCTTGCCTGCTTGAGCCGACTCACGAAGAAGCGCGAGCAGAGGCTGCCCCGGGTGCCTGGAACGCCACGGAGTCACTGATCGCAGTTTGCTGCTCACAGTCTCTTCCCCTCCCACACAGACAGACACACACACTAACACACATGCGTGCACGCACACAGCCCTCTTCCACCGTGGAGGAGATCTTCGCAACAGGAGGCACTTGAATGAGATTGGGAGAGTTCCCGCGGAAAGGCCTTCCCCGCACAGTGAAGTGGGATCAGCAGGACAGAAACCAGGCGCTCAGGATTCCATCTCTTCTTGGTCAAGGGGCGGAGGCACAAAGCTGACGACTTCGTCGTAGGTCAGGCCTAGGGTTGGGAAGGAAAGCTCAGGTGAGGTCAAGCTGTGCTCTCTGCTGGCAAGCTCTGTGCTTCTGAGCAGAGCCTCCCTGCCTCTCCCGGCTAGTGCTGGGAGGGGCACACCAAGGAACCAGTCACTGCGGGTGTGGGATCCCAATGGGTCATGTGACTGGCCAGAAGTTCAAGGACACATATCTGACCCATCTTCCTGTTTCTGTCACCGCTCAGTGCCTCCTCCTGGAGCCCAAGAGTAACAGAGCAGCCCCACAGACAAGCTCCAGCGGCAGGAAAGCCTGGCTCTGGGCAGCTACCCCGAGTTCCGAATTTTACGGGAAGAATCTGAGATTAGACCTGGATTCCATTTCCGGCTGTGTCCCTAACTAGGTCTAAGGTAAGAGGTAAGATATTTTGTCCCAATTGTATAAAGTATAAAGTTAAGATTTTTAACTGTAAAAATCTCCCTCCTTTACTCATCTCAGAAAGATGCTGTAAAGAAAAAGATTCTGAGAACCTCAGAGACTGAGGCAGGTGTGAGGGGCTGGGTGCAAAATCAGAGCAAATGTGAGGGCCTCCCAGCTCGGAGTGTCACCCCTTCTCGCTTCCGACAGAGGCCCTGACATGGTCAGCGAGCTGCTACCGGCCAGGCACCTCTCTCCGGGCACACGCCTCTCGCCGAGGAGGGAGCCAGACCGAGCTGCAGGCAGGCGTCAGGGCTGCCGGGCCTTACTTTTCCACTCGTCGATGAGCAGGTCCCGGCTCTCGAAGGACTGGTCGTAGGGGTCCGCCACGGGCTCGTCGTCAGGGTCGTGGTACTGAGCGAAGTAGTCGTGCGCGAGCGCCTGGGCGGCCGTGATCCTCTTGTCCGAGTCCAGGACCAGCATCTTCTCCAGTAAGTCCACAGCTGCCAGCCCAGGGAAGAGACGTCTCAGTGTTTAACATGTCAGCAAAGTCACACCTTACCGAGCCCACACCCAGCCTGACCCTTCAAGCCCACACAAAGGATTCTCCTCCAGGGCATCCGCTCCGGGGCATATTTCACTTTACTCTCGAGAGTGTATTTTGTATTATTTTTAAAGAATATGTTACTAAAGAATTAAAAAAAAGTAACAGATTCCATTTGAACAAGCAGACATTCTGTGGAATGTCCGTGCCAAACTGTTAGTACTGTAGTCCAACTGTTTCTAAACGAAAGCCTGAAACCAAAGGGATCTAGAGGAGGTAAGTAGGGCTAGTTTTTAATTTTTCAACATTTTTGCCCCCCTCACTGTTTTTTACCAATATAAGACAAATGACTATTCCTCAAACGGGTCTTCAAACAATGGACAGAACGAGGGCTTTCTTTACATAGGTGTGTGGGTGAGACAGGGTATCTGGAAAAAGTGATTATTCTATTTAAAAATTTTTCAATGTAACAAAACAATACAGTGAATACTCAGGTTGACCACACACATCCAACAATTAACATTTTGTATTTCTTTATTTCTATTTTTTGCTGCCCCCTTTTTAAAATAAAATTATACACGTGATACTTTACGGCTAAATGTTTTCACATAAAGACATCTTCCTATGCAATCATAAAACTATCACATCTGACAAATAATTTCCAAACATCTAACATCCAGTTCAAGTTAGAATTTCTCCAGTTATCCCGTTGTCTTTCACACCCACCTTGTTCAAACCAGGACCAATGAAGGGCCACACACTGCACCTGACTGGGTTTCCTTAGTTTCTAAAAAAATCTTACCTATTATCTGAGACCTAGTTAGAGACACTAATTCTCCCTTTTCCTACTCAGCCCAGAGGTCCTGAGAATGTCCACAATGAATCCACACCCGCGCTTTCTCCCACCCCCTGTGATTCCCCTAAAACCATGTGAGATCTAACCACCAGGTAGAATGCAGGATCGGCAGGCATCTGTCCCGTTATGAATGGTGCTAAATGTGGTCACAGGGTTGTTTCCTTTCTGCCCTAAGCAAGCGATCTGCGAGCTCTGGAACCACAGGAAAGCCCGGTCCTTCCACTGAAGGCTCCAACAGCCCCGATTTCCTTCTCAGCAGTTATCTCAGGGCCACACAATGGTGATTTCCTAACTGTCAAACGGGGTGTGCTGAGTTCCTGAGGATGCAGGACAAACTCCGCATGATCACAGGCACCCCCTGTGAAACCAGGCTTCTGAGGCTTTGCAAATTACTGACAGTTCTTTCACGGCCAAGGGGGCGGGCTGGGGCGGGAAGAGAAGAGCTTCCTGAAGAGGTTATTGCTGGGTACACGGAGGGGGTGAAAGACCCCATTCGGTAGCCTTCCAGGGAAACCAAAGAATTTGGTTTCAAGGGATAGAAAACAAGGTGAATACTTATGGGTTAATTCAGGCTCCACCTAAAGCCTTGGGAGAAATGCCTGGAAATATGTCCTTCTTCTCTTCTTAGAAAAAATAAACCGCATCAGCTGCTGTTTGAAGCATATGGTCTTTGCCACCCGAGGGTAAAGAGTACCATGTCCCGAGACAAGCCCCTGGCAAGGAACACAGTCTAAGATCTGGGCAGATACAAACACACTCACTACATCGAAGGGCAGTTTCAGTTTTGATTTGTGTGTGGAGGGTAACGTGAAACAGGAAATCAGTGACTGACACAACAGGTGTCAATATTTACATTCCTGCTCAGCTAACAGCTGGGCACGGGTTCCTGGCCAGTAACACCGTGTTCTCAGACGTCTGCAAGAAGAGACGGTACGGCATCAGCGCCTGGCAGGGAGTGGGCTGGGGTTCCGGAACCGCAGTGCGGGCACAGATGGCCTAACGCCTCCACGCACCTCGCTTGCAGTTGGCAGTGCTATGTGGTGTCTAGTCCTTTTGAATGTTTACATGTTTTGATTCAGATGCATGTGACCTAAATAAACTGCTGGTCACACACCCACCCTCTGGAAAATGAATAAACACATCGGAGTCAGAGAACAGGAAGTCAAAGGAAGCACTGCCAGGTCTGAAACATGAATCGATGTGATGAAAAACAGCCAGAACAGAATGATAGACAACTTCATCTCCCAAATTCTTGGAGTACTTACAACTCAGAGAGCGTCTCACAGGTCCCTGAACTAGACAACACAGCCAATGAGAGCACAGCAGGGCAGATGCCAACCTTAGCCAACCCGAGAATTCTGCACGCCCCCAAGAGTCTGGATTTGTTCCTGGAAGTGTGACCAGCTGGGACCTGACGAACCCTCCACCTCCAGGGCGGACGTAAATCACCAGCGATTGCCCAACACTTCAGCATGAGAGCACCTGTGCGACCTTGAGAATGACCACAGTGACACCGGCACTGCAATCAACACCGTGACGATGGGGTATTTAAAAGGTAAAACCTCTCAGCCTCACTCCGACCCTGAAGCACAGCTGCTGGGACCCTGGAGCAGGGAGGCCACCATACACTCTTGAGAAAAGCGAGAAGGTTGATTCTGCCACCATCATAGGCTCTCCTCGCTCCCTCCGGTCTGAGCTCTGTGTGTGTCCGCCACTGTCCACTGTGCCCCGAGTCAGGGTGCTGGAGCCTCAGATGAGGCCACCTGCAGGGGCCACTGAGCACACATCGCTCCCAGCTCTAGGACTAAGGCAGCTCCTTTAGCCAGGGAGATACGTCCTGCAGCAGCAGCCATGTCCCTTTGCCAGGTTCCTGGCAGTGATGGTGGCATTCCTTCAAGCCTGAGGTGGCAAATTCGCTAAGTCTCTGAGGAGCAGAAGAGGGGAAGGGGAAGGGCGGGAGGATGACCGGCCTGCAGCACCTGAGGGTACAGGTGAGCGGGGCACACGGCGGGGAGCACAGGGGCCCACAACACCGTCTGTGGCTTTTCCCCTCAGCCTGGGTAAGAAACGACAGCAGCTGTGAGCAAGTCACAGACTTCAAATCCCTACCTTTGTCATAACCAATTTCATATCCATGACGTGAGGATACAGTCAACTTACCCAAGGGGTTGGCACCAATAAACACATTTGCAAAGTTCATCTTCGGCATCTGGGTCAAAGACTGAATGTAGTTTCTCGCCTGCAAAAACAAAGGGTTTTCAAAATGGCTTTCTGTTCAGTGATGTCCCTGCCCTCAGAGTCTCGGGCCTGATCAGGAAGAAGCGTTAGCTGATCAAGTCTGCTAGCTCCAATGTGCATGGCTGTCTTGGGTAGTTATCAGACTTCTCTCTTAGTGCTGTCCTAAACTTCTTTACTTATGATCATTGCCTTATTTATATCCCTGCTATATTTCAGTTATATTTTAAGTGGATGAGAATGATAACTAAAAATTCCCTTTCATTAGCTTTCTGATCAGAAGTTAAAAAAAAAAAAAAAAGAGGTCAAAATAACTAAGCAGCAGCCCTTCCTGGGACAGCCTCCCTCCCTAAATGTTAAGAATGGCGTAGGAACTGGCACCCTCATGGAAGTCCGGGACTGCCAGGCAGTCTTTCGATGGCACTGGTCTCAGTGGGTGCTCTTAGTACACCAGAAGTATAAATATTAAACCTTATGGCAGCTGGTCGATGTTTCTCTCTCATCGATGTTTCTAGCTCTCTATCTCTCTCCCTTCCTCTCTATAAAAAATCAATAAAATATATTAAAAAAAGGAGGAGGGCCCTTCTCCCTTTCTTAAATATTAAACCTTGTTACCAAGCAATCTTGGTAACAGGTAAACTTAAGCTTAGTATATCCAAAGAGGTTCGAACGCATTTTAAAAACACTAAACCAATGAGAGCAATAAAGAGTAGTGAATTATAAATTACACGGCCCAGGCAGAAATCCTTCCCCTGCCATTTATAAGCTACATCTCCTTGGGCATGTCTCAAGTCTCATCTGCAAAATATTAATACTCGGTGCTGGTATGTAGCTTGTCTACATCATATGGTTATTGTGCTACTCAAGCAAGAGAAAACTCATGAAAGAGCTTCAGACTATATTTCTGACACAAACAACATTTATGTTACCAATAGGTTGGTCTATGTTTGGTCCCTGGGCTGGGACAGGCTTGAATTTGAATCTTGAGTTTAACCCGTTGAGCAAGTTACTTATTGAGTCCTCAGCTGTGAAAAGGGATCAGTCCCAACGCCTGCCCCCCAGTGCTGGAGCAAGGCCTGGCAATGGGAACTCGCTCCTTAGCTCAGCGCTGGGTCCCGAGCGAGCTCACGACACTGGCTGTACCGTGGCTGCCTTTGGGGGAGGTCTGCCCTCCTGTCCTAAGGATGTGCTGACTGCTCGGCTGCCTCTAGGCACTCTAGGGAACATAAGGTGCCAAATTCTTTCCGGGACTGACAGCTCTAATCAAGGCAACACCAAAAACTGGTCTTGAGAATAACGACATAAACGTCAGATGTTAGGTATTAAACTACATCCATGACCTTCCCTGTTTCAATGAATAAAGCCCACTATCTGCGTAGTTGAGATTAAACTTCTTTGAATTGATCTTAACCGCCTCCTCACAATTTCTCAATGTAAAGGTACTCATGTATGTGGGTGCATGCACACACACATGCGCAAACACACAAAGTTAGAAAAAGTTCTGGCTGCTAGGGCAACTTCACCTCTCATTACATGTGCAGTGAGCAGGCAAGAGCCGCTGAGGCTCTTTCTGATTTGAGAAGGAAGATGGAGGGACTGATACCTGCATGGCGGTAGTCCCTTTCTTCTGAGCACACAGAAAGGCTGAGGAACCAGAGGACAGAGAGGCCTGTCTCATCGCTCTAACAGGACAAATCAGACAGACGAGGTGCGTGTAGCTGAAGGAGAGGGCCTCTGTAATGCCAACATGGCTCAGAAAGTGAGGGCATCTAAGGAAAAGGTGCCCAACCCTCTGTGATGATGGGACTAGAGTTAGACTAAAGAGGTAAGAATTGGTAATAAAAAAAAAAAAAAAAAAAAAAAAAGGCACCTCACCCTGCACAGATATTCATATTTGTTCTATATTATTTGTGTGTTCTTTTGAACACAGTACTTACTGGGCATTTTAGTGTTTTTTAATGAAGAATCCTCTTTGGTCATTAAAGAACTGATGACTAGGGAAGTAAGCTAATGCCTTCAGAACTATTCCTGCAGCTGCAAGTCAACAGATGGCAGCATGCCCTAGCCCGGTGGTCGGCAAACCGCGGCTCGATTCACATGCGGCTCTTTGGCCCCTTGAGTGTGGCTCTTCCACAAAGTACCACGAGCGGGCGCGCACGTACAGTGCGATTGAAACTTCGTGGCCCGTGCGCAGAAGTCAGTTTTCACCCTGGGCGAGTCTATTTTGAAGAAGTGGGGGTGTCAGTCGGTCGGTCGGGCGACAGGAGACGAGGCCAAAGAGCCACATGTGGCTCGAGAGCCGAGGTTTGCTGACCACTGCCCTAGCCACAGGCACAGAACCCAGAAGACAGAACAGCCTCTTGAGCACTAAATTCATAAAACCCAAGTAGAAAAGTGGCATCATTTCTACATGTAAGTCTATAACTTGTATTCTCAATCCACAGGACTGAACGAGAATTTATCCTCAATATCAACATCCTGCAGCAGCGCACAGGCATCGGTACCTCAGCGGCCTCAAGGCACATGCAAGCACTCAGGGACAGTACAAGTGTGCTGGTTATACAGTGGCCATCAAGAGAATGTGGCCGTCTGAGGGCATTCCCTGGGCAGCTATTGTTCTCACCTCGTGGCTTGGCATCCTGTTAATGAGATAAGCAGGAGGTGTGCCCGTCAGACGCATAATCTGCTGAAGCTGGTTAATATCTTAGATGCCTAGTCAAGGGCATTGTCAAACATACGGTGCAAAAAATAACTTTCAACTCAAGTTTTAAAAGACCGATAGCCACCCCCAAGCAATAGAAAACCTAATTTCCACCCGTCCCACCCACCCCAGGCCAGAGCCCAAGGCTGCATACTGAAGCACGATTCGGTGAACGGCACGAGACTTATCAGGCATGTAGCCAGTGGCTGGCCGTGCAGATAAGGACAAGTTTCTGTGGTTTTAGCATCATCTTTAACATTATATATTTCAGGATCCTTGGAAAGAGGTGCCCCTTGATCCAGGATGCCAGCCAGAGAACTATTCCAAGTACTGATGGCTAAAACCCATTTGCTTGTGGGTCAATGGAGATGATTAAAAAATGCTGACTCAGTTCAGTTCAGAAGAATATACCCAGCGTGCCCATTTAAGGAAGAGGTTAAGTTTTGAGGCACAGGCTCTGGTGATCTCCACCCCTCCAATGTAAGACACGGGTGGCTGTTGGGTTGATAAGCAATGCCAAGTTTCAGAGACATTAGTAGTGGTACATTTAAAATACATGCCACAAACACACAGGCAAGTGAAGAAAGAAAACATGGGGGAGGTTAGAAGCTAATGGTAAAGACAAAAGAGAAGTCCCAGCCTGCACTCCACAGTGATTTCTCCCAGTCGTTTTAACCCGTGACCACACTGACCTCAGCTAACAAAGAGCTGGGACGACGTTTGCAAAAACACTGCAATCACTCGACAGAGGCAGAACTATAAACAAGCACATACACCAGCCGCACTCCTTTTAGCTGTGCCATCGATTTTAACACAATTCCCCTCTTCGAAAATATTAGGAGGACTGTTCGTTTACCTTGAGTTCCTGCGAAAGCAGAGGTGATGGGGTTTTTAAAATCCTCAACACAATTCAAGAAAAACCTTGTCATACTCCCTTTCTCTTAACTATTCACGCCCTCCTTCAGTTGCAGCAGCACCTTCATAAGCACCCTGGTCAGTGATTTCACTGCTTTGTGGCTTCTCGCAATCATTTTTCTGCTTCAGCTCATTCCCTGAACTCAGTTTCCCTCGTGGCCTGACCACTGCAAACACCTGTGAGGCTGGCCTCAGGAAGGAGCTGGTTCCACGCTACTGCTTCTGCGCCAGCATGTTCTAAAGGTGGGGTGAAGATTCTTAACACTCTCACCCCACGTTTAGATTTACTCTAAGCAAACGACATAGCAAACAGTTCTCTGCATGCCAAGAGAAATAACAAAAGGGGTCAGTAAGTGAACCAGCCAAAGAATGCCAACTGGGTTTTAAAATGTTAAAATCCTGCCACCTCTCTCCTTTCCTATGAATAAGTCAGAGTGGGGCAAACACGGGTGTACGGCTGTTCGCATGGGAAATAACACAATGATTAATAAACAATAAACAACACAAAAATAAACTGGGTTTCATGGACTCATAACTGTTACCCTACATTTGCCCACCATGTGCGTGGCCTGTACAGTGTCTGTTTTGTTTTGTCTTCTTTAGCCAAAAGGCTATTATATTCCCTTGTCAGGGGTTAGAACAATAAATTTCTAGGGAAAAGTGTGAGAATGAGTCAGTGAAATGGCTCTTTTGCTTTCTTAATGGGATTTTTGTTGTTTCACTAATTGCTATTTGTACTGGGTCACCAACCAAAAGAGTCTCTCTCCTTAGCATCCATCTGGGCCAATTTATCCCGTCTCTCCAGGCACATCCTGACTTGTTCTCAACCAGCCCATCTGTTACTGCGTTCTCCTACTCAGAATGTCCTCCTCTTTACTGACTCAACACTATTTCCCTGCTTTTCAGGAGTAAAGAAAGAGCTATTGCCTTTCTGTTTACTACATTCCTTAAACAATGAATTTTTAACTTTTAAAAATCTTTATAAATAATTTTACTCACCTGGCTTTGTTATTTCCATATCACGTGTTCCACACATCATGTGCTTTTTAAATAAATTGGCACTTGGGCAATATCACTAAACATCAAATTAATCTTGCCTACCTGTCTGAATGCTTAACCTACTGTTATCCACTCACCATAATTATGTAGGAAAAAACCAAACCACCCGTTCTTATTCCTATACTCAGTACAATATTACTTGAGTAAATTCTGTATGCTGGTACCCAATTTTATTGCTTTGTAATATATAATGTGCTTTATTTCACCAAAAATAAAGATATTTCAATATTAGCACACAGCACACAAAGGGCACACGTGCTTAGAAACACACCCGAGTCAAGGTACAGATGGAAGGCAAGTTGCAGACTCCCAACAGGGCTGTTTCTTTCCTAAGGATAAATGGTGGCTTAGTAACAGGTAAACACTGTTTTACCCATTCCTCTTCTTTTGGAAATTCTTGTGACTAATGGCACATATCTGCGGGCGGGTGGGCAGGAGTGGGAGGGGCTGAGCAGGAGCTGCGGTAGCCGCCCCAGGCGGCATGAATCTGCTCTCTTAGTCTCATTAGCTCTGCTCATTAATAAACCCAACTCTTCTCAACCCCTCTCCTCCCTCATGACCTCCCTACCGGCCAATCTTTAAGCAAAGGCATTTAAAACAAAAAAGCACGTGTTCTAAGCATCTCCTCGTATCATCTCTGATCTGCTCCAATACAGCTTCTGCGTCTCATAAAGCAGAAGACAGTCCCCTGGGCTGACCGTGTGGTCGGCAACTCTGACAGTGACTCACAACGTGCAGGCGCCTGAGACTCAGGTTCAGCTCACGATCTCAGAGCATCTGGGATCTCCGCTCGGCTCTGCCAGGGGACCCAGCGCAGGACTCGGGCAGGCCACAGCCTTGCTGTGCTTTTGCTTCATCGTCCCAAATAAGTAAGTAAAATAAAATAGGGCTGTTGCATTCTCTTACATATCGTCAGAGTGGAAATTCATAAATACTCTGGGCTTTGTGGTCCTTTTAAGGAATGTGCCAGACACATTCCAGATGACAACAGCCTGTATTTGACAGGGAGATGATGAACCGTTTGAACTCACCTGCAGCTACCCAGCAGTCTTCCCCACTGGGCGAAGGGACTGCTAGGAGGAGAACCCAGGAAGGCACACTGCAGCCTTCCCCCTTCTACCCACTGCCTGGCAGCGACAGAGGGAAAGAGATGCAGGCTGGGCTTTCACGATTTCGCTCACATCTCCTGCCCAACAGCAGGAAGTCGTGGCCAAAGGAAGCCAGAGTGGCTTCTCTGTCAACGCCTGCGTGGAGGCAGGAAAGCACTGTGCCAGAGCTTTTTATCTGGTTATTACAATTTGTAATCACAAAGACAGGCTGTGGGAGGAAGGATTATAACCCCATTCCTGTGGCTCTGAGGCAGCAGGAGTGAGGAGCAACCTCTGCTGGTCTGGGGACGCTTTACACAGGTGTGCAGGCGGTCTAGTCTCAACCAACAGAAAGCAAGGAACTTCTGGAAAAGGGCACTAACGTGCAATGTGCATTTCATTCTTTTAGTGCTGATGGCAGACTAATCCATGGTGAACCATGTGATCTGAGAACCAACGCTAGCCCAAAAGTGAGAAGAGCCCTTGACTACATGGGAAACCTCTGAAAGCGATAAAGTCAGGGCTGAAACAGACAAATTTCCCACTAACCTCTGGGAATGAATTAGAATTTCAAATCTCATTTACTACCACTAGGATACCACTGCAGACCCCGTGATCTAATGCATACCCAGATAGAGAAAAAAGCACACTCATGCATGTGAGCAGGATGGTGTATATGTGTGCAAGTGTGTACACACACACACACACACACACACACACACACACCCTCATCCAGAACTCAGCACACAAAGGGCACACGTGCATAGAAACACACCCGAGTCAAGGTACAGATGGAAGGCAAGTTGCAGACTCCCAACAGGGCAGATAATTACAATCAAAGCATCAACTCACAGACTCTGAGGAGATTTTCTTCAAAAGCTCAGCCCCTGGGGTTCCAACGAGTCTTAAAATGAGCTTCAACTGATCAATATCTAAAGGTGGACTATAAAGGAAAATGTTGGGACAAAATAAAAATGGAAAACAAACAACAAATAAAACAAAACAAACACAAACAAAATACCCCAATGACAAGAATGAAAAACCAAGCCAAAACGGTGAACCGTCTAGTTAAGGCTTCTGCAGGACGGTCACTTCACGTAGGACATGCTCCTCCTGTACAGGATTCAAATGCTGCCACACACCCACGTACATTCATCTGTGCGTCTGTCCACACCCCCTATTAGTAAAGTGAAGCGACTGTAGCCGGGCACTGAGCTCAGAGACAGCAGGCGAAACACGAGAGCTGCCCTCCGTCCAGATGCTCACTCCACACCTACCTCTTCACCTTCCACCAAAACATCAGAGCCAGGTAAGCCAGAGCAGTGGTAGGCAGAGCTACAGAACAAAGCAGGAGGGCACAGGAGCCAGGGAAGACCAGCCGCCCTATAACTATCCCCGAGGCCTGACCTAGGAGCTTGTAATGTGGCAGGGCCTGTGCAGAACTCAGAGCCCAACCACTGAGCATTCCGCTGGAATGCCTCTCCCTCTGCCCTGGCAGAGAATTGTGAGTGACAGCCAGCAGAAGGCCTCACCCTACACCGCACCTGAACGACCTCCAGGAGTGCCGTAACGAAGCAGGACCGATGAGGGTTTAACCTTATAAAAGCATGAACAAACTCACACACCCCAAAGGTTCTAAATCATAAGCCACAGTGCCAAACCTCTATTCCGGTGCCAAGTCTTCAAGAACCCCCAGAATGTACGTGCACTTATTAATGAGATGACAAAAACTCCCATGTGCTCTCACTGCTTTTAGCCTTGCCTGAAAAGGAGGGGGTGGGATCTTCTAAAATAGCTTTTAACGATCTCTCTGAAAATCTGAGTCATTTACTCCGTCTCGCTGGCATTCGAGGGGACAGGACGGGAAGATGACTGCCTCTGATCCCTGCAGGCTTTGCCTGATGAGGTCCTTCTCGACCTCAGTCTCAGCTTAAACTTCACCGACCCAAGAGCCCCTCCCGCACTCTGTAAGGAGCCCCAACTCCCACTATCTGCCTCAGCATGACAACGTCTCAGTGCTCATCACAATCTTTAGCCACTTTGCTCACTTTAACCACTGCCTGCCGCCTCTACTGGTCCGCAGCTCTCTGGGGGAAAGGGCCACTCTGCCTGTCCACCACGCATCTCCAGGGCTCAGCCTAACGCCTGCTGCCTGTGGGCACTCAAATGTTTGCGGAGAAGGTAGAGCAGGATGGAGAGGAGGAGGAAGGAAATACTTCTTCTTATGGTTATACAACTAAAGGTAACACAATGTAACTAGAAAATAATGGCTGCAGCAAGTCACAGTTGTTGCCTAAGTTACAGGAATTACTTATGCAATATCACTGGCATCTTACCCTGTTCTTTTTTTTTTTTTTTTTTTCTTCCCCAGATCTGAAACTGGCTTACGTGAAAGAAAATTCTAGACAGGAGTCAGCAAACCCCAACCTGCTGCCTGTTTTGAAAATGACACTGTATTGGAACACAGCCTTGCCTGCCCATTTATGTACTGGTTATGGCTGCTTTCGCTGGACACGACAGAAGCCACAGGGTCCCCAAAGTCTAAAATATTTACTATCTGCCCCTTTAAGAAAAGGTTTGCAGAACACCATCCTAGACCCAAAAAACTTATTTCTAGAAATTATAAACAAGTCCACTTACACAAGTTACTTCTGAATTAGGAATAGAGAATTCTGTCATCTGCAAATGGCAGAAGTTAATGTGCTCTGGAGGTTAAATGTTCAGTACTTATTTCTTAGTTGATGAGCAAATTTTTAAAGCATACATTAATGAAGACAGAGCAGAGAAAAGAATGCATACTATCTTGCTCTAAAATAATCAAATTATCTATGTAACAATAGAATTTAATACAGAATCCTTTCTGCTCACATAAAAGAATTGTTAGCCTACATTTAGTTTGCTCAAACTCTTCAGAAGTACATTTAACTAGGCTGCTACCCCAAAAGATAAAATATATTGCACATGAAACAACAAAACAAAACACTAGACTCCCTCAGCTCTCAAACAGGTACTTTTATGATAAATTCATCAAAACTAACCTCTGGAAGTAACGCTGAGATTGGGTGTCTTGTTCAGGAGAGTGCTGACTACTGAGAACGAGTCAGCCTCCAGCTCCCAGGAGACAGAAGCTCCCGGGTGTGAGTTCTCAGCGCCCTCCTTCACTCCGCACACCGGAGGGCTCACTGCCGCCCCGAGGCGGGACCTGTCCTTCTCCCAGTTCCTCGCCTCACATTCATGGCCTCCCTGACTTGGCGTCAGGCTTCTCTTCCGACTCTGCCTCAAACCACTATTCCTTAATGCACCCATGCTTCAATCCACAACAAATGTTCCAGGCACGCCCAAGCTTCCAACTTCCTATTTACCCCAGGCACAAACAGGACTACCCTCCATTCTCCCCTCCTACCAAGCCTTTTCTCTTACTCTTCAAAGCCCTGCTCAAACAACAACTCTGCCACGAAGTCTTCCTGGTTATCTTGAGTTCAAATGAATTCCTGCTTCTTTTTGTTAACTTAGTAATACCTCTAAGTACTTTTTAAGTCACTCAGTCTTGTTTCATAACCGGAGAGTGAAAATTTGTTCATGTAACTCACCTTCCACTGAGTATGACCATCTGGCTTGGGGGACAGGTACCTTCTTATCCCCAGCAGGCTCAGTAAATATGGAATAGATTTGAAAACATTTTCTATACTATACTTTTCAACTCAGCGTCACCCCTCTGCCTTGCCCTTAAAAATCTAGAAGAACCAGACTCTGTATCAAGTCTATACACAGAAAAATAGTCAAGAAAAATTGCCTCATCTAACGCGGGGCCTAACAAGATCTCAAACACTCCCCTGAAGTGTTTACACCACAGAGAGACACAAATGCCGCGCATTAGTGTGTGAGGGCCACGGACGAAGAGGGTTGGAGGAGCATGGCAGCCAACACTTAGGAGATTAGTAAACACACAATGCCAAGAGAAATCTCCTCAGCAGCTAAAAGCACTTGCGTGAAGGAAGTCAAAGCATGCAAACCTCAAAGGACATCACCATAGGTTCTCCAAGAGCTGGCAAGTCCACTGAAACCCAGGTCAGTCTTCAGCAGCACCAGCCACTGTAAGGCCACTACAATGTGTCCAGGCAGTTAAGGCCAGAAGGAGCTTCAAGTAGCTATATAAGCAAAGCAAAGCAAAATTTACCACATGTGACAGATATTTCCACAGCAAGCCATCCTTCTTAATAGGTCTAATCCTTCCCCCACCAACAGACTAGTGTTATTTTTATTGTTAGTTAAAAATATATTTTAATTATAATGACCACATTGTCAAAATTTAAACCATAAATTTCCTGATACTTCCTAAAACGTAAGGAGATAAAAATACTGTGCATAAAGAGATGCACATATGACTTCTGCCTACAATTATTCTTTAGGCCCTTTGTAACAAAAGTGAAAGGAAACTAGAAGGAATAGTGGGGGAACTAGAGGGAACGTAGTTCTAAGCATTTTCTAGAAACCTCCTCAGATTGAAGAGTCGAAAATGAAAAAAAGAACTAGTTGCAGGGCCTACCTGCCACTCCTACTGTTAGTGAGCAGCAGTTTTCATTTAAAAACAACAACTCTGTATGGGGCAAAGCTCGAACATGGGTCTTTGGAGGGTGGGAAATCCTCATGGTGACAGACAGGATGGGCCAAAATGAGCCCTAGGCAACTTGATTGATTCTCTTCTTGGTCATTAAAATAGTTGTTTCACTGTTATACAAAGAAAAGTCCTCTATCTATCTATTTATTTTTAATATATTTTTATTGATTTCAGAGAGGAAGGGAGGAGAGACAGAAACATCAATGATGATAGAGAAGCACTGATTGGCTGTCTCTTGCACGCCCCCAACCAGGGATCGAACCCAAAACCCGGGCATGTGCCCTTGCTGGAATCAAACACGGGACCTTCCAGTCTGCAATTCAATGCTCTATCTACTGAGCCAAGCCAGCCAGAGATAAAGAAAATTCCTTAAGGTGCTCTAGGTTTGTGAGCAAACCTGAGGATTTTAGCTTTTTCTGGAAAATATATATTTTTAATTAGAGAAGGAAAGGCAAGTAACAACTTAGTAATTTTCTTCTCTAGCATTTATTAGGACACGTGGCTCTTAGTGTCTATAGTGCAACTGCTTTTTAAAAACGAGAAAGAACATTCGAAGCCATCGTCTGGAAGTGAGGGGACAGTGTTGGGAAGGGGTACACCCAAAGTTCTAGCTCCCCAGGCAAAGTTTTATCTCATCATGGGGGTCAGATGAACACAGGGGCTCACTTACTATTCACTGTCTTTTTAAAAAAAATATAGATTTTATTGATTTCAGAGAGAGGAAGGGCGATGGAGAGAGAAAAAATCCATGAGGAGAGAGAATCATGGATCGGCTGCCTTCTGCATGCCCGCAACTGGGGATTGAGCCCACAACCCAGGCATGTGCCCTGACTGGGAATCGAACTGGTGACCTTTTGATTCATAGGCTGACGCTCAACCACTGAACCACGCTAGCTGGGCTACTCATTGTCTTTTTTATGTCTGAAGTATTTCATAAAGTGTGTGAAAAAAGATGAAATTAATAGAGAAAGAAGTAAATGTAATACACTCGGGAAAGTGACATGGAGCAGAGCAGCTAGCTGATGGCAAGTGGAGTATAACTCAACAGCCCCATTATCCTCCAGTGAATGTCATAAGGGAACCATTTCTATTAAAACATGAAAAGGAGGAAAAAGTTTTATACGTGGGATATTCACCTAGGGAAGGAAAACAGCAGTAAACCAAGCTGTGCCCCTGGAAGAGAACGCAAGACGTGATGTATAACCGAGCTATGACTCTCATTTCTCTCTTCCTTAGGCTGCAGACTCGAGTGTTAGTAATAACCTTTTCTAACTATACTATACTTAAAGAGACATTCTGGATCCTCACTGTCTTCTAGTGTAAAGTTTTGTCAGCTGTGTCCATTTGATGTACACAATCAACTAGACTTATTCTTTAAAAAACATTACAATTCTATTTTGAATTAGTTGGACGGGTCTGCAAAGTCACAAATGAGAATAATTTCTGGCCGAAACCGGTTTGGCTCAATGGATAGAGCGTCGGCTTGGGGACTGAAAGGTCCCAGGTTCGATTCCGGTCAGGGGCATGTATCTTGGTTGTGGGCATATCCCCAGTAGGGGTTGTGCAAGAGGCAGCTGATCGATGACTCTCTCTCATCGATGTTTCTAACTCTCTATCTCTCTCCCTTCCTCTCTGTACAAAATCAATAAAATATATATTTAAAAAAAAAAGAAGAATTTCTGACCTAGCAATATATAATTAGCTTTAAGACAAAAATTAATAATTCTTATATCTTAAGGAAAACTCCAGAGATTATTAACAGTCAGTACCAAAGAAAAATATTAATCACAAAAAAATGAAAAGGTGAAATGGAAAGACTTGCAGAGATCTAAAACTGCACAGTATAATACAATACCAGTAAAAGCATGTGATTAAATTTAAATGTAATCTAAATAAAGTCTAATGAAATTTAAAATTCAGATCAGATAAAAGTACTCATAAAATTATAACTAGCCCTGGTCAGTATGGCTTGGTTTGTTGGAGCATTGTCCCCATACACCAAAAGGTCACTGATTCGATTCCCAGTCAGGGCACATACCTACGTTTCTAGTTCAATCCCTGGTGGGGGTGAAAGGGTAGGAGGGGGGGATGCATATGGTAGGCAAGAGATCACATGTCGATGTTTCTCTCTCTCCTCCTTCCCCTTTCTCTAAAATTAGTAAAACATTTCGTAGGGTGAGGATTTAAAACAAAACAAAACAGAAAAAACTATGAATAGGCCAAAACCGGTTTGGCTCAGTGGATTGAAAGGTCCCAGGTTCAATTCCGGTCAGGGGCATGTACCTTGGTTGCAGGCATATCCCCAGTAGGGGGTGTGCAAGAGGCAGCTGATCGATGATTCTCTCTCATCGATGTTTCTAGCTCTCTATCCTTCTCTCTTCCTCTCTGTAAAAAAATCAATAAAATATATATATTTTTAAAAATAAAACAAACAAAAAAAATGGGCAGAGAGAAAAGAAAAGAAAAAACAAACAAAAACAAAAAACAAAAAAACTATTAATAGAAGCTTCCTTGACATGAAGAAAAGCATTCATAAAAATATGCACAACTAAAAGCATACTCAGTTGTGAGACTAAAAGTTCTCCCTCTAAGGTAAGAAGAGGACAAGGGTGGCCCTCTCACCACGGCTGTTCGACACTGTATTTGGAAGTTCTCGCCAGAGTCAGTTGATAAGAGGGGGGAAAAACATGTAAATAGGAACTGAAGAAGTAAAACCATCTCTTCACAGATGACATAAGAGGATACCAAAGCATCCACAAGAAAGCTACTGGAGTTAAACAGGTAGAGCAAAATTGCAAGTTATAAGAACAAACAAAAATCAGTTGTCTTTCTATTAATATATGCCAACAATGAACAAAGTGAAAAGGGAATAAAGAAAGTATTCCATGTGCAATAGCATCTAAAGAAATAAAATCCCAAGACTAAATTTAACCAAAGAGGTGAAAGATTTGTCCACTAAAATTATCAAATACATTGGCCCTGAACCAAGCCAGCAGTTTCCTGAAGCTGCTGGTTTCGAGCAAGAGCTAAAAAAATGTCTTTCTATGGTCTGCTGGCCATTTCAGAACTTAGGGAATGTAATGGTCAATTCATTAGAAAGAAACATCTGAGAGAGAAAGAAAAAGAGGTAAAAATTACAAAACATGAAAAGAAATTAAAGACCTACATAAATGGAAAGACCTTACTGTACCTGGAAAAGAATACTTAATATTGTTAAGATGTCAATATTACCCAAAGTGATCTAAAAATTCAATGCAATCTCTAAAAAAATTGTAACAGCTTTTTTGCAGAAATGGAAAAACACCCCCCCTCAAATTCATATAGAATTATAAGGAAGCCCAAAGAGCCAAAAAAAAGGGTCTTGAAAATCAAAACAAGGTTGAATGACTTACACTTCCTGATTTCAAAGCTTACCGTAAACTACAGTAATCAAAACAGTATGGTACTGCTATAAAGATAATATTCAGACCAAAGGCATAGAATTGATCATTGACAGGCATGCCAAGCCCATTCAATGGGGGAAAGGATAGTCACTTCAACAAATGGTGCTGAGAACAACTGAATCTCCACATGCAAAAGATAAAATTGGACCCCTAACCTCTAATCATATTAACTCAACATGGATCCAAAACCCAAGAATAACAGATAAACCCATAAAATTCTTGGTAGAAAATAGTAATTCTTCATAACCTTAAATCTGGTCATAAATTCTTAGATGACAGCAAAAACATGAGCAACAAAAGAAAAAAAAAAAGCAGATGTGTAGCTTTATCAAAATGAAAACTTCTCTGCATCTAAGGACAATATCAAGGAAGTAAATAGCCCCGACTGGTGTGGCTCAGTTGGTTGCAGCGTCATCTTCATGCACCAAAGGTTGCAGGTTTGATCCCGGGTTGGGGGAAATATGGAGGCAACTGATAGATCTGATAAATGTTTCTCTCTCCTGCTCTCCTCTCTCTCTTTTTCAAAATCAATAAACAGATCCTCAGGTGAGGATTAAAAATAAATAAACAGGGTAGACAGTCCACAGAATGGGAAAACATATTAGCAAATCATATACCTAATGAAAGTTTACTATTCAGAATATATAAAGGACTCCTAAAATTCAATATAAAAAAGACAATCCAATTAAAAAATGGGTAAAGGATTTGATATACTAGTATATTTCTCAAAAAAGACACACACACACACACACACACACACACACACACACACACACACACAAATGGACAGTAAACACAGGAGAATACTCAACATTATTAGTCATAAGGGAAATGGAAATCAAAACCACATAGAGATAACATTTCACACCTACTGGGATGACTATACTAGTAAGGAAGGGAGGGAGAAAGAAAAGGGGGGGGGAGAAAAGGAAAATGATATAAGTGAGTATTGGTGAAGATAAGATGTGGAGAAATTGTTCATACATCATTGGTGGGCTATAAAATAGTGCAGCTGCTGTGGAAAACAATTTGGCAGTTCCTAAAAAAACTAAACACAGAATTACCATATGACACAAAAATTCCATTTCTAGGTATATACCCAAAATAATTAAAAGTGAGGATTCAAACAGGTACTTGCACGCCAATGTTCATTGCAATATACATTCACAATAGCTGGAAGGGTAGAAACCACCTGTGCCTAGGAACAGATGAATGATGAAACAAAATGTAATCTCCTATATAATAAAAGCCTAATATGCTAAGTGTCCGATCATCCATTCAACTAGTCCCTATGACTCATACTGACCACCAAGGGGCAGACACTCCAACAGGTAGGTTAGCTTGCTGCTGGGGTCTGATTGATTGGAACTTGAGACTGGGCGAGATGGGCCGGACATGCCCTGGAGCCCTCCCTCGGTCCCTCCTCGGCCCTGATTGTCACTGGTGGGGTCCCACAGCCTGGCCTGCGCCCTCTCACAATCCAGGACCCCTCAGGGAATGTTGGAGAGCCAGTTTCAGCCCAATCCCCACAAGCCAGACCAAGGGACCCCACCTGTGCACCCTGAGCCTCTAGTATACATATAATGGATAGTATTCGGCCATAAAAAAGAACAAATTTCTATATAGTTTAGAATTGGATGAAACTTGAAAACATGCTATGTGAAATAATCCAGACATAAAAGGACAGATACAGTGTGGATTCCCCTTATATGAAATATCTAGAATAAGCAAAGCATAGAGATGGAAAGTAGAAGTGAGGTAACCAGAGGCTGCGAGAGGGAGGAACAGGTACAGACTTTCTGTTTGGAGCGATGATGTGTTCTGGAACTAGAGAGTGGTGATAGTTATATAACTTTGTGAATATAATTAGCACCACTGCATTGTATACTCAAAAATGGTCAAATTTTTTTTTCTTTTTTAAATATATTTTATTGATTATCTTACAGAGAGGAAGGGAGAGGGACAGAGAGCCAGAAACATCGATGAGAGAGAAACATCGACCAGCTACCTCTTGCACACCCCCCACCGGGGATGTGCCCGCAACCAATGTACATGCCCCTGACTGGAATCGAACCTGGGACCTTTCAGTCCACAGACCGACGCTCTACCACTGAGCCAAACCGGTTTCGGCCATGATAGTAAATTTTATGTTACGCTTATTTTTACCACAAAAAGTATAATTGATAAATTTTTATGTTAATACATTTTATCACAAATGTACTTTTAATTTAGTTCCTCAGTCACTAGTCATGTTTTAAGTGCTCACTAGCCGCATGTGGCTGGTGGTTACCAATCTCCACACTGGATAGCATAGATACAAAACATTGCAACACCACAGGAAGTCTATCACTTAGTTCTTATCTAAAGCTAAAATCACCAGTTACAAATGCAAGATGATCAGTAAATGAGGGAACCAGAGAAAACTGTGTACTCAAATAGACAGGATGCTCTAGCGGTCCCCTCAGCATTCGGCTGCACTTAGAAATCCCAACAGGCAGTAGCAGCGTGTCCTTCTGGGCAAAGGAAGAAGACTGTGGAGTCAGCACCTTCTCCAAAGGGTTTAAGAAGAGGAGTTCCAGAAAGGAGGGGCGAGACAACAGACAGCTCTGGAGAGAATCTGGGGCCTGGGGACAGGTTTGGATGGAGGTACACTCTCTGGGTCTCAGCTTCCTCCTCTACAAACACAGGGAGCACAACCAGTGTTTTCCAACATCTTTCTCCGAAATTCTAGATTCTTAGCCTCCTGATCTCATTGATACTTAAAGAAATAAAAATAAAAATGATGCAAGACTGCCCAAAAGGATCAGCCAGAAGGTTAAAACTAAACGTCCATCGGGTTAAATTCTAGTCGCACCCAACACCAGCTGCACACAAGAATCAAGCGGAACTTCACTCCTGCAAGGCCTGGGCACTCGCCCACCCCCGCGGAGGGGAGTCTCAGCGGCGCCCAGGCCTCGGGAGGTTTCTAAAGCTCCAAAATACTCTTACCCACAAGGGGAGCTAAGAACCACTGTGCGAGAACAGAAGCGACTACACTTCAGGCAAGAAAAAAAATAACAGAAACCACTTCCCTCTCTTCTTTGTCAGGCAACCAAAGCTACATCCACAGAGATGGCAACTGACAAGGGAGTGATGGATGTTATAATACAAATATAAACCTTCTGAATTTGACCCGCCTCCAAAAGAGCCAAGTAGAAGCAGTGCATTACTTACATAAGAATTGTGAAATAAACTCGCATGTATTACGGAAAGAAGCACCTAGTAAAAAGTTGGAATGCCAGGTTTTCTGTGTGAAGTTCGGAGGAGGAGGGAAGTATGCACGCAGGGAAGGAGTCAGCAGCTGCAAGTGAGCATTCCTGAAGGGCCCAGCAGGCAGCGTCTCCCTGCGAGGTGAGCCGCCGGCCACAGCTGCTTAGAAACCTTTCGATCAGCAGCCTGCCAAGCGGATCATCCTTTACTACCACCACCAACTTAAACACAGCAACAGTCTTGCTTAGTGACTCAAAGGTAGACAACAGAGTGCAAAGATGAAGGGAGGAACTGTTTCCCAGCGATCGTTAAGGAAGAAGATGGCTGAAGATGGCTGACGTTTCCGGCAGGCTCTGTGCTGAGCAGTTGCCAGGCACTATCTCACTGATTCTCCCAGCGCCGTGTGAGGTACTGGAAGCGCTATTACCATCAGCATTTCCAGCCCAGGAAACCGCTCAGTCACACAGCTGCAGTGAAGAGCTCCCAGGAAGACCCAGAAGTCTGACTCCAGCACAGCGCGCTCCCTGCCGGCGCGTGCAGGTGCCAGTGTCTCCGGAGGGCCGGGGAGTCAGCCGCAGAGGAGGCGGCAGAGAGGTGAGCAGAGGCGGCGTTAGAGCGCTGTGCTCGGAGGACAGACTGCAGGGCGGGACTCTGAGCTGTGACCTGAGGAAAAGGAGAAACACAAATCTCCCCCATTATCTCGGGCTGTAATGTTCACCCCAAATTTTGAAGAAACAGATACAAGGTAAATGAAGCACAGACAAAGAAGAAACATGGGTATTAAACCAACTACAAATCTGGAGGTGAGGAGCCGTAAGAGAGCTAAACAGGAGGCTGAGCCCTATCCATCCAGTGAGGCCCAGGAAAACACAGCTTCCCGAGGGTCACCAGGAAAGTACACTTCCTCTGGAGGGAGCCAGGACACGTGGACAGATAACATGAACATCGTCACCACAGTAGCACATCCCAAACTGTACGCCAGTGAACGGACATTCTGGTTTGTAAACCACAGTTGGCGGAGGTGAGGGGACAAGCTGCTTCACAGATGACTGAAGCCGGTGAGCGCAGCCTCCGGAGGCCACCTAACCCCCGAAGGCTAGGCCCATCAAGTTCACAAAACCTCCACCCCAATTCTAGAACAGTACGTCAACATGCCTTCTCGCCTACACATCGTCACCCCGTGCAATCAATGGGAGTTCCAGCAAAGCATAGTTTGATGCTAATATTAAACCGTGAAGCAGGCATGCAGCAGACAGGAAAGGGCTAAAATAAACAGGCCATGATAAATCACAAACTAGACAGTAAGTCTGGAAGTAAATTAAGGTCTGACTGCTATCTGGGATAAAAATTAAGTTGTGCTGGAAAAAAAAAGGTACACCAAACAGGGTGACCTTACTACTTCCTCTTTTATTACAAGCAGGTATATCATTACAGAGACCAAATATAGCCTTTTAAATATGTAAACCAAACATAAAGAGACACCCCTGATTTATAAATTGGGTATTTGTGCTCATTAAGTATTTGTACAAGCAGACTAATACCTTCAGGTCGCTGAATATGAATATGATCTTAAACTCACTGCAAAATGATGACATATGAAAGCTTTAAAGGGTTTTGCAGCTAAAGAAGAATTTTTCCAACTCACAAAAGGGGCAGATCTCATGTGCATATCTGGACTATAAAAGCAAGTATCTGAGAACCTTCCCTAGAGACAGGTAAAAGCCATATACTCCCACAGACACTGGGATACAATTAAAAAACAAGAACCCAAACTTCCAAAGGATACGGTCTGTACCAGGAAACAATGTTCTTCCAGTCAGCAGCTCGGCCATTATGCATCCCACCGACCAAATGTCAACTGGAAAGAGAAGCACAGGGCACACGATGTCACTGTGATCGGGTTTGGCTCCCAGGGAAACCGTAACTAAGGGCGAAACACTCAAGCGAATATTTCAGGCATCTGGTTTAAATAATCATACTCCTTTTCACAGGAATAAGTGAGCTTATTAAGACCCTCACCCCAGTAAAGGGCGTCATAGGTAGGATTAAGGCCAAATATAATTATGGCAAGAGAAATAAGCTGTGTACAAAGGAGCAAAAGTTTCTTCTTAGCAGAAATCGCAGATTCTCCCAATATTGAGAGGTGAAGATTACTAACCATTGCCTTCAGGTAGAAATATTCAGAATAAGTTGAAAATCTAAATAAATAAAACTCAATTGCTAAATCACAAAATTTGAAAACTGTGTATTAAAATTTCCACTTTACCTGAGGTACTGAAATATTTCCTAGTTGTGGACTTTAAAAGGATCACTGAGGGAAGAAAAGAAGTTTCCTCCTATTCCACTATCTCTACTTCTGAGAATCCCAAATACACCCAAAATGGCATTAACAGGCCCTGAATAACCAATGTAAGCAGTACCTGTCTGGTTGTAATGCATCCAGTTTAGCATGATCTCAGGAGCCCTGTACCACCTGGTGGCCACATAGCCTGTCATTTCATCGTCTGTGTGTCGAGCCAGTCCAAAATCCAAGATCTAAAAAAAGGAGAGAAGTCAGATGCTGAAAGATTCAACTCCTAAAACTTATAAAGTAGGATGAAAAAATTCTATAAAAAGGGAGGACAAAATAGTACATTCATAAACATATATCCAGGTCTATGTTCAGAACGCATGAGAAACACAGCAAGTACTTTGAGAAATGAAAAATAAGCTACAAAAAGCAAAATAAGAATGCCATCGCTAGGTATTTAACCAAGAGCAATGGAAAGAAATGTTCACACAACAGCTAACACATGAATGTTGATAGCAGCTTTACACAGCCCCAAACTAGAGCTGAAACAAATGTCCACCGACAGATGGATGAATACAGATTTATGAATATAAATTGGATACTACTCAGCAATAAAAAAAGGAATGAACTATTGACACACGCAATATAAATGAAGCTCAAAAATATTATACTAAGCAAAAATCAGACACACACACAGACATAGATACACACAACACACACACACACACAAATACTGTATGATTCTATTTGCATGAAACTCCAGAAAAGACAAATCTTCCTGTAAGTGTCAGAAAGCAGGTTGGCTGTAGTCTGTAGCCAGGATTAGGGGAAGAAGGGTGAGGATCGGCTAGGAAAGGATATGGAGAACTTTCTGAGGTGATGGAAATGTTCTTTATCATAGCTGAGTTGGTGCTTACAGGGATATATAAGTTTGTCAAATGCATACTTAAAAGAATGCATTTTACTGTATGTAAATTATGTTTTAAAAATTGAGTAAACAATGAAATGAAACCTGAAACTAATATTGTATGTCAGCTTTACTTGAAAAATTAAAAATATATATATATTAAAAAAAGAAATGTAACAAAGAAACTCCAGAGCTGCTTGTTCTTTATAGACAATTTATTTATCTCTTATTTGAACTATTTTGAATGACAAGGCTTCTGCCATTTTTTTCAATTTAATCTAATAATTATTTCTTCAGGACTGCTTACTTGATATTCAGACTATAATTTTCCTTTATTATAGCTAATATATTAAATTTCAAACTTAACTTTTAGAATGAAAACAAGATACCTGATGCCACCTTCAATGTCATTTAAAACTAAAGCTGCCAGGCTGGCGTGGCTCAGTAGTTGAGCGTCAACTTATGAACCAGGAGGTCATGGTTTGATTCCCGGTCAAGGTACAGAGTTGCTAACTCAATCCCTGGTGTGAGGTGTGCAAGAGGCAGTCAAGCGACGATTCTCTCTCATCACTGATGTTTCTCTCTCTCCCTCCCTCTCTAAAATCAATAAAAACATATTAAAAAATCATACACACAAAAACTAAAGCTTACCAAATCTATGGTTTAAATATCAAAGTTTGATATTCTTGAGGACAAAATGACTTTTCAGATAAAAAGTCATAGCTTATAAAACCAATCCCTGTATAAATGTGCCTGGTTTATCAAACCTGTAATTACAAAGTGAAACAACTATTTCCCACCGCCTCTTCCCCTTACCTTCAGCTCACAGTCCTCGTTCACAGCCAGATTACTAGGTTTCAGGTCCTAGGAGGAAGGACAGAGAGGACAGGAACAGCTTTGGTGCACGGGGAATTCTTTCCTCAGATCCTAACATAAAACTAAGACTTCACCCAGCCATAAACAGACAATTTCCATTCTGTAGTCATTATCTAGTCCTAATTAGCCTTAAATTGTTGAAACTATACATCTTTTTTTAATCAATTTAAACTTAAAGTTACAGTTAATCAATTATCTTGGCTAAATGACAGTCCCCCATCCCCCCATCTCTGCCACCAGTTCCCCAAAATAATTTAATAAAAAACACAAGACATACCCTGTGAATTATGTCAGCTGAATGTATATACTGTGAAACAGAAAAGAGTCAGTTAAATAAGTCATTGCCAACTTCCCACTGTCACATTATGACTTATTTGAAGCACATTGTCAGGAAACAGTAAGAACTGCTAGTATAAACCATGGGATTAGAAATCAGAACAAGTAATTAGTATTAGTCTGCGCATCTATCATAACTATGATTTCCACACCATGACCTTGACTCAAAGCTGAAGTAATGAGTGATTCAGTGCTTTCAATCTATTTCCAGTTGGTTCTCTATAGATCAATGAGGATTAAACCGGCTAAATATCAAGTGATTTAATTTTAAACACTGTTTATCTGCCTCTTTCACAAATAAGTTAGCCTCCTTAAGGATGTTTTTAAAGTTTCAACATGACTCTGACCAGATATTAGATTATTATCAAGAAATTATTATTACTGTTTAGGTGTAATAATGAGGAGTCTTCCACTCTCAGACATGCATTCTGAAGTATCTTTGGGTGGAATGAGATGATGTCTAGACTTGCCTTACAATAATCCAGTGCTTGGGGATTACAAGAGAAACAAGATTGGCCATTGCTGGTAATTGTGGTCATTGAGTAAACCCAGGGCTGATTGTACTAGTGATTTTGGGAGTGTTCTAAATGTTTCAAGGAACATTTTTTTTTTTTTTTTTAGTCTCACTCTCCATAACCCTCTTAAATCCTAAATAGGAGAGAGAGAATTTCATGTCTCAAAAGTATTACTATACTGTGTGTACCTTGAGACCGCGGAGAATTTGGTAGATAAGGAACTGAACATGGTCATCCGTAAGCTTCTGGCATTTCACAATGTTGTTCAGATCTGCCCCCATGAGATGGGTCACCAGATACCTAGAAATTAATGGAGAGTTACACAATCATCCAGAAACCTTAGGAAGTTCTTACCTTTTTAAGAAAAAGCCTGCCAGGAAGTACCACAGTGATACCTAATAGCTTAGTAACTTCTCACAGGGACTCATTTTTAATTACTATCCTAACTTTTGTCTCCTGCCATCTATTTTTCTAAAAACTTTATACTCATTCCTAATTGACATATCTTTTCCTAGGTTCTCTAAAGAATAAAAATGGATATTAGAATTATATCTGTTATCTTGTATTTTAAATCTACCATTACAACCCTAGCTGGTTTGGCTCAGTGGATAGAGCATTGGCCTACAGAATGAAGGGTCTCAGGTTCAATTCCAGTCAAGGGTACATGCCTGGGTTGTGGGCTTGATCCCCGTGGGGGAGTGGGGTATGTGCAGTGATTCTCTATCATCATTGATATTTCTATCTCTCCCTCTCCCTTTCTCTCTGAAATCAATGAAAATATTAAAAAATTAAAATTAAAAAATAAATCTACCATCGTATTTGCATCTCATTATAAACCTTCCAAGTTGTAGATTCTAAAAAATTGGAGTATCTTTAAATTTTCAAATTATTAACACTTTCTCCTCCCCCCTTCCCCCCCCAGAAATGACAGGTAAAAGAATATTGTTCACCCTTGTATTCCTGCATTTACTTTAAAGAAAGGAGGAACACATTTTATCTGTAAGCAAGAAGAGGCATTCCAGAACGACTCCTCACAGGTGTGGTGATGGTAATTATCCTATTATTACACAAAGATTAGGGAGTGATTACATTCAAGTCCAACAGGTCTAACACAGATATTTTAGATGCAATGCCTTACCCATTCATTACTGCATTACAGGGGGAGGAGAACATAAAAACCACATCAATACTAAAGAGGCTGAATTTTTAAAAATTAGGTTTTATCTACGGTGTATGAACATTACCCATTCCTGAGGCTGAATAATAATGTAGAGTAGTTAAGCTTTAAAGAATGATGATTGCAATTCATTTCTTTCTTTTTTAAAAATAAATTGGAGGGAAAGAAACCAGGCCAGTGAATTTAAGTCTACTATAATGCATTATATGAATATGTTAATTTCTTTCCTCAAAGAGGTGTAGAAATTTTTGTTTCCTAATTTTCCTATTGGGCTGTTATGGTCAGTTCCCAATTGCACCAAGATCAAAAGGAGTTAGCCTAGATGTATGTGACCCTAAGATTTTTAGCATTTCATATTTTTAAAAGTTGCACATTTATACTGCCTTGAGGGAAGGTTGGACTCTAAATGTAATATGAAGTATAAATTACGCTTTTTGTGCCCTAGCTGGTTTGGCTCAATGGATAGAGCACCAGCCTGTGGACCAAAGGGTTCTGGGTTTGATTCCGGTCAAGGGCATGCAGGCTCCTTCCCAGCCCAGGGCCCTCCCTGGTGGGGTTGGTACAGGAGGCAACCAATCGGTGTGTTCCTTTCACACTGATGTTTCTCTCCGTCTTTCCCTCTCTCTTCCATTCTCTCTAAAAATCAATGTAAAAATTCCTCGAGTGAGGATTAACAAAACAAACCAATAAACAAACAAAATTGGGCCTTCTGAAATTTTTTCATAATGAAGTTCTTATTTGAGAGATGTTCCAAGCCCAGCACAGCATAAAGGAAGGCAGTGCTTACTCTGTACCAGGCACTATTATTATGCCCATGGCTCATGTACTCTTTCTACTACTCTGTGAAGTCAGTCCCATTGGTATTCCCATTTTGCAGATGAGAAAACAGAGACAGAACAAGAATGTACAACTTGCCCAAGGTTAAAAGAGTGGAAATGTCAGGGGTTGCATTCAAAACTATTTGACCACAGAGACTGTGATCTTAATCACAGCACATACTGCCTCTGCATTCTTCCAGCTGACAAAAAATCTAAGTTGAGAGAATGATCTTTTAAAAATATTTTACAAATGTCAATAACCAGGGAACTAGTATTTCCTGATAACTTTTTTATCAATTCTCAATATTTATTATCAAAGTTAACCTTTAAGGAAAAAGAAAGCTGGCAAAGCAGCAATGAATGAATATTCTATCCTAATCAGTCATTGTATTTTTTAAACCCAAAATCGACACATAATCTGACAAATATGATAAAACTGTGAATAATTGGTTAGTATTTTGAAATCAGAACTTCCCCCAGAAAACCTGGGCTGATGGCTGCAATATCCAAAACACCAATTATGACAAATTGCAAAGCTCAGGTTGAGAAAGAGAGAATCCAATTTATGTCTTATATGACTGCTTTGCAAATAATTCTATTTTATGACATCAGGTAGTAAGAGAATTATTCTCTCACCACTTAAAAACAATTTTAAGGAGAAAAGCTAAACAATGCTTTGGATGATTCTGCCTTAATTTGTCTTGAAATAAAACCTAAAAGTCTTAATCCTCTAAAATGTCTGCTAGTTCACAAAAGTGGTAATCAGTATTACCAATGCAACCACAGTAATTTCAAGTATAACTATTGTGTTTTAAAGATTACCAATGACAAGGAATCCTATACAGGCAGCAGACCCTTGACTTCGCTTGAGAGAGAGAACATATTTTTAGTTAGAATATTCCACCAGCATGTAACTTCCTGCAAGCCTCCCCATCAGGACCATATCATTTTACCACTGAAATCTCCAGAGGGGGGTGAGACAGTCTATGTACTATGTAAGTATATTAGACCAGTCTACACAGTCATAACTACCAAACACTGCTGCTAGGCTGAACTGAATCAACTGAAAAGCATTATTCCTGGCAGAAGTGTCTTGCAAGAATTAATCAAATCACTGTGTGTTGTTTCCATGAAGCTCAAAGACTAATCATGACAATCAATTGTCCAGTTCCAACTCATCACATATTTCCAAAATAAATCTTTCAAGAGTAGACAAAAGCAAGCATCATGCAATGTTACCAAGTGCTTACTGAAGACATGCCAACTTTTAAAAGTAGTGAACTAGGGAGTGGGAGGAAATTTTAAACAAGTCAATTCCAAAAGAAGCATTAATAGATATCCCAGTTCTATAGCTATTGTCTCTGGAAAGCAAATGTAATTACAATTTTGTAAAGGCAGCGCTCATGACAGTGTTCATGATATCTCAAATAAATTAAAGGTTTGACTTGAGGACAGCTGGACAGCTATCTATTCCTAGTTCTCCCATCTTCAAAAAGGAGGTAAATGAATAGGACTTTATTAGGCTAATGGCAGAAAAGATTATTTCATGGGCTGATACAAAGCTTGCTTTTCACTTTCCTTGTAAAAATGGTCTCCTTTAAATTTATTCAAACTACAAACAGTATAAACCACCATTTCTTAAAGTGGCTCATGCTAAAATTGTATTGTACCGGCAAAAAGGCAAATGTCTACAGTAAGTGATTTTCAGTTTTCTAGACAGCCCTACTCTACAACTTCAGTCATTAGGCACTTTTGGGTAACCCCCAATTGTCAAGATTCCTACCCTACCACCTTAATGTTTAAAGCATAATACAGTCAGAAAGAACCCATGTAGAAAAAAAAACAAAAAACTTTTACATCTACAGATTGGTATCTTTCCTACTGCCAGCCCTAATTGATAAAGCACAATTATGAAAGGCAAAAAACACTTCCATATTTAAAGAAACTATTTAAAATAATCACCGGGATTGACAACTGCAAGCCTCTGAAATACATTCAATGATCCTTATTACAGTCTGTTCTCAACACAGCAGACAATAATGCTTTAAAAATAAAAACAACATCATGTCCCTCCTCTCATCAAAAGGCAAAAATCCCTTCAACTTCAGATAAATCCTACATAATCCAGTAGGCTGTCCCAATTATCACTCTCACTTCATCACCTACTTCTCTCCCGGCTCTCACTCAGCTCCACACCAGCTAACCTTACTGCAGCCACAGGCCTCTGCTGCGATCCCAGTGCTTCACACAGCCTCTGCCACAGCCTCTCACTGGCTGTCCCCTCTGCCTGGAATGATGTCCACAGACACCCATGCGTCTAATTCTTCTACTCCTTCAAAGAAGCAACAAACACAACTTTGGTTTAGTGGGTATGCTTAAGTTGGTAGGCTTTCAAAAGGATAAAGGAGCCAAAGGCACTACAACAGATAAAACTTAACCTTTCAAATAGACACTAGCCTTAAATAAGGTCTTTTCACATAAGAATAATCCAATTCCATAATGCCCGATTAAGCCAAAATACAGCATTTGCCTAGGTCAGCATTCATTAATTTCTTTGTTAAATAAATCCATCTTCATTGCACCTAAAATTCTGGGAAATAGCTCAGACCTGATTTGAATGTTTTCCAAAGTAATTTACAAACACAGTGCTTCAGCATTTCTCCCACATATAGGCAGAATATCAAGACCCATCATTCTGAGGACAATGAAAATACAGTGTACATCCAAATAATATGTTGTTATACGTTTGTACAAATCCAAAGAATGTACAATACCCAGAGTGAACCTTGAGGTAAACTATGGACTTTGGGTGATTATGATGCGTCAATATAGGTTCGGCCTTGGTAAAAAGAAAATACAGCACTCTGAGAGGGATCTGATTCCACAGCGGGAAAGCTGCAGGAGTGCTTGTACATCTACAGAAACGCCTGCTGGGATTATCCTGCACTCAAACCTGTGCATGCATGTGTCTTGCATTCACACATATGTAACGTGGGCACATGAGGACATGAATGCCCCGTGGAGTAATCTTGCCAGTGGGTAAGTGCTCTCCATCTCAGGTGCACTCTGTACAGTTTCCTAGAAGATCCTGGCAGTTTTTAGCCCACCAGCCCACAATGGTGAGCAACTTAATAACATATCCTTGTAGCAGCTTTCTCTCCTTCCCTGTCTCGTTTTCCCTAGCCCCCACTACTAAAACCAGAGATGGTCACAAAACTGGGGGAATCAGAACTATTCATCAGCTTTCTCAACATGGAGGCCCACCCCGTCCCAGTGCAGAAATCCAATGCTTCAGGCTCAGTTCCCACACACGGGTGGGAGAGAAGAGAAGGAAGAACCCATAGGGAATCAAAGCTCCATTACATATCTTTATGTAAATGTAATAAGGTAAAGTGTCCCTTTAAAAGCTGGGGTAGGCAAGTTCAGAACAAAAATCATAGTTCAAACTCCCTATACTCTTCTCCATTGAACATTTGCAAGGATCACCGCCGACTCTCCAAATAGAGTACAATATGTCTGAAATGATGAAAATATATTCACTACCCATAATACACCTCTTCTGTATCCATTCCAGCCCCCAGGAGAACTGGATGACAGAATTAAAGACTCCTTTGAAGTCTGTAACCTGCTAAATGGCTCAGGAATAGTCATGGGCTGCTAGTTTTCATCTTCCAGCCGAGGAAGACAAGTGCACAAGCTTTACTCACACATCATTGAATTCCTCCAGAGACCTTGCCGGTGTAAAAACATCCAACAGACCAATTACCTGTAAGAAAACATAAAAGTCAAACAGTCAATAAATACTGAACTTAGTATAGCACCCATCAGGTCTACGACTGTGAACTGATTCTAAATCCCGTTGAGTTCAATAACATTACAATATTATATATACACAGGGTAACACATTTCCTATCAAAATTATGCTTTTGTTTTTACTTGTAATATTACCTCTCATAAAAATCTAGTTTACTATTAAAATATTAAACTCCCTAGGATTTAGTCATATATAGCTACTAGTTTATCAGGAAGCAAAAAGGTTTAGGGGTCTTGGCTTAACATGCACTAATAGTCTAAGAAACAGAAGCAAGTCATACTTCCACAATTGTTATTACAATATCATTTTCTTTTAAAAATGTTATTATCCCATGAAAAAAACACCAATGTATTTAAGGATTTTAATCTTATCAAATTGTCCACCATAAGTGAGGCCAACTTGCATTCTCACCAATAGTGTATCCATGATCTTATGTATCCATGGCGCTCAACAGTGCTTTAAATGTAAGTGAAATCAATTTCTTTATCCTACTCTGTGGGAAGCCACCCATTGCCTTCCCTGTAAGAGAAGTGTAAACAAGGATCCTGGAACACTGTTGACCCTTGAGCCCCTGGCAGGAGCCGGAGCTATGCACCGACTGTTTAGCCCAGACAATGGGGGCTCAGGCAATTTCCTGACCAAAGAGTCTCACAGTAAGTCTTTCTAATATTTACTGACCTTCAGGATGATCTGTTACCGCCATTACCCACCTAAGGGCTAGATGTGTATCCAAAACTGCATGAAAGGCTGGCGAGGCCTGAGCACCAGTGTTAGTCCTTTCTCTTGCAGTGGGCTTTCCCGCATGGCCCCCAATGTTTCCAAATGATTATTTATTGTCTCGTCTCTGTCATTTGTGCACAGCCCCTCTACCAGAGCCCAAACCCTGAACCCTGAACCACGCGGATGTGGGTCTACACACTTCTCCATCTAAATCACAACTGTTTTCTTTGAGTTTGATATACTCCTGCCTTAACACCTCTGGTCTTTTGATTACTCTCCCCTGTACCCACTTGCATTTAGGTAGCTGCGAAGTAGAAGCCAGTATTATCCACCTGTTCCAACATTTCTAATCACTGGTTCCTGTTATGAGACGCCCCATCTCAATACAAGAAAAGTTTAAGACAATTAAGATACAGAACAACCATCATTCAGAACCGCCTGAAATCTCTGGCTGAATGGAAATCCTACAACTAGAGAAGTAAAGAAGAAAGCACACGGAGAATGGCAGAGAGGTGCACAAGGAACTCGGGTCCGACGCTGACACGCGGCACTATTTTCAATAGGGGGCGATATCTGGGCTGCAGAGGCCTCCGGTGAGAAGCAAGGATCCCAGCCCCACACCAGATCCCCAGCTCTGGATTATAAAAACCAGTGAGGATTGTGGCTGAGTGACACAGAGGCTGCTGGAGACCCAGCAGGTCCTCTTAAAGGGCAGGCTCTTCAGCAGCAGCTCTCAACCTGGCGACCCACAGGTTGAGAACCGCTAGCAGGGTCACCTAAGACCACCGCAAAACACAGATATTTACATTACGATCCATAACAGTAGCAACATTACAGTTACGAAGTAGCAACGAAAATAATTTTATGGTTGGGGTCACCACATGAGGAGCTGTATTAAAGGGTCGTAGCCTTAGAAAGGTTGAGAACCAGTGCTTTAGGGGATCCAGACTAGCAATGATCAAGAACACCATCCTCTGCCCTAAGCCGTTTTTGCTCAGTGGATAGAGAGCCAGCCTGCTGACTGAAGGGTCCTGGGTTGGACTGCAGTCAAAGGCACATGGCCCGGTTGTGGACTTATCCCCAGTAGGGGCGGGCAGGAGGCAGCTGAACTATGATTCTCATCATTAATGTTTCTATCCCTCCCTCTCTGAAATCAATAAAAATATATATATTTTTAAAAAGTACAATGAACTAATTTGGGAAAAGTAGAACAAATTATATTAATAAATGCCCTATCAAATTTTAATTTCCTTAAATGAAACACATTTTATGAAATTAAAACTATGTTTATTTTTACAATAAAGTATTTTTAATGTTTTGTAGTCTTTTACAAAATATCCCTTCCCTATTAATCATATTTTTGAGTGTTAATCATAAGGAAAACACTGTAAAAAATGTTTCTCAGCATTAAAATAGATCAGGCGAACATTTTAGGAATATTACATAATCTAATAAATTCTCATTTCTTTAATGGAAATTTCCTTTTAATTCATCATATTTTGGCCTATTTTCTTATTCTTTGTGCCATTATATGACACCTAAAAGGCCAGGATTCAAATTTTTAGAAAAACAAACCATTTACAATACAAATAATCAATCTGATTGCCCTACCATGGTCCAAAAGCTAACAGGGTAATACATTTTTATTAAATTAGCAAACACTCAAAAAATAAACACTTTAACTCAGTAATCAAAGATAATATTTACTGTATTTAACACAAGCCATAAAACCACCACTTGGTCTACCATGGTGAGACTGAATCTAAAGTCCCCGAATAAAATTTATGAAAGGATTCCCTTAGTCATTTTTAAATTTCAAACCTTACAGATCTCCAGGGGCAGTCTTTGAATAATTACCCCGACAGCAAAAGGATGAGCTGGCAGGTCGCTTCCCTTTAATCTTTCCTTAGAGCAGGTGTTAATGAGACCAAGGTCACAAGTTCAATCAGAGCAAGCAAGCTAACTTTGTTCAGAGTAACTTACAGTCACAGGAAACATCCCTTAGTTCTTATTAACCACCTGATAAATGTACACCTATCATTTATTATCACCAGTGAAATAAATACCTAACTAAAGATGAATTATGCAGGGATTGTAGGTCAGAGGCATTTATGTGTAAAGATCACATGGGCATTCATCATCTTATTTTTTAAATATATATATTTTATTGATTTTTCACAGAGAGGAAGGGAGAGGGATAGAGAGTTAGAAGCATCGATGAGAGAGAAACATCAATCAGCTGCCTTCTGCACACTCCCCACTGGGTATGTGCCCGCAACCAAGGTACATGCTCTTGACTGGAATCGAATGTGGGACCCTTGAGTCTGCAGACCGATGCTCTATCCACTGAGCCAAACCCGTTAGGGCCAGCACCTTATTTTTATTACCAATATTTACTTAAACTTTTAAAGAGTTTTAAGCTATTGTCTTTGGTGGTCTGGTGGCTACATAAAAATTAGATGGTGGCCCAAAACAGTCATTTAAAATAAAGAAAAAAGAGGAAGAGGACAAAGGAGAGGAATTCCTTTTAAAATCCTTGCTTGCTCCAACAGGTTGCTCAGTGATTAGAGCACTGGCCCATGAGCCAATGGGTTGCAGGTTCAATTTCTGGTCAAGGCCATGTACCTGGGTTTTGGGTTCATTCCCCAGGGCATGTGCAGGAGGCAACCAGTCAATGTGTCTTTCTCACACAGATGTTTCTCTCTCTCTTTCTCTCCCCCCCCCCCCACCCCCTTCATTTTCTCTGAAAAGCAATGGAAAAAATAGCCTCAGGTAAGGATTAACAATAACAAAAAATCCTTGGTTAACCTTGAAGTCTTGGTTCTTTACAGGTAAAACTCCTTTTACATTGTAAGCACCTAACAATTGTTTGTAGACAAGACTAAAACTCAGGAATTTTTCTACTTGGAGTCAGTCTTTTGGTCTCTTCTCATTCCCTCTTCAAACATTTGCCAAAACAACAGAGAACTATAAAACATTCAGCCATATGCCTTCTTTTGTTCAAACAATAAAATCACCAATATCTAAGCACAGGTTACCGTCTGATACTGCTAAAATCTAAACGTCTTAATATAAAAATGATAGACTATTAAGCTCGTTGTTTATAAAATAATTTATGTACATTAAAACCCTGTTTTACTAATTCAGTCAGCCCTCTTACTTTTTAAATGTTTTTTCCCCATTTGGTTTTAGAGAGAGTGTGAAAGGGAAAGAGAGAGGGAGAAGGGGAGGAGTAGAGGGAGAGGGAAAGGAAAAGAGAGAGGGAGAGGGAGACACAACATCAATATTGATCAGCTGCCTCCTGCACATCCCCTATGGGAATGGGCCCCGGAAACCCAGGCATGTGCCCTGACAGGGAATCAGACTGAGACCTCCTGGTGCGTGGATAGACACTCAGCCACTGAACCACCCTAGCCAGGTTCAGCTCTCCTTTTAAACGGAGTCATCCTAAATGACAAAAACTATCCATCACTGTGGCCTCCTCATTTCACAAATACAAAATGGCCCAAATGTAACCAGGCCAATGTCATGACACATTTCAAATTATCTCATTACAGAAAATTAAAGCATAAAAAACTACATAAGGTTGTTGCTTATGATCACTGAGGAAAGTCAAGGCATGGATTCAGATAACCCAAAATAAATTATGCCCTAAATACTGGCTTAATTTGTAACAGTAAAGTATATAGCACTGGTAAGCCAGATGTTCTTTACTTAGTGTGGGATCCTGAGGCCTTTGCAGGTATTTTAGGGTTCTATCTATGTTTGCTAGCATCCCATTTTCTAAGTATTCCCTATATTTAAAAAGCTATAACAATGTCTCTGTCATATTAATATGTAATGAAAACAGCATACACACTAACTGTTAAAAACCCGTGTAAATGTAACAATTAAGCTGCCAGGCCACCTTGATTTTATGCAGACCTTGGATTCGAGCTTCTCTTGACAGCTTTTTCCACAATCTCAACTTCTTGTAAACATGTCGCTGATTAGAAAAACTGCAGGTCTGCACTGAAATTTTTAAAAACTTAGGCTTGCACATGGATGCTTTTATAAAATTATACCTGAGAATAATTATAAATTATAATTATAAGTTTATAATTACAGTAGGTCCTCGGGTTACGTCGATCAGTTTCTACGGCGCGACGTAACGTGATTTTCGCCAGAAGTCGGAACCCACCTACATAAGCACCTACGTCACTCACATGGAGCACATACACAGCAGTAATGAAGTGAAACAGTAAAAAAACTTAGAAAGATAACAATTCCGGACCTTTACTTGTGGTAAATAAATAATAAAAAACATAAAGCACATAGGTACATATATTGAAATGATGGAACTTTTTAAAAATAAATAAATGGGAGATAGCACGTAACCACAAAATGATGTACATTCGAGTCCGACGTAACTGTATTATACCTAGGAAAAATTATAACAGCACCTGTAATCCAGTTCTGAATTCAAGTCTCAATGTAGAAGAAATTCATACTTTGTGAAACAAGTGTATATTAATAATGTATCACTTATCATGGTTTTTTTTTTTTCTTACTATGGACAAAACAAGTTCAATTATTAAAACAGGAAAGGTCTGAATAGCCAAGTAATAAATTTAGGTTTTGAATTTTTCCTCTACACAGTAACAATCAATAGTGTCAAATGACTCTAAAATCTCTATGGTCATTGTTTCTACAATGCTACAAAATTTACAGTTCCTTTCACATATCACATAAATTCTTTTTTTTTTTTTAAATAATATTTTATTGATTTTTCACAGAGAGGAAAGGAGAGGGACAGAGAGTTAGAAACATTGATGAGAGAGACACATCGACCAACTGCCTCCTGCACACACCCCACCGGGGATGTGCCCGCAACCAATGTACATGCCCTTGACTGGAATCGAGCCCGGGACCCTTGAGTCCGTAGACCGACGCTCACCACTGAGCCAAACCGGTTTCGGCCACATAAATTCTTTTTAACCTGATTTCAAAACACAGGCAAATAAGTGTCCTCAGTCAATTGTTTTTCCATTTTCAGATTATATTCCTTATTTACCATATTAGATCTGCATCTCCTTATTTACCATATTAGAACTTTTAAGCATTCCTCTGCAGGATAGCATTGCTCTCAAATTTCCAAATTGATAGAAAAGAAAAAGTTTTTGTCATATTTATAATGTCTTTGTCATATTTATTAAAATACCCAAATCTGGTAAAGCTGCTTTTGCAGACCGAAAATAAAAATTATAATATTAATTTGTACATAAAATAATAGCCATCTCTGATAGGACTTTGAGTGAGCCTAAGTTCTCCTTCCTCAAACTTCTCCACTGAAATAACCCAAAACACCACAAAATAGCCAGGGATCCCATATTATAATAAGGTGGCCTTAAGTAAACCAGGTAAAGAACACACTTTTTGTGTGTAATATTTTCTCTTAAAACTTGCTATGAATTGTCATAACTCATAATATATCCTTTGACATAAAGCGTGGCTACTAACACCCGATAAAGGAGCTGGTCCAAATCCGATGCCCTGGAATGTACTGCCACCGGCAGTAATTAAAACAAGTTTTTCTAGCCCATTCGGAGCAGAAGGGAGTGGAGAACTTACGTTTTCATGTTTCATATGCTTGAGCAGCCGCAGCTCTCTGTAGGTCCTTTTGGCGTGAATGATGGACTGGAACGGTCTGGAGAGCTTCTTCACGGCCACACGCAACCCAGTTTTTGTGTCAAAAGCAGAACTAAGGAAAAAACACACACAAAAAAAGTCATTAAAAGTGCTGTAAATACTTAAAAATTTAGCTTTTACAAGGCTATTTCATTTACAAATTAAATGGGTCTATAACAAAATACCAGAAAAGTATAAAGATAAAAACTAAAATAACCTGTAATTCCATTACCCAAATAAAACTTGTCATTATTTTAGGTGTTTCCTATTAGCCTTTTTGTTGTATGCATCTAAATCAGGGGTCAGCAAACTTTTCCGTGAAGGGCTGGACAGTAATTATTTAGACTCTGTGAGGCCTAGAGTCTCTGTCAGAGCTACTGCACTTTGTGTTTGTAGCTGAAAAGCAGCCAGATAATAAATTTGAAAAATGGACGTGGCTATGTCCCAGTAGCTCAAGAAAGGAGGCACCTGTTCCGAGAAGCCAACAGACTGATACACAAGGAGCAGGGTTCCAGCTGGCCTCGGCCTGGTCTCGCCGTCCCTTTGCCACAATAAGCTGGCTGTTGTGAGTAGACGCCTTGGAAACCACCATGTTTTCGGGACAAGCTGGTATAAAACTTTTTGAGCACCTTTAAAGTATCTGACACTTTTTAGAAGCTGAGATACAGCAGGGAACAAGCCAACAAACCCCCACCCTCAGAGGAAGCAGGGAGAGGGGAGCAGCAAAGTAATAAAATAACTTCAAATAGTGATGAATGCCCAGCCAGTGTTTCAGTAGTTGGGTGTCAACCCATGACCAAGAGGTCACCAGTTTGATTCCCCGTCTGGCATATGCCCAGGTTGTGGACACGATCCCAAGTAGAGGGCATGCAGGAGACAGCTGATCAAGGTTTCTATCTCTCTATCCCTCTCTATAAAAAGTCCAAGAAACATATTTAAAAACACAGTGATGAATGCTATGACTCAATAAAACAGGATAATGATAAACAGGGTTAAGAGAACCAATGGAGTCATGCTACTTTAGCCAGGATGTCTGGGGAAGCTGAGACAGCTGAATGTAAGTAGCAACCATGTAAAGAAATAGGAAAAAAGAGCCGAGACCGGTTTGGCTCAATGGATAGAGCGTCGGCTTGGGGACTGAAAGGTCCCGGGTTCAATTCCGGTCAAGGGCACGTACCTTGGTTGCGGGCATTTCCCCAGTAGGGGGTGTGCAAGAGGCAGCTGGTCGATGACTCTCTCTCATCGATGTTTCTAGCTCTCTATCTCTCTCCTTTCCTCTCTGTACAAAATCAATAAAAATATATTTAAAAAAAAAAAAAAAAAAAGAAATAGGAAAAAAGAGCTTTAAGCATTACAAAAAAAATACTTATTGAATCTTCACTGAATACCAGAAACCACCGACAGCATCTGACATTTTTAAAATTAACCCTTTTAGTTCCCAACGTCCCTCTGTAGTAAGTACTACTATCACTTTTACAAATGAGGCAGCTGGAGCCCAGGGAGGTTCAATAGCCTTCACAAAGCTAGAAAGCGGCAGAAAAAGTCTGGAGCCAGAGCTCACGCTATCAGCCACGCTGCAAACAAGGGGAAGGAGACCGGGGCCAGCTGAAGTGGCCGAGAGAACGACGGTGTGCGAGCACAGGAGCCGGCGGAGCTGAAGAGAATGAGGTCAGAGGTGGACTAGTCGGCAGAGGCTGACCGCACAGAACATCTGCAGCAACACACTTACTATGCATGCTCAGTATTTTTAGAGACTTGGCCAACTCCATCATGCCTCATCCGCCTGTTTCTGTCAGTCTCGAATGCGTGCTCAAGATTTCAGATCATTTATTTTCACCAAACTCTCGTTCCCATAAGACTCTGGGCTTACTCCAGAAGCTCCCTACCTTCACTCCCAAATGCTCACCCTGTCTTTGCTCTTCAGCTCCCTCTCTGTGATAAACTCATGGACATATTCAACCCCTTTTCTGAACCTCCCCTCCATCTCTGCTTTAACTAACACTAAGCTGTACCGTGAAGATGCTACTTCCCTCACAGCCTGGCATCTAGAGGGCACCCTCTCCCTAGCATCCCAGGTTCCTCAAGGCTAGCAGGGTGGGTAGATGTCCGCCTTGCCAAGCATTACCACTTCCAACCCTAACTCGCCCTTTGTTTTATAAAAGTCCCTGCTCACAACCCTCTCTGCTGCTGTCATCCACTGACCTGGGATTTTCCATCATTCATTGAAAAGTTAGTTTCTATCTCAAAGTCTCTCTCCACTCCCAACTTCTGTCATCATTCTTGGCAACCTCAACATCCAGGGAGGGCACATCCAACATCCTGGTCTCAGTTTCCTGACCTCTCCAGGAAACTCCACCTCAGTGCCACACTCTGGACCTCTGTCACCACCAAGAGCTGCCCTGCCTACCAAATTCTGAATGCCAGCACTGCTTTTCCATCACACACCTGTGCCTTTTAGTTTCAGTTTACTTGTACCCTAACTATGCTAATTCATTAACCTCTTCATCATTGCTTATTTCTATCCTGCGCCCTCTCATGTCTGTCTGTCTGTCTGTCTCTCTCTCTTTCTCCCCCCCCCACCTCCCCCTCCCCCGCCTCTCTCTTTCTCCTAGATAAAGTCTACCTCTGGGAGATCTCAACTATTTAATTTTCATGTCTGACTGTGGTTGAAAAACTGTGGTTGAAGAAAAAAAGAAAAAAATCACAATCATGCAGATCGGTTTCACTCTTAATTTCTTACCTTAACCTCAAATAAGCCTCTCAATACTACCCTGTTTTTCTTAAAGTTGATTTTCCTACTCAAAGTCAGCCTTTGACGTCACCTCCTTCCTCAGGAGTAGCCCATGCCCTCATTGAGGAAATAAAAACCATCAAAGGGGAACTCCATCTGCCTGTCATTAAATCTACAAACCTATGGACCCATCTTCTCTGCACCCTCTCTTGCCACAGTGAAGGGCGCATGCTCTTTCTTATAAAAAGCCCATCTTCCCTCATCCTTTCAAGGACTAACTCCTTTGTTCTCTTTCTCTCTTACATAATCAGTTTCTCCCTAATGGATCATTCTCATCAGCATAAAAATGCTCTAGTTATTTGCCATCCTCAACAAACAAAAGAAAAATCTCTCTTGACAGCTCCCCATCACAGTTAAAACCTTCCCAGTGGTTCTCAAAGTGTGGTTCCTAGACCAGCAGATTCAGTACCACACAGGAACTTAGAAGAAATTTAAACGTTCAGCTTCCACCCCATACCTACTGAATCAGAAAGTCTGAAGTGGGTCCAATAATATGTAATTTTATCAAGCCCTCCACATAATTTTCCAAAATATTTTTATTGATTTTTATAGAGAGAGAGGAAAAGGAAGGGGAGGGGAGAGAGAGAGAGAGAGAGAGAGAGAGAGAGAGAGAGAGAGAGAGAGAGAGAGAAACATCAATGTGAGTGCAGCACATTGATCTGCTGTCTCCTGAAGGGGATTGAGTCTACACCCCTCCATGTGCCCTGACCAGGAATGGAACCAGCAACCTTTCAGTGCATGGCACGATGTCCAACTGAGACACCAGCCAGGGCCCTCTATGTAATTTTAACATACACTAATCCATGAACCAGCAGCACTGGAATTATCTGGATGCTCTTAGAGTGCAGAATCTCAGGCTCTGGAAAAGAATCTACATTTTGACAAGATTTCCAGGTAATTCACCTGCATCTTAAGATTGGAGAAGCACATATTTACATGACATTTCCTCAGCCCCATCTTTCCTCAAGCTACCCACTGCTCTTCTCGGTGCCCTTAATGGCCTCATTACCGAGTCCAATGGCCACTTTTCTAGACCAGCAATGGCCAGAGTGACCACCTTCCCTCTCTCAACACGGCCCACCCTGGAATCCATATCAGTACGTTCGACTGGTTTTCTATGTCCTCTGCGGCAGCACCTTTTCTGCCTCCCTAGTCAAACTCTGCACGCTGGAGTTCTCCGGGGCACAGTACTGGGCCCTCTTCTCTCTCACATTCTCATTCACAGTGATTTCATCTCTACCATGACTTTAAATTAAACGCCATCTATATACTGAAAACTCCAAAATCTACGTCACTCACTGAAATCTCCTCTGCACTTGATTGCCTACCTGACATCCTATATAATAAAGAGGTAATATGCTAATTGACCCTCACACCCTCCCAAGATGGCAGTGCCCACAGCTACAAGATGGTGGCGCCCAGTCCCCTCAGCCCCGCCGGCAGTAAATTTTCATGTGACCAATTACCTTTTTAAAAAAATCCTTACCCAAGGACATGATTATTTCTTTTAGATCATCTGTTCTCGGGGAGCAGGCCTAAGCCAGCAGATGGGCATCTCCCAAGAGCCCCAGACTGTGAGAGGGTGCAGGCTGGGCTGAGGGACCCCTCCATGTGCATGAATTTTCATTCACTGGGCCTCTAAACACATATGCACTTAAATTTAGCAAGTTCAAAACACCCAGAACTATTTCTCCCTGTCTTCTTTATCTCAGCAAATGAAGTTTTCATCCAGTTGCTCGAGCCAGACATTTGACTGCCATCCTTGATTCTTCCTTTCCTTGTTTCCTGCAAACTTATCAGCAAGTCTCATGGTTTCCATCTCCAAAACACATCTCTAATTCAACTTCTCTCTCTTTTTCTGTTAATCCCCACTGGAGGATATTTTTTCCACTGATTTTTAGAGAGAACGGAAGGGAGGGAGGGAGCAGGGAGAAGAAAAGGAGGGAGTGAAGAGAGAGAGACAGAGAGAAAAGCATTGGTGTGAAAGGGACATATCGATTGGCTGCCTCCTGTAAGTGCCCTGAATGGAACTGAAATCTAACCCGTGAGCCTTTGGTGCTCAGGCCAACCCTAACCACTGAGCACACTGTCCAGGGCTAATTCAACTTCTCTTCTTTTTACTGCTTCCACACCAGCCCAAGTCATCCTCATCACCAGACTGCTCCTTAAACTGGTCTCCCACCTCCTCTATTTTGCTACTTTCTAATATACCCTCCACAAGCATCTAATACAATCTTTAAAAAATATAACTTAGATGACACCACTCCCCTGCTTCAAATGCTTCAAAGAATTTCCTTGGCATAAAATATAAAATAAAAAGCAAATTTCCCCTCAGCCTACAAGGCTCAGGTGATCTGACCTCCGGAGGCCACCCCACCCTGCTCCTGCCTGGTCCCTCCTTCCCTCAGACACACTGCGCTCTGAACACTCTGGCTCCTGTCAGCGCCCTCAACGCCTCAGGCAGGCGATTCCTGGTCCCTGAAATGCTCTTCTCCTCGGTTCCATCTCTACCCTTCCACTCCCCCCACAGCGGAATCCCTACCCCTGAAGCATGGGCTTCAATAGCCATCCCTTCAGAGATGGCTTAAAGGTCCCCAGGAGCCATTCCCCGACACAGCACCTCATTGCTTCCTACCTTATCCCACAGAAAGGGAGGGGCCTGGTCCTCTTCTCTTCTACTCCCCTTGTTCCTACAAACCCATCAAAGGTGAACTCCTTCTTGGAAGTGCCAAGTAATTTTACTCTCTACATCCCTCACTGGCTCTGGTGAGACTGAAAGCAATGGTCATTGCTCCTGTCTGGCCCATTCCCTTCGACTGTTTCTCCTCTGTTCCGCTGTAAGCCTGCTGGGCTGCTTGGAGTGAGGATGCCAGCAGCTTTCTAGCTGCCCTGCCTGGGACTTAGTGTGCGAGTTAAGTTCAGGAGGGGAAGGGGGAGGAAGAAGCCACCGGAGCTGCACGGCCAAGCATTGGAAGGCGCTCTCTATGCCAGCTTCACAGCAATACATGTTTCAATCTCTGTTTGACTCCTGTATCTGTTCATTACAAGGCAGGCTAGGGTTAATCAGGACCTACAGACCCCAATAATAAAGTTTATTACTATATGTTTATTTACAACCCAGCAGAGTGGTTAAATGAGAGCTTCAGCTTCAGTACTGGACTATCAGAGTAGCTGTATAATCTTGAGGAAGTTAATTAAATTCTCTCAGCCTCACGTATAAAATTAGGACAATGTTTATATCCAATCTGTAGGGTGTTTGTCAGGACTAAATGTGATAGAGCCCAGTATTAGACATTACTAACGTCCACCTGCCCCACTCATCGTAAACATCTCCAGGGCAAAAAGCGTCATTTGTTTTACTCACTATTGTACTATGTAAAACTCAGCATAATGCCTGGCACATGTTACAATCTCAATAAATGCTTAGCAAAATACAAAAGAGTATTTCACAACAACAGTCACCTGAAATATTAAAGAAAAACTTTTAACTGCTCATTTGGTTCTCAATTTTGATCAATTTTAATAGCATCTAATAAGAAACTGATATTAATGTTAAAAACTTACATTTATTGCCCTGCCCAGTGTGGTTCAGTGGTTAAAGCACTGGCCTGAACACTGAAGGATCTCGGGTTCAATTCCCAGTTAAGGACATGTACTGGGTTGCAGGTTCGATCCCTGGCCCTTATTAAGGCACGTGTAGGAAGCAGCCAATTGATGTGTCTCTCTCATACTGATGTTTTTCTCTCTCTCCCCGTCTCCCTACCACCCTTCCATTCTGAAAAAGAATGGAAAAAATATCCTCAAGTGAAGATAAAAAAAATTTTTTTAACTACATTTATTGACAGTCACTGTTTTCGGATCTTTACATGAATGAATGTCTTTAATTATCACAACTTTATGAGAAGGCATTATTATTATTCCCATTTCATACATGAGAGAACTGATGAGGCACATAGAGGTTAAGTGATGAACTCAGGGAATAGACAGAAATTGGGAGAGCTGCAATTCAAATCCAAGTGGTGTGTGTTTTGTTAATCCTCTCCTGTGGATATTTTTTCCATTGCTTTTCAGAGAGAGAGAGAGAGAGAGAGAGAGAGAGAGAGAGAGAGGGAGGGAGGGAGGAGGGAGGGGGGGAGGGAGGGGGGGAGAAGGAGGGAGGGAGGGGCACATCGATGTAAGAGAGACACCTTGATTGGTTGCCTTAGGAATGCAATCCGACTGGGGCCAGGATTGAACCTGAGATCCATTGGTGCATAAGCAGACTCTCTAACCACTGTGCAAACTAGCAGGGTGAGCTTTACCTTTTAATAGGAGCATTCAAGTTAGAAGCATAAGTCATCTGTGTTGTTCTGTTACCCCAAAACAAAGGAGACACTCAAACTTTAATAAAACCGCTATTAACAATTATTTTCCCTTCAATGATACATGGCTATCCTCCTAATATAAAGGGGTGGGCAAAAGTTGACTTATAATTGTAAAACAAGTAAATGATACAAGAATAAACTGTTTCATGTACTCACAACTGTAAACTTACTTTTGCCCCTGCCTGCATAATTTACACTAGTTCTTCCATTTCCTCAGAACAGATGAATACTCTTTTTCAAAGGACATACATTCCCAATGTTTTTAAAAAAATATAATTTTTATTGATTTCAGAGAGGAAGGGAGAGGGAGAGAGAGAAATATCAATGATGAGAGAGAATCATTGATCAGCTGCCTCCTGTACACCCGCTACTGTGGATCAAGCCCATAACCTGGGCATGTGCCCTGACTGGAGTCAAAGCCAGGACCCTTCAGTCTGCAGGCCGACGCTCTACCCACTGAGCCAAACAAGCTAGGGCCACTCCCACTTTTTAAAACATATTTTACTCACAAAAGAGAATAAGTAGAAATTGTTTAGAAAAACTGCTCTCTGTTTAATAGTTAGTAATCATTTTAGCAAAAGCTGCTGAAGCAAGGAATATACAATCCATTCCAACCCCCATCTCTTTAAGCAATTAATTGCTCTGACCCAGCCTCCTGTTTCAACCACTAATCAAAGCGATATTTGAAGAGAAGAAATAGTGTATCTCATTCTAAATCGAACACTGTAATTAACAAAAGCAGAAATACCTACTTATATTAACAACTCACCCAAGGTCATGTAGGTAGTATGCAGTGGGATTCAAAGCCAAATCTGTCTATTTCAACGCTCTCTCTTTTTCCAGGATGCCAAGCTGCCAGAATAAGGACAACTCTAGGACCAACTTTTGACTCTGCCTTTATTATATGACTCACTTACTAATATTAGCAGTTGAGAAGAATCCTCTTAAATCATATTTTTAAAACTACAAATAAAACTTTGTTTTCATTGACAACATCATAAAATAGAATTATCTTTAGGATGATCACATTCTCCAAACTAAAATTCAAAACACATTGCTTAATAAGTTTTCCCCTGAATATAAATTCAAATGAGGTCTCCCAAAGTTATAGTTGATTCACATTTTATAAAATCACTGATGAGGTGAAACAAAATAAAGGAATAAATATAAAATTCATTAAAAGCAGTTATTACAACACTAGGATGTCACTGTCACTCATTTACTGCTGATCATAAATGCAATGCCCAGGACACAATAATAGTTATTAAGAAAATTGAATGTTTTGTTATACATTCAGACTTGCCTCCCCCGCAACTGCCCGGAAAATAAGAAAGGCTTACTAGGTTCTTAATACATACTAATTTTGTTTAACTTCTAAATTTATTTATATATCCCACCCTGCTTTAATCCACAATGAATTTAAAGCAGCCTGGAAATATATACCCACAACTGTGATTAAGAGAAAATAAGTAAGAAATTCACTATGGTGAGGTTAGCATAAATGTTTATCAGGACCACCTTTAAAATTAAATATGGTTAGAGGAGGGCCTCAAATGTGGCTCGGAGTCCACTAAAGCTACGACACAAAAACAACAGTGAAGACATGTGTCACAGGAGCCATAAAATAAAAACAAACCAGGTACTCAGGAGAACTGGAGAGGCATAATTATTCCTGCAATAAAATTGGAGAAAAGCCCCCCCTCCTGTGCATGTTTATGAAGAAGACACTTATAACGTGGCGAAGATATCCTATCAACATCTTTACACAAATATAATCGTGTGTTTCAGGTGGTTCTTTCCTTAGAGCGTCCCTCACAAAGGCAAAATTCAGCTCATTGTGAGCAAAGGAGAAAGGAGAGTGAGTACAAAACAGCAGGGTATGCTGCTCCGACAGACTTAATCCGAGAGGAAATCTTCAGTGTGCTTAGAAAAAGAGGCTACTAAACTCCATATTTCCTAGACAATCTTCCAAAGACGCTGATTCCCATCAACGGAGCCTCTGATAGGTACAGAGACGCTGTGTTTGTTCCAGGATGGCCCCTGGCTTGCAGATGTGCTGCAGGGTAAAGGCAGAGCAATATGCTTTGTCAGCTGAGCTGGAAGGGAGAGGAAAGGAACAACCTCTTAAAAAGGTGATGTGCTGCCTGACCCGGACAAGTGCCACGTCCACAAAGCATGAGGACAAATGAGGGCGCCAGGACTGTCCTCAGGAAACAATTTGGATTTTCCCCGACAGAATGAAAAATAATCACCTGGCAAGTCTCTGAATAATGTGTAGGGATCATAAGTAACTTTACTATTTCTTTCAATGATCACAGATGACTTTTCTAATCCCCATGTGATGTTAATAAGGAAAAATGAGCCCTCAATAATGGTTAACAAGATAAACACAATTTTATTTTTGGAAATCAATGGAAATATTTACTCTTCCACAGATCATACAATTTGAGGCTTTTTTTCCAATTGAATTCCAGTTATGACTTGCCTTCAAAATGTGCCTCCTAAATAACTAAGTAATTCGACTACTAACTTGGTACCTTCTCTTTACCTATTAATACTTAATATAAATTACAATAAATACCACACGGGAAATATTTTTCAGTACAAATAACCCTCTACTACACAAACCTACTTTCTCTCTTCTAAATTCAGACACAGATGCAAATATCATGTACGTTCGATGCTTATGCTCTGCCCCTTCCTAGAAATAACATGAAAATAAAGGCAACTTTATGCAAAAACCAGAGCTCAAGTTTTGATTTAGGAACCTCAAAAAATATTTTTCAGCCCAGCCAGCGTGGCTCTGTGACTGAGCACTCACCTATGACCTGGAGGTCACAGTTCGATTCCTGGTCAGGACGCAAGCCCAGGTTGCGGGCTAGACCCCAGCTGGGAGTGTGCAGGGGGCAGTGAATCAATGATTCTCTCTCAATGATGTTTCTATCTCTCTCTCCCTTCCTCTCTGAAATCAATAAAATTGTATTTTTAAAAATATATATTCTTCAGAGTAGAAAGGGATTTAAAATTGGCTTTATAAAACATTGTGAGCTTTCTTTTAATATCACCATTAGTTTTCAAATACCTTGTTTTAATGTTTACATACCACTTTGAGTTTTTTCAAAAATAAAAAAATTATTTACTATTTGCACTATACATGGTATTTTTAAATGGAATTTAGTCTCTAACAATAGCACTCTCTTACTGATTGGAAGAACATAAAATGGTATTAATACAAGTAAGTGCAATGCAACCAATTTCCAGCTTTTCAGTTTCTAAAACTTCTTAAAAAGGCTTAAAATATTGGTCCCCTCCCCAGAAAGGATCATTAATTGATCAAGAACTCTTAGGCAAATTTAGTTTTTTCATGAAAATCTTATTCAAATAGAAAAATACATTTGTGATAGCATTTATTAGGGACATTAGCCATGAGGCAGGGACTCAGAGAATGGCAAAATATACTAGATACTTGCCATTCCTGATCTGGTCCAGTTCCTGCTGCAAAAGCTTCTCAACTACTAGGGCAAAAATGTTTTTCACAACTGCTTCAATTTTTACTGAGATAATGAAAACATCCAAACAATGTAGAAACTCACTCAGACATGCAATCTAAAAATCCAAAACCATTTGTGGTTAAAATGCAATTCATCTTTATTTGCTATAGGATCCATTTGAAAATACAATGATTTTATATTTCTTCATTGAAACTTTAAGCTAAGGGGGGGGGGGGGTAAGTTAACATATTTGATTGCAAATGTGAAGTGATATATCTACATCAAGAACCATAGTCAACCCATATTGATTGCAAAAATATTGCAACATGTGGATTCTTATTTATTCCGTGTATTTTTTTTCCTTTCTTTCTTTTTTTGGTTAATCCTCACCCCAGGAAATTTTTTCCATTGATTTTTAGAGAAAGAGGGATGGAGGGAGGGAGGGAAGGGAACAAAGATGTGAGAGACACATCAGTTGGTTGCCTCCTGCACATACCCTGACTGGGGCCGAGGTTCTAACCTGCAACCCAGGTAGATGCCCTTGACCAGAAATTGAGCCCGAGATTCTTCTGTGCACAGGCTGTCACTAACCACTGAGTCACACCGGCCAGGACTATTTTTCCTTTTAAAAGGATTATCCAAATCCCCGTGAGAACGTTGTCACCATTGGTACATCTTCTTACCTTTGGGTGTTTAAAAATTTAAATAACAAATGTTTTTGAGGTTATCATAACTCCTTTCAAGCAAATCTGAAATATTAAATAGACTAACAATATATTACATTGTAACTATTTAGCAATGATATGACCACCAATCAACTTTGCCTTGCTGCTACAAATAGAAGGCTTTTACAGTAATAGTATTTATAAGCTTATGTCCAGAAAAGCACCCTACAAATATTATGAACATCACTGCAGAAGTATTCAACAGGTATTAATGTGTCTTCAAAACTTCTGTGTTTTGCTCAGACTGTGATTCTCCATCTTAAATGACATGTACATATTTTTTTACAGCAACACTTACTTAATGCATTAATTATCTAATGCAGAATAATAAATTACCACCAAATGTCGTGTCTGATCTGACAGTTTTTGTGAGACAGGAATTTGGGAGCAGCTTAGCTGGGTGTTTCTGGTTCAGTTTCTCATGAAGATACAGTCCAGATGCTGCCCACAGCTCGTCGTTTGAAGGCTTGAGTGAGGCTGATCCTCCACGTCTAAGATGGCTCACTCACATGGCCTTGCAGGCCTGTCCCTCACGCTGTGGCCTCTCCAGCGTCTTCTCAACATAGCAGCTGGCTTCCCCTCAGTATGGTTCTCAACACGGAGCAACTGTACCCCACCCCAGGGGACATCTAACTATGTCAGACATTTTAGCTGTCACAACTGGTGTGTGTGTGTGTGGGGGGGGGGGGGGGTTGCCCTGGGAGGCACTAGTTGCTATTGACAACTAGTGGGTAGAGGCCAGGGATATCGCTAAACATCCTTCACAACAAAGAGTTATCTGGCCTAAATGCCAATAGTGCTGAGGTTGAGAAACTGCCTTAGAACAACTGATCGCAGAGAAAGCACAAGATAGGGGCCACAGTGTCTTTTACGACCTACCCTCAGAAGTCACATTCCATCGTTTCTGCCGCATTCTGTACATTAGAGAAGTGGGTTCCTACATCCAGTCGGTACTCAAGGGGAGCAGAATTGAGCTCCACCTCTTGAAGGGAGGAGTATCAAGTAATTTATAGTCATATTTTTAAATCATTACACTTAGCAACTTGATTTTCTAAAAATTAAATATGTTGGAGTGACATTGGTTAATAAAATTATGTTTCGGGTGTACAATTCTACAATACATTATCTGTATATTGTATTGTGTGTTGATCTCCCCAAAGCAACTTGATTTTTTAAAATTGAAATACTGGAATTTCCAAAATAGCTCATTTACGTTTGGGAATGCTAGATAAAATCTTTTTAGTGCTCTAGAAAAATCACTGAAATTCCATTTAACAAAGTTACTTTTGCTCCCTAGTGAAAGGTCTCTGCAGTATTTTGAGGACTTGATAAAAAAAAATTCTATTAAGCACAAACACATACAGTCTGATGCAGAGAAAAGTAAACTAGGAGTGAAAAGATTTGTGTTCTAGTTTCAGTTCTGGCATTTCCCAGCAAGTGATCTTGGCCAAAGCTTCTATGAGCCTGTTTCCAAATCAATAAAATGGTGGTGTTGCCTTGACCAAAGTCATTCAGTGATCAGAGCATTAGCCTTGGATCAAAGGGTCTCAGGTTCAATTCCCAGTCAAGAGCACATACCTGGGTTGCAGGACTGATCTCTGGCCCTGGTCAGAGCACCTGCAGGAGGCAATCAATCGATGTTTCTCTTCACATCAACGTTTCTCTTTCTCTCCCTTTCCCTTCCACTCTCTCTAAAGATCAATGGGTGAATATCCTCAAGTGACGATTAACCAAAACTAGAATAAAATAATAAAGTAAAACTGATATCCTATATAATAAAAGCTTAATATGCAAATTGATCAAATGGTAGAACAACCAGTCGCTATGATGTGCACTGACCATCAGGGGTCAGATGCTCAACACAGGAGCTGCCCTCAGCCCACAGACCCCAGGCCGGCCAAGGCAGGTGCCAGCAGGGGGCCTCCCAATCACCCGCCAGTTACCCCGCAGAGGGAGGCAACCAGCAGGGAGGGAGGCGGGGTTAGTAGGCAGGCGGTGCTAGGCCGGCCAAGGTGGGTGCCAGCAGGCCCCCCTCCCCGTCATCCCACCGATCGCCCCACAGATTGGTCCTGATTGCCAACCATGTCTAGGAACCCTACCTTTACACGAATTTTGTGCACCGGGCCTCTAAGTACATATATAAAAGGCTATTATGTATATATAAAAGGCTATTACGAGTTCGACTGTGAGTTTGATCGCTCGCTATGATGTGCGCTGGCCACCTGGGGGTGGCATGGAACATGAGCACTGAGGGAGCAAGGGGAGAAGGAGGTGGGGAACCATGCAGTGGTGGCATGCGGTGGTGAGGAAAGGAGGAGGTAGGGAGGCAGGGAGGCAGGAACTTGATCTGCCCTGATCACCGGCCAGGCCTTTGGTACCCTACCAACGCACAAAAATAAAATACAAAATAAAATGGTAGTATCACCAGCTCTGCTTGTCTCAGAATGCTGTTTTGAGGCTCAAGGTAATTAGGTGAAAGTACTTTATAAATTATACTAGAGGCCCGGTGCATGAAATTTGTGAATGGGTAGGGTCCCTAGGCCTGGCCGGCAATCAGGGCTGATGGGGGCCTTCCAGTTGCCAGCTGGGGCCTTCCTTCCCCAGCTGCTGGCCAGGGCTTTCCTTCGCTCCACACCAACCCCTGGTGGTCAGCACACATCACAGTGAGCGATCAAACTCCCGGTCTCTCGGTCAAACACCCGAGGAGACACTTTCCATATTAACATTTTCTATACAGAGATAAGGCAGGTAATTTTAAATGTCCCAAGTTGAAATGAAGCTGTATGGGGCTTATTTCATAATCAATTTTCAATATCTATTTTTAGATCTCTTATTCTCAAATTTGAGGTAAAATAAGGCAGATTATTAAAATGAAATTGAGGGCTCAAATCCTTGATCATTTGTTGTCACCCTACAGATAACTAAAATATTGCTTTTATAAGTTAGTATTCATACTTATTCAGTGACTACTAGATGAGATCTAAGAACTACTAAAAACAGCAATATAATGTAACCAATACTTCATGACATTGAACTGCCAAAAACGATTCCTTTATATATTTGTTTCCCAACTTAGACTGTGAGAGAGCAGAAGCACCAGTTTATCCTCAGAACCTAGCCCAGTGCCTGAAACTACTGCAATATTAAAACAAACCTACGCAGATGGTTCCTGACCTAGAGGAACTGAGAAATCTAGCTGCGGAGTCAGAATGAACAGACACACACAAACAAGTTACTGAAAACTTTTACAAAGCACCACATTTGCTTTCTCCAAACCATTCTGTACCTCCAGTCAGACCAATTTAATAACACCTTTCCTTGTACTTTACAACTCAATTCTAGCAGCTCTCTATTGCCTAGAAAATGTAGTTGCCTTAGCCCTACTCCAGACCTAATTCTTCATTTCTGAGGGTAGAACCCAAGCACCTGCATGTTAAAAAGTCCCACAAGTGATTCTGAAGCACAAACCAGCACAAAAACAATTGGGTTCACCCTCCTGAGATATTCCTCCATCAGGCCAGTCCATCTCATATCTAATTCCTGTAGTTATGGTTTCTCCTATTAACCTAAAAACGTCCCCTTTCCTCCTCTCCAAATACTGCCCATCCTTCAAAATAACCTTCATATCCTTCTCCTTTCACGGAACCATTCTCACTACTATAGCCTACAATGTCCCCATATCTCTATACACATCAATACCTATGTACAGTTCACTAACATTTTATATCTACTTCTTTTACACACTTAATACTGTATGATGGATGACCAACAGATTTCCTTCCTTAGCATAAGTACAAAACACCAACATAAATACACACACACACACACACACACACATATTTCAAACTTTCAAAATTATGTTGCTTTAAATACCTAGACTAATAGAAATCTTCAGGTAATCAGCTCACTCCCTGATTGTAATTTTCATGACTACTGTCATTCATCTAATGATAAGCTTCCTTCAAATATCAGCTCCACGTATCTAAGGCCATTTTACAACATGAATTTATTCCTAGGGTAGTCAGTGCTATGTCTCTGAGAGCTCTGTCCTTGATAATGTGTAGGGAAGTAATCAGGAAAAGCAAGAAACTCTACATTTCAATAGACTTGAAATCCAAAGGAGGATAAATTCTTAAGATTAAGTTTGTAAGTACAATCTTGGACACAGTAAAGGAACAAGACCACTGTGGAGACTGTTAGGTCCAGGCGGCAGGGGGGGAAGCCCAGAGCCGATGCAAGCATCTGCAAGGTAGATGGGGACAAAGATAGCTGGCCCCTTCCTAGACCCCTGGCCCAGGTAGGAATTCCACACCTCTCATGCCCTCCACTCTCCCCTCCCTAAACAGCTGGATAAAAGAAGTACCTATGCCGCTTTTTTGGTGGGAACTTCCCTGGCCCATCCTCGGACCAGCGAGAATCTCACCCCCTTTTTAATCGCCTGGACTCTGTCTTGCTCCTGTGCCTCAAACCTTACAGAGACTGTATCAAGTAATGAGTTCAAAAGAAATGTGCACAGAAAGTATATAGCTTTGATCTTTTTTGCAGAGGGAAGACTCAAGTTATCCAATCTCATTTTTATTCACGGCCAATCGATCTAAATATACAGGATTATATAAGTAGTCCTCAACCAAGGATAATTTTACCCCTAGGGACATGGGTCAATGTCTAGATATTTGGTTTGTACCAACTGAGGGTTACTACTGGTATCTAGTGGGTAGGGTAGAGGGATGCTGCTAAATATCCTATAATGCAAAAGAAGGTCCCACAACAAAAAAATTTATCCCACTCAAAATGTCAATAGATTGTATAATCCTAGGGAATACTATGTCTATTAGAAAATGGAAACGCAGCTTGATAGATACTCATAGTATTTACTGCTCTCTTCATTTGCTATTTTTCCCCTTTAGCTGCTTTTAGCATCTATATCGTTTTAATGTATTGAGATTGTTCATTTCAAAGCATATCATTCAAAGCATAAAGGCACTTAGAACACCAAACTAGGAACTGGAAAATGAAGCAAGCTAAACTTATAATGTCAGATGAGAAAATCATTGGAAATATATTAATTTGAGATACCAACATCAATATTTCACTTAAATTTAATACCAAGAGAGAGTTAGGGAGTCATCTTTTATTATACCAAATCAGGAAGATAACTAAGATTTTCACCAGCATTTGGAAGTCTGGAGAAGAAAACATAAATAAATAGAATTCAAAAGACTGAGTACTAGAAGGTTCAAGTTAGCTAAAGCCTTAAATGAAGGATTTGACAGAAGGCGATATAAAGAAATAGCTATTAGGGATGGTAAGAATAAGGCAATTATTTCTGGGAATAAAGTTGTATCTACTACAGGGCTGAGGAAACATATGAGTTGAATATACATTCGCATAAACCAGACACATCAGGCCAGAGTCTCAGGACAGACTAAGGGCATGATCAGAGGCAGGTTAATTTGTAGGTCTGACACTGTCACACAGACGCTGCTCAAGTGCCGGATAGGGCTGGGTTAAGGATTTAGAGGACCTTTACCCTCACCATCCCTTCCCCCCCCCCCTAAATCATAGCCTCCCTGAGCCCTGGGCAGATCAAAAGGAGAAGTTCTGACCTCTTGTGGGCACAACTGATGTCACCACTTTCTAGATGTGAGTCATCAGATGGAAAGGCTTCTCTGACACAGATCTTCAACCCACAGCCCTCCATGAAGTTACCCTAGATGTAAAGTGACCAGTGTGTCACTGGATTCGAGAGACACAGAAAAATCTAAAAGATTTCAAGGAAGCATTAGAAATATAAAGGTAGATTTGAGATGGCAATTTAAATTTTAAAAAAATGGAGGGGAGAAGGGGGATTACCAAAGCAACCTGAGGAAACGACATAGATATGCCCCTTGTGGAATGATACTTTCAAAAGCAGAGATCCTTGCTGCTTTTTTGTTGTTGTTTTTTAATCTTTATATGCACTGACGCTACTGAATTAATGGGTTTAAGAAAACAAAGGGGATAGCCGGTGTGCTTGTGGGATTTTTGTTTTTGTTTTGCATGGTCCTGTGTGTGTTATGTGATGCCTACACTCTGGATCATAAGCTTGGAAAAGCAACCAATGCGTACTTGTGAGTAGACTGGCGGTAAGCACACATCCTCACACACCTTCCTCATGCCACAGGCACAGTGACTACCATGGAGGCCTAAGGGTGAAGGTGTAGAGGAAAACAAGGAAATCTGTTAACATCATTCCAAGTACCAGGAACTGGCATGTGCAGGGTCTAAAGTTACTCTGCCAGCAGATCTAAACAGAATAAACATTTCTCCCAGAACCTTTTGTTATGTTGCCATGGGAATCAGTGTTTAGGAACACATTTTCTGCAACTATATGTCAGAGCAGCAAACGGGGGCACAGCTTTCCCGAAAGAGAGACTTGTATCGGTAAAGGTGGGGGAGACGAGCATTCCCATGGGCTCTTATAGGGTCATATAAGTGTAGAATCTTTTAATCTAAAAAATATAATCAACTTATGAGAGACGTTGTGGGAACTCAACCTCATAGCCAAAATATTAGTAACTGGTAACAACAATCCCATCTCGACTACAATTACTGTAATGGGGAAAAGGTGGATGAATGTAAAGGGGATACAGGACCAAATACAACAGAAATTAAATGCTGAAGGAAAGCAAAAATGACTTTTAAGTATGACCTGACAGCAAAAACAAAACATACACACCTAGAAACCCAAAGAAAGTTGAACAACCTGCCAGCAGGCTAACCTTCCTTTGTTACAGAGCCTGAAGATAATCTTTGTTCCCTTTCTGTTGTTTTCAGGGAAGCACATTATTTGAAGAGCTTGAGTACCCCACATTTCCAGGGCCCACCAACAGTACTGGCTCTGGTGTTCCGAGTCTTTTGGAATGACAGTTGCGAGCATCAGTCCGGCCTGTGCACCAATTCATCTGAGTCTCCCAATCAACCTAAACTACAATTAATACCTCTAATGGATAAAATGCAGAAATGGAAAAAGCAGGGACCCACCAGAGCAGAGTGATGTTTTAAAACAGAAGGTGAAATCATGTCTCTTCTCTGATCATGATTTCCATGGCTTCCCCTCTCGGAGTAAAAGGCACAGTTCTTATAAAAGGCAAAACGGACTCTTCATGATCCCTGCCCATTTGCAGCCTCTCTACTTCCTTCTCCTACTGTTTGGCCCCTGGTTCATTCAGCTCTAGCCATGCTGGCCCAGCTATTCCTAGAGAGCAAGGGGCCTTTGTCTCAGGGCCTTTGCACCTGCTGATGCTTCACCCTGAAATGTTCTCTCCCCACTCATGTCCAACAGGTGTTCTATATCATTTTGTCTACTCTGCTTCAAAGAGCCAACCCCGTATTCCCTCCTTTCCATGCTTCATTTTCCTCATAGTACTTATCACCTGGCATATTCTCATTTTTACTTGTTTATCATCTTCTACTTCCACCCCTTAGAATATAGTTTCTTGTGGGCAGAAATTTTTGCCTGTTTTGCTCATATCCCATTTCCAGCACCTGAATGACATAGTATTTGTTCAAAGTATCAGTATAATATTTAGAGTCCTATCCTCAAAGAGATTGGCATGAACCCACCTTCCTCTCTCTTTGCCTCCAAATCCTATGCCCTGTAACACTCCAAAGTTCAGATAATGGCACTAAGATCTATCCATTTGTCCTAAACCAGAACTCAGGGGTCATCCTGGAGTCCCTTCTCTTCTGTGCCTCTTTCTCCCCGCATTCAGCCGGGGAGCCAAGCATGTCTGAAGCCAGGACCTATTTCTCAAATGCAGAACTTATAGACCACCATCTCCTTCTTCCCTAAAACGGTAAAAAGAAACGAAATGCTGAAAAGCCAGTCAATTTTATAAATCCTTAACACATATATACTTAATTTATGGAAGCACTATGCAAAGACAAACTACTTCTAATACTGAAAGCTTTATTAACACACACACATTTCAAGTTTAAAGAAATCTTGGAATCCTAGATTCTCAGTCAGGGAACCAACTTTGTGATGAAGATTTTTTTTTTTAAAGCACTACAGTAATTATACCTCTTGGACAGGAACAATTCAATACCAAATTTCACAGTAAAGAGAAAAAAAAATCCAATGCTTTTTTAAAGGTCTAGAGAGGCAATTATTTCTATTTATGTCCTACACTTATAACACAAACATACACAGAAGTCCCAACTTTACAAAATGCACACTGAAGAATTTCAAATCGACAAGATTCATAAATTCAGGAATTAACTATGTTATATGCACTGCCTAATAATTCTCTGGGGAGAAAATTTAATCTGGACAGTAAGTTCATTTTTGCTTTATCAATTCTGAGGAAGAGATGCGACTTCAATAAGTTAAGTCATTACCCCTCAGACTAGCTGGGCAATGGCATTGGTGGGATTGGCTTTATATGGTCACAGCTCTGTGACAAGGGATCTAGCAGCCCCATCTTCAAAAAGGAGGGATAGGAAGAGGCAAACAACACGGGTAGCACGGAACAAAAAGCAGAGTACCCCTCAGTGTCAGGAAATTAAACTGGCAGAATTGAAAAGCTAGAGGTCCAGAATACCCTTATTTTAAAATGGGAACCAATGGAAAACTACCAGTGAAAAAGTGGGATTTGATAAGTAAAATGGCTTCATAGTCAACTTGACTGAACTTCTTCTTAAAAATCTTTATAGATAGCCAGGCCAGCGTGGCTCAGTCGGCTGAGCGTCATCCCTTGCACCAAGAGGTCATCGGTTCGATTCCTGGGCACATTCCAGGATCGCCCACTCCATCATGCAAGAGGCAGCCAATCGATGACTCCTTCACATTAATGTTTCTATCTCTCTCTCACTCTTCCTTCCTCTCTCTATAAAATCAATAAAGACATTAAAAAATAAAAATAAAATATAAGTCTTTATCAATACGAATATTTGCCATTGTGTTTAAATATTTATTGGTTAGCACTAATTATATGCAGCCAATCACATTACTTTTGATTACTAATAAAAACAAATGGGAAAAAAAGATCAACATGGGCTTATTGTCACCACTAGTAAAGGGCAAGTCTGTCTCATTGAGTATATATATGAAGAAAGTCATCTTATATACTCAACGATAACATATTTTTATTTGTGTCCTAGTTCAATCAAAGTAAATAAAAATGAAAGATTTTAAATAATGAATGGGCATTTATATTGAAAAAATTAGCTTAATTTATTTATTATATTTGTTAATATACAACTGTTCCACAAAACATCCAGAGAACTGGACTTGATTTAAAAAATGCTGCTCTAACCAGTTTGGCTCAGTGGATAGAGCGCCGGTCTCGTGGACTCAGAGTCCCAGGTTCGATTCTGGCCAAGGGCACATCCCCAGTAGGGAGTGTTCAGGAGGCAGCTGATCGATGTTTCTCATTGATGATTCTAACTCTCTATCCCTCTCCCTTCCTCTCTCTAAAAAAAAAATCTATAAAATATATTAAAAAGAAAGAAAGAAATGTTGCCAACCTTTTACTAAGTTTTGTTATATCCTCTATATACTGATGATAAATATAAATCTCATGCCACAATGCCTGGATCATAGTAAGCAATGCATAAAAGGTGGTTTCTACTCACATTTTGGCTATAGGCTCTATGAGGGACGTATTATCTTGCTCTGTCTCATTCAGCATTGTATCCCAAGAAACCCAGCCCACTATCAGGTCCATAGTTTGTATTTAATAAATACGTTGACTAAGTAATTGAATATGTTTTAAGGGTAATTCTCAATTCTCACCTATTTTATGGTTACCAGTGCCCCATCTTCTCTAATCAAAGGTCTGAAAACCATACCCCAGAAAAAGGCATTTAAGTTCCTGTTTATGTTTCCTTAAACTAACCACAAAGATTCCCTCCCCTGTTTCTGTCCCAAACCCACAAAATCAATGCTTTGCAACAACTATTCTTAAACCATTTTGCTTCATTTCCCCTCACAGACAATGTACAAAGTTCCTTAAACTGCAAGGCTTAGTTTAGTTCCCTTTATCCCTTAAAAAGGAAAGGCATATTTGTAAAACTTTATCAATTCTCAGATTTCTAGTCTGATTCCTTGCTCTTTGATTTGTGGTTGGTTATCACACTAGCTCCATTTGCATTTTTATTATATACTTTGCATAAATTAAAATAATAAAAATAGCCTTGACATAAAAAGTTTAAGTTACACATCAAAGCATATCGCAGTTCATTATAATCAAATTAGGAAGCTGACACACATTTCAGTGAGGTTGCATTCCTTAAAGTACTTGCAGAGATTCTTTTTGGGAACAGACTGCAGATCCAGTTCTACGAGTCACACAAGAAATTCTGTGTCATTACTTTTTAGTTGAGACTCCTATTAGACATAAGGCAGTATCACTAACCTGGCTGCTTAATCCTTTTCACCAGACTTTAGTATAAATTCTCTAGATTATTTGGATACAATTTCATTTTGTTATTTCCCCAAATCTACACTGAAAGGATGAAGATGATGAAAAATAACACAGGCTCACAAATGAATTCTAAGAGAGGTACATAGAGTATTTTCTGCCAAACCTGAAAAGTTGCTAGTTGGAAGAACTCCAAATAACTACTCTGAATGATACACTTACTTACTTCTAAATCTAAATTCTGATATTTTAATCCAAAATCAGTTACATTTGTCTACAGTCAATTGTTACATAGATCAGCTGTGCTTTCCTCCACTAAGGTGCTAAAGGTTACACCTTAAGTAGCCTTCACAGAAATGCTACTTAAAGAACAAAACAAGCTCTGCCTTCCTGGGAAGACACTGAAGAAACTGAACAGGGACTATCTCTGAGCAAAGGAACAGCCCGGCTGGAGAACAGAAAGAAAAGACTTTTCACTGAGTATTTTTTATACCTTCGGGACATTATACAATGTGAATGCATTACGAATTTTTAAAAACCTGTCTAACAAAATTATTTCCAAGTGTCAAGATATTTCTGGCTCCCCAGCCAGAAAACAATATATCACTAAAGAATTGTGAAATTCATTTTAACGTCACTCCACTGTGGACCTGAACCTCCAGTCCCAGTGCAGAGCCATTCACACCCACGGCAGGGAACCCTGCAAGCAGTGCAAGTCACTAAACTCATCACAGTTGGACTATTGAACTGTGTCACTGCATTAAAGTATAATACACACCATCGGAAACAAGAACTGGGAACTACAGAAATTAATGTGTCAATTCAAGAATAAAAAACAAAGTCAACTAATGAGCTTTTAAAGGAGCAATGATCCAAATACATCTTTGAAAAGTAGCAAGTCAATAATACATATACTTGTACATACAGTAAAATACTGCAAAGTCCCTTCAAATGCAGCCTGCTGTACTACGAAAACGTGGAAAAGATGTCAGGTATGGTGCCATTAGCAACACAATTCACAGCCTGAACTAGCTATTGCAATACGATCTGTTGTTGGACACAATTGCACAATCTCAATTACCCAGAAGATTCTACCAAACAGGAAATTCATGATGTGACTTTAAGAAATACAGGAATTATACTTAAAGATGAATACGTTCAAAAGCCTGGAATTTGTTACAAAGCAAGAAATCATTTTATAGACCCCTTTTCAAATGTTCAACGGGCATGAATTACATGGATAAGCAGCTTCAGATCACGAGCTCTCGAATTACAGTCAATCTAAAATGTAATGTCTAAAGCCTTGGAGGTTAGCGAAGTTAAGTGAAATGTTTCAGATCTGGAAATTTTATGGTATTAATTTCATTTCATTTAAAACACACTCAGTGGGAATTAAAGCTGATATATCCCGCAGAACCATGGTGCTCCCCGGGCTATAAATGTAGATAAGTCTCTTTCTCCCCCCCTCCCCCCACAATTCTCTTGCAAACGCTGGGGGACTTTAAAAACACGGTCCTGTTCACAAGAATTGTCGCAATTAAAAAAAAAAAATTACAATATCTCCCAGCATTGTTAAGAACTTTTTGATCTTGAGGGCGCCCAACGGGTCTGATTCTCACTTGCTCCAAGTGAGAAAATTGTTTTGTCAAACAATACTTGAATGAGCAGCGGAATGTGACTAACCGGCCAGGCTCCCGCCGGCGCTATCGCCCACCCCGCCTGCCAAAGGAAGCACGCTCTCCACCGGATCGGAAACACGCCGCCCAGGCTGGCACAGCGCTCTCCGAGATAAAGTCGGTGTTTTAAGCTCTGTGGGTCGCTGCTAATGCAACTGCACATCCAAAAAGGACGCCTCTCACAATGGGATTTTGACAGAGGCTTGCAAAAAAGTCCGGACAGACGCCCTCCGTTCTCAGTCTCCGAGTCGGGCTTTGCCCTTCTGCTTCTCCCGCAGCTCCCGGGCTGTTGTGCTCAGAGGGCAGGCTCCGGCGCCCGGGGTGGGGGCACCTTGGAGAAGGTCCTTCTGCTGGATGCCAGCAGGAGACACACTCCCCCCCCCCCCGCCCCCGAAAGACACCCTCCACACACCTCGTGCCTGGCCCCAGAGCAGCAACCGCCGAGGAGGGAATGCGCAGGGTGCAGCCAGGGCCGAGCTCCAGCATTACCACCGCCCTCCCGCCCGCCGTGGACCTGCACCCTGCACACAGCTGACCACCCACCTCGCGGTGCAGGGTGAGGGGTGCAAGGGGCACGGGGAGTGCTGGACAGGGGTCGGAAGGGCGGCGATGCCCTCCCCCAAGGAGAATTCCTGCCGCTTGGTGCATCGCTGAGCCGAGGGGGCAGGCCTGGCTCCGGGGCACAGAGGGCCAGCTAGCCGCCGCGGCCCCAGGCCCAGTGACACTCACCACACGGAGCCATAGGCGCCGGAGCCCACCGGGGACAGGTTCTGGTAGCGCTCGGGCACCTCCCAGATGGTCTTGTTCAGCTCCTGCCGGTAGAACGTGGGCCTTTCCTGAGACATCTTCCAGCGGCGGCCGCGGGGGGAGGAGGTGGCCCTCCGGGGCCCCGCCTGCACCCGCACCCGCTCCCGGGCCCTCGGTGCCCACGCGGTAGGGCGGGACCCCGCACCGGACGCCCGCGCAGGTGCGGCGGCCGCAGCCCCGCGGACTGGCGCGCGCGGCCCCTGTCAGCCGCAGGCTGGACGCGCCTCGGCGCCGGGGGCAAGCCCAGCTAGGGGCCGGGCGCGCTCCGGGGCTCCAGGCTGCGCCCGCCGAGCTCCCCCTGCACCCTCTCCCCTGTCAGGCCGACTCCGGCGGCGCCGCGGGACCCCGGCTCCAGCTGCTGCGCCGCCTGGGCTTCCAGTGGTCGCCGTTCCCGAGCCAGAGAACAGGAGCCTCCCGCCGTACTCTCGCGAGACGAGCTCCCGAGACGCTCCGCGAACCGAGATTTTACCCAATATGGAACCCGCCCAGGGGAGGGGGGAGAGGAGGGAGGAGGACGGGAGGAGCAGTTCTCGCGAGAAGAGAGCAACAGCTGGACGCCAGAGGAAGGGGAGCCTGGCGTCGGTTAAGGGCGGGAAGGCGGCCCGGGAAGGAGAAGGTAAGCAGGCAGCACGGGCCGTGTGCGCCCCACCGTGGCCGGCGGGGCAAATGCCTGGTGGAAATTGACGGTGACTGTGTGTGTGTGGGGCGGGAAGAGCCAAAAGATCTTTGAACTGCGGCTAGCCTGTTTGAACCTGCGCAGCCAAACCCCCAATTTCCAAGAAATAATTGCATTTTAAAAAAAGAGAAAGGTTCCGTCCAGAAAGCTGTTGCATTCCCATCCACTCAAGGACAGACGGCTTCCTCTTAGGAACTCTGATTAAATCTATCCCCAAAGTAATTCTCAGCCCTGCCTCATAGACTGACGCTTCGCACCCTAACTCTCCTAGTAGTTTTCAAAGTTTCATGTGCATAAAAATCACGTTGGGAGTTTGAAAACGCATATTCCCAGACAGGGAGCCTGGTTGGATAGGTCTGTGATGGGCACCAAGAATGTGAATTTCTACAGTACCGCCCAGCCAGTTCTGATGAAGGAAAGTCTCTGGTATCTGCCTTTGAGAAGTATTTTTTAAACCACTACCCTGAGGACCCTGCTGGTGCGGCTCAGTGGTTGAGCGTGGACCTATGAACCAGAAGGTCACGGTTCAATTCCTGGTTGTGGGCTCGATCCCCAGCAGGGGGTGTGGGAGAGGCAGCCCATCCGCGATTCTCATTCATGTTTTTGTCTCTTCTTCTCCCTTACCCTCTGAAATCAATAAAAACATATTTAACAAAACAAAATAAAACAAAAACGCTTCCCTGATGGTTTGAAATGGATTCCTGCCCTGAAGAGCTTCCACTGAAGGGGACGTTAAGCATTTAATTCATGCCTCTCAGACTTAGAAGACCAGAGCAGAGAGTCATCTTATTAGTCAAGTCAATTAATCTTCCTTAGACCTTAATTCCAGTTAGTGCAAAAGATAACTCCTTTCTTTACATTCTCATCTGATAGGGTCATTTGGAAAGCTGAACAAGGTAATAAATATGAATGGGCAAGGTATTATAATCCCATGCCTATCCCCACTGTTACCAACCTGCTCCTATGCTCAAGCTTGTTCCAATAAGCAAAATTGGACCCTAAAAGAAATAGTAAGATACAAGCCAATTCTCATCACTTCCCATGATTATCCAGTTTGTGTTATACATCCCTTGGAATGCTTAGATTTTGCCTCTCTTGTCCCCACATCTAACACAGTGCCCAGAACATAAAAGATACCCCATAAATATTTGTTGAACAAATTATGACCTATGACCATTCAATTATGACCATTGAACTGCAGTTAGTCACCACCAGCAGCGGAGCACCTGTGCTAAAGGTAGTACAGGAATGTCAATTCTCCTCTAGGAAAAAAATAAGAAAACCTAAAACCTGAAAACGTGATTCATGGGTGATTTGTGCAAAGCTTTATTTTTATTTGTATTTTATTTTTTTATTCAATGTGGCTTAGCCTGGATTCTCTTGCCTACAAAGACATGGTGCTTGAAAATGTTTCAAGCCAACCTGCAGGTTAGGGAGCTTTCAAAGAAATAATGAAGGTTGAAGGAGGAAGTGAGAGCAAAAATATGACTGTGGGGGGAAAAATGAGGTCTTAGAGTGAAGAATGGAGATGAGGGAGGAAACTTGGAAGCAGGAATCCTAAGAAAATCATAAATATATCCAACAAATTGGGATAATGAGGTGAGGGTGACCAAAAGGGTGAAGATGGAGTGAGCATTACATTCACTCATTCAACAAATATGTATAAAATGCCTAGTGGTGCCATGCATTTCTGATGAAAGGATGGTCTAAAAGCAAATCCAGTTGTACCTACATGGAACTTACAATTAACTTGAGGGTAATCATTCGATCATTCAAATTTCTTGAGCATTTACTATATCTACCACACTGTTTTAGGCACTGATGATTCAGTAAATGAAAGATAAAAATCCCTGCCCCTATAGGGGAGAGACAGTTATAAAAAGGAATGGGTAAAGTGAATACTGTGTTAAACATGAATACAGGAATTCAGCGATTGTAAAACTGCAATGGCTGATTAGAAAAATAAGGCTGTAGTGAGAACAGGGGCTAGCTAACTGGCTTGGCTCAATGGATAGTGTCGGCCTGCAGACTGAAAGGTCCCAGGTTGGATTCTGGTCAAGGGCATGTACCTTGGTTGCAGGCACATCCCCAGAAGGGGCAGTGCAGGAGGCAACTCATCAATGTTTATAACTCTCTATCCCTTCCTCTATGTAGAAAACTCAATAAAGTATATATATTTTTTAAAATTTGTAAAAAGAAGCAGGGGCTGGGACTGAACTTTGTTAACCTAATAAACATTCAAACCTATGAAGAATTTTTGTGAGTTTATTTGAGCCAAACAGCCAATAAATGATGGGAAGCAGAATCTTTTTTTTTTTTTTTTTTTTGATTTTTTACAGAGAGGAAGGGAGAGAGATAGAGAGCTAGAAACGTAGATGAGAGAGAAACATCAACCAGCTGCCTCTTGCACACCCCCCACCGGGGATATGCTCGCAACCAAGGTACATGCCCTTGACCGGAATTGAACCTGGGACCCTTCAGTCTGTAGACCAACGCTCTAACCACAGAGCCAAACCGGCTTCGGCTGGGAAGCAGAATCTTAATGGACTGAGATAATGCTCTGGAGAATGGCAGCTTTGCACACATATACATATATGTAATTGATTTCAGAGAGGAAGGGAGAGGGACAGAGAGATAGAAACATTAATGAGAGAGAATTGATTGGGTTGCATGAAATCCACTGGTGATACATTAGGGAGGCTGGAGAAAGCAAAGCAGGGAAACCTTTGGGATTGGATGAAAAGTAAAATGACAGCCGAAACCAGTTTGGCTCAGTGGTAGAGCATCGGTCTGCAACTGAAAGGTCCTGGGTTCTATTCCGGTCAAGGGCATGTACTTTGGTTGGGGGCACAACCCACTTATGTCATCTCTTATGAATGCAACGTATAAAATAAGATGCAAAGCTGCCACCCTAGCTGGCTTGGCTCAGTGAATTGAGCATTGGCCTGTGGACTGAAGGGTTCCAGGTTTGATTCTGTGCAAGAGGCAGCTGATCGATGATTCTCTCTCATCGGTGTTTCTAACTCTCTATTCCTCTCTCTTTCTCTCTGTAAAAAATCAATAAAATATATTTAAAAGAAAAAAGAAAAGTAAAATGACAGACACACTCCTTTTACATGGGTGAGTATAGGACAGTTAACAGTCAACAATTAACTCAGTGGCAAAGGAAGGGAGAGGGAGAGGGAGATTGAAACATCAGTAAGAGAGTAATTGATCTGCTGCCTCCTGCACGCCCACTACTGGGGATTGAACCTGCATCCCAGGCATGTGCCCAACCCAGGCATGTGCCCAACCCAGGCATGTGCCCTTGACCAAACCCAGGACCCTTCAGTCTCCAGGCCCACGTGCTATCTGTGGAGCTATGGGCTAGACTACTTTGACATTTTAATATGTTATCATAGATGCAAGAGGACAATAGGCAAGATTAGTTAAGGTAAAGATTGTCAGGGAAGATACTGACCGAGGACATGACTACCCACCATAAATTGCTTTTCGTTAAAAACGTTTTTATTTCAGACCATCTTTAGTGGTTAATGTAGGTCTCTGAGTTTGCAAGGCCACCAAGCAGGCCTTCCCTGAGCTTGTCAGGCGAGCATGTGGCCCCTTTCGCCCACAGCTTCGAAGGAGGAGGTTGAGGCAGGTAAAGGGAGAGAGAGCAGAGCCGGAGGCCTGGGCAGCCGTGGAGGGGGAGGTGTTTGAGGTAAGAGGGAGGAGAGAGAAGGGCAAGGGAGCCAGCTTGTGGGGCCGGGAGCTAGGGTTGGAAGCCTGGGTGGCTCTAGCCTCCAGTTCCCTCAGCCTCTTCTGCCCTGATGTGGTTGTGGGGAGACAGTGGGTGACTGTTTGTGAGGTGCAGGGCACCAGGCTTGGCATCAGCTGGGCCCTCCATCCAGAGTAGTAGTCAGCCCCGCGGGCGTGGCTCAGTGGTTCAGCGTGGACCTATGAACCAGCAGGTTTCGGTTCCATTCCTGGTCAAGGAGGCAGCCGATCAAAGATTCCCTTTCATCATGATGTCTCCATCTCTCCCTTCCTCTCCGGGAAAAAGGGTAGTCAAACCAGTGGGCAAACCCGGGTGGCGCAGGTGAGGGGCTTCATCGGCCCCGGCCCGGTGCAGGGCGGGCGGCCCAGGTCCCCCACCCCCGCGGCCCCTGCTCCCCCACCTCGCCCCCCTCCTGCCGCCCCCCTCCCCCCGGAACGCCCGCGGGCTCGGCCGCAACGGCTCGGGAACCGCCAGCGACCGCGGGCAGCGCCGCCAGCCCGGCCGGAGCAGCGGGACCCGGCGCCCCCTGCGCCCGCCCGCCGAGGAGCCGGTGAGCCGCTGCTAGGGAGCCGGGCGTCCGGGCTGCGGGTTCGGGGCGCCCTATCCCGGGCAGGGGCGCGCCTTAAGCCGCAGGGCCCGGCGCTCAGTCAAAACCTGTGGAATGAATGAAGCATTGTCTCTGCTGCCCTAGCAGTTGTGTGCGTTTTGCAAGCTGCATCCTTTCAAACTCGCTGGTCTAAAAGGTCAAAAGCCCCAGGCTAGCACCTCATACCCACCCGTCTCCTCCTGAGACCCCACGGCCCAGGCGTGCCTCCTACTCTCACAGGTCCCTGCTTATGTTCACTCTGTTCCCCCTGACCGAGTCCCCCTCCCGCCCCACCTCCTGAGCCCCTTTCTCTTCTAATCAAATCCTATCTATATATCAGTGTTCCCCCGAAGCCTCCAACATCCCCACCCCAATAATGAGTTCTCTGCAACACACCCTACCTGTCTGTCCTGTGTCCTGTCTTGGCTGCAAGGTCACTTCCCATCATGCAGTTTGGATGACTTCTGTGAGGCTTCACCTTCTCCACACCAAAGCGCTCTGCCACTTGTCAGCAGGAGCCTTGGTCACTGTACCTTGTTGGGAAAGGAAAGGGTCCTGCTGGGCAAGAAAGTGAACCACCAGGGCTTCTGTCACATCAAGAAACACACAATGGAGCTGGAGACATCCCAGAGGAGACTGCTAAGAAAAAGAAACCCAACAAGGAAATCATGTGTTTTTCTTGATTGCCTTTAGCTTTCCTCCTGCCCCTTCTAGACGTCCGCTACGGTCCATGAGTTATGGTTTGACTTCATCTTCCCCTAGAGGTAATAGTAATGGTCTCCAACTGGTCTTTTTACCCCGGTCTCTTCCAACTCCAGGCATTGTTCAGTAGAACTAATGTGATTATGAAAATGTTTTATGTCCAGTATGGTAACCCTATGGTCCAGTATGGTGACTGTTGAGCACTTGAAATGTAGCTAGTGTGTCTGGCCAGTGTTGCCCAGTGGTGAGCACCAATCTAGGAACCAAGAGGTCACTGGGTTTATTCCCAGTCAGGGCACATGCCTAGTAGGGGGCATGAAGGAGGCAGCTGATCAATGATGCTTGTCTCATCAATGTTTCTATTTATCCCTCTCCTTTTTCTCACTCTAAAAAAAAATTCAATAAAAAGCATATTTTAAAAATAAGAAAAGAAAATGTAGCTAATATGGCTGAGGAATTGAAATTTTAATTTAATTAAGTTAAATAGCCATAAGTAGCCAATGGCTACTGTCTTGGATAGCATAGCTATAGACCGTATCATTAACATACTTGTTTTCCCAAAGCATGTCTTTGTGCATGTTACTACATCTGCTCAAACACTTGCTATTTTTTTATTGATTAAGGTATTACATGTGTACATATCTTCCCATTGTCCCCCCACTCCACTCCCATACATGCCCTCACCCCCAGTGTCTTATGTCCATTGGTTATGCTTATATACATGCATACAAGTCCTTCAGTTGATCTCTTATGTCCCCCAAATCTCCCTAACCTTCCTGCTATAATTTGACAGTCTGATGCTTTACTGCCTCTGTATCTATCTTTTTGTTCAACAGGTTATTTATTATCTGTAAATGAGTGAGATCATGTGGTATTTTTCTTTCACTGACTGGCTTATTTAACTTAGCACCGTGGTCAGCAAACGGTGGGTGAGAGCCACATGCTGCTCGTTGGCCCCTTAAGTGTGGCTCTTCCACAAAGTACCACGGCCTGGGCAAGTCTATTTTGAAGAAGTTGTATTAGAAGAAGTTTAAGTTTAAAAAATTTGACTCTCAAAAGAAATTTCAGTCATTGTACTGTTGATATTTGGCTCTGTTGACTAATGAGTTTGCCGACCACTGACTTAGCATAATGCTCTCCAGTTCTATCCAAGCTGCTATAAATTGTAAGAATTCCTTCTTTTTATAGTAGCATAGTATTCCATTGTGTAGATGTACCATCGTTTTCTGAGCCAGTCATCAGCTGATGGACACATAGGCTATTTCCAAATCCTAGCTATTGTAAATTGTGCTGTTATGAACATAGGGGTGCATATATCCTTTCTGATTGGTGTTTCTAGTTTCTTAGGATATATTCCTAGAAGTGGGATTACTGGGTCAAATGGGAGTTCCATTTTTAGTTTTTTGAGGAAGCTCCATACTGTGTTCCACAATGGCTTCCTCAAAAAACTAAAAATGGAACTCCCATTTGACCCAGTAATCCCACTTCTAGGAATATATCCTAAGAAACTAGAACAGTATAGTAATCATACACATCTGTTTAATGAATGAGTGAATATTGAGTTCTGTCTTTATTCCCACCAGCAGTGCACGAGGGTTCCTTTTTCTCCACATCCTCTCCAGCACTTGTCATTTATTGATTTGTTGATGTTGGCCATTCTGACAGGTGTGAGATGGTACCGCATTGTCATTTTGATTTGCATCTCTTGGATAATTAGTGACTTTGAGCATGTTTTCACATGTCTCTTGGCCTTCCTTCTGTCTTCTTTTGAAAAGTGTCTATTTAGGTCCATTGCCCATTTTTTAATTGGGTCATTTATCTTCCTTTTATTGAGTTGTATGAGTTCCTTGTAAATGTTAGAGATTAAACCTTTATCAGTGATAACATTTGCAAATATGCTTTCCCATACAGTGTGCTTTCTTGTTGTTTTGTTGATGGTTTCCTTTGCTGTGCAAAAGCTTTTTATTTTGATGTAGTCCCATTTATTTATTTCTCTTTAGTTTCCATTGCCCTGGTATTGGTGAGAAATTGCTTTGGCATATGTCTGAGATTTCTCTGCCTGTGGATTCTTCTAATATTATTTTGGTCTCCCATCTTACATTTAAGTTGCTTATCCATTTTGAGTTTATTTTTGTGTACGGTGTAAGTTGATAGTCTAGTTTCATTTTTTTTTTTTTTTTGCATGTTTCTGTTCAATTTTCCTAACATCATTTATTGAAGAGACTGTCTTGACTTCACTGTATGTTCATGCAAGGAGAAGGGCACACAGTCATCTCGGTGCCCAGCTGATTGAATTTGTCCCACAGAGCCTTCATCTCAAGCTTCAGGCTCATGCTGGTCACCTTTGCATTCTTTACCAGTGCCTTGGCGATGGCCACGCAACTGGCCTAGGGACCCTCGTGCTCGGCAACGGTGCTGGTGGCGGCCCCTGCGGCCCGCGCATCATAGGGATCCGGCCTTCTGGTCATTCTGCTGTAATGGTTGCTGGGCTTTTATAGAGAGATATGACAGTTACCTCATACGTATTTTATATTATACTTTTTTACATTTATGTGGGAGAATTTTATTTATTTATTTATTTATTTATTTATTTATTTATTTGACATCAGAGAGGAAGGAAGAGGGAGAGAGATAGGAACATCATGAGAGAGTATCATTGATTAGCTGCCACCTGCACTGGGAATCAAGCCAAAACCTGGGCATGTGTCCCAACTGGGAATTGAACCATGACCTTTCGGTTCATGGGTTGACCCTCAACCACAGAGCCACACTGATGGGGCTATGTGGAAGAATTTTAGATTTTATGCCTTTTTTGTTATTTAAAAACATAGACTATCAAGAATGGTTCTACTTTCTCTCAGAGGTGGATCTATATCCATCATTAACTCCTCCTCCTCATTGTCTTGAGAGTTTAAAACTAGAGTTTTAAAGCTTAAAGTGGCCCTTGGATATCCTTTGGTCCAACTATGTCATTTTATGGACAAGGAAACTGAAATTTATTTTCTAAGAAACTTGCCCCCAATCAGACAGCTAGTTAGGAAAACAGCTAAGGCCAGAAGTCCGTTCTCCTGAGAATCTGTGCAGTTCTTTTTCTGCTATTGGATACTGTGTAGTCATTTGCAGGAGGCAGCTGATCGATGTTTCTCTCTCATTGATGTTTCTAACTCTCTATCCCTCTTCCCTCCTCTCTGTAAAAAAATCAATAAAAAATATTTTTAAAATATTTGTTGAGGGCATACTAAGTGTAGGCACTATTCTGGGCTCTGAGAATACAGCATGAACAGCCAAAGTTCAGCCTCTTAGACTTACATTTTAGTATGGGAATCCGACAGTGGTCAGATAAGCAGTTGCTAGGAAGAACAGGAAAGGTAAAGAGGTAATGATATGTGTGTGATTCCCATCGAGGAGTTAGAAGATACTGTATTGACTGACCACTTAACCCTTAGAATGTTTAGTGAAAATTGGGGGTTATACTGACTTTTACCTCATAATCATTTCTCTACAACATAACTGCATAGAAAGAAAACCAGGCTTCCTAGAAGGACACCTGGGTTCCAGTCCTGACTCCAATTATTCAACAGTCAACTCTGTTTAAACTTCTGGGCTCTGGTTTCTCCAAATTAGCCTGATTCTCACTTTGCATTCTTTATAGGTAAGTTTTGAGTATAAAACTACAAGACACATGAGGAAGTTTGATAATACTGCAATGTGCTATGCAAATGTAAGGTATCATTATAAGGAAATTTTACTAAAGGGGTCTATATTTTTAAAATTGTTTTCTGTTTGTCTGTTTCCATCTGTCCAGGAATGATGCAGCTATCAAGGAGCTCTCACGGTTTTGAACCTAGATGCAGGGAAAGTTCTGTGTCGTATGATGTTAAGCGAGATGTGTACAATGAGGAGACCTTTCAACAGGATTACAGAAGGAAGTCTGGCACCTCTGGGAACTTGGACATTGACATCACCACCTTCCAACACCATGTCCAGTGCAGGTGCGTGTGTGTGGCCATTTACCTGCCACCAAACTGACAGCACCATTACTCTAGTTGACTCCTTTTAGAGCCTAGTTCTGTCTTCCTTCTCTGAATCCCTGTCATCAGAACAGCATGATTTCTCTTCAGGTTTTTGTTTTTGTTGTTTGTTTGTTTTGTTGTTGTTGTTGTTTTTGTGGGGGGGGGGCACGCGCGCGCTTTGTCTTATAGCATCTAATCTCTATTAAAAATATTTTTATTGATTTCAGAGAGGAAGGTAGAGGAGAGAGAGAGAGAGAGAGAGAGAGAGAGAGAGAGAGAGAGAGAGAGAGAGAGAGAGAGAGAAAAGCATCAATGATGACAGAGAATCATTGATTGGCTGCCTCCTACACGCACTTTAGTGGGGATTGAGCCCGCCACCCAGGCATATGTCCCTGACTGAAACTGAACCCAGGACCCTACAGTCTGCAGGCCAGTGCTTTATCTACTGAGCCACACTGGCTAGGGTTTGTAGCACCTTCTTGATTGTAAACTTCTTGGATGTCCCCCATAGCATCTAGGGATGATATTTAATAAATATATTGTTTGATTGACCACCATTACCAGTCTCTTAACAACAACAACCAAAAGCAGCCATGATGGACTAATTAGTGATAGAGAATGGCATCCTTCTAAACTCATACCCAGCTGTGCCCATGTAGTACTTGCGATCATCAGCATGGGACCCTTCTCCTGTGATACCCGCTGTGACCATGCAGGCTCCACAGTTCAGAGGCACCTCACCTATTTCTGTGCTGTGACACTTTTAGCAATCTGGTAAAGCTTATGAACCTTTGCATAATTTCCTTTTACTGTGATATAAAATATATGACACTAACATAGCTGTTTTAACTATTTTTAAGTGTACAAATCAGCATTCGTGACATTCACAATATTGTGTAACCACCACCACTATCTGTTTCCAAAACTTTTCATCATCTTAAACAGAAACTCTGTACCTGTGAAGCAATAACTCTCCGCTTGCCCCTCCCCTCAGCCCTGTAACCTCTCTCCTCCTTCTGTCTCCGTGAATTGCCTTTTCTTGATATTTCATTTAAGTGGAATCACACAGTACTTGTCTTTCATGTCTGGTTTATGTCACTTATCATAGTGTTTTCGAGGCTTGTCCATGTTGTAGCATGAATGAGTACTTCATTTTATGGCTAATAATATTCCATTATATGTAGACAGCACATTTTGTTTATCCATTCATCTACTGGTGGACACTTGGGTGGTTTCTATGTTTTGGTTATTGTGAATAATGCTGCCATATATATTGGCATTGGAGTATCTGTTGAGTCCCTGTTTTCAATTTTTTTTCGTATAACCTAGGAGTAGCATAGTTGGATTATGTGGTAATTCTATGTTTAACTTTTTGAGGAACTGCCAGACATTTTTATAGAAGCTACGCCATTGTACATTCATACCAGCAATGTAGAAATATTCCAATATCTCTATATCATCTCCAACATTTGTTATCTACCATTTTAAAAATTATACACATCTAGTAGGTGTGAAGTGGTATCTCACTGTGGATTTTGCTTGTTTGTTTTATCATTCCATCACAACTAAATATGATGAACATTTTTTCATGTGCTTCTTGGTTATTTGTGTACCTTTTTTAGAGAAATGTCTGCTTACTTCCTTGCCCTTTTAAAAATTAGGTGGTTTTTTTCTGTTGTTAAGTTGTAAGAATTCTTTATATGTTCTGAATATCAAACACTTATCATATATGTAATTTGAAAATATTTTCTTCCATTCTGTAGGGTGTCTTTTTCTCTGTTGATTGTGTCCTTTGGTGCACAACAGTTTTTAATTTTAATGAAATTCAATTTATTTTTTTTTCTTTTGTTGCCTGTGACTTTGGTATCATATTTAAAAAATTGTTGTGAAATCCAAGATCATGAAGATTTCCCCCTATATTTTCTTCTAGGAGTTTTATAGTTTTAGCTCTTAAATTTAGACCTTTGACCCATTAATTTTTAGTTAATTTTGTAAGGTGTAAAATAAGGGTCCAACTTTATTCCTAGCTATGTGGATATCTCATTTTTCCAGCACCTTTTATTGAAGAGACTATTTTTTTCCCATTGAATGGTCTTGGCCAGAATTATTTTCAATGCATAAAATACATCTATAACAATAAAAGAGTAATATGCTAATTAGGCCAGATGTCTTTCTGGACGACCTTCCAGATGAAGCTGGGACTGCGAAGAAAGCCCAGGTCCCAGGTGCCAGAGGGAAGCTGGTGCTGGCAGCTGGGGGAAGGAAGGTCTCCTCTTGCACGAATTTTGTGAATTGGGCCTCTAGTAAAAATTATAAAGAAACCAGTTTTTCTACATATAGTTTATCAAAATATGAAAATCCCAAAAGTATGTTGTTTAATAATGTAGACCTAGTAGCTATCATAATTTCAAAATGGTCATGAATACAAATAATATTTTTAATATGTTTGCAGCAATTTTAATGTAATATGAAAATGTTTGTGATTTCTATTGGTGACAAAGTCAAGTACTGCTGATGCTACTCTGGTTTGTTGTTAACATTCATAATTGAGAGAAGTGCTTCATTTCAATTAGGAAGTTAGTAAATATAAAGACATATTTTCTTCTAAATTCACATATCCCATGAATTTTATCTAGAGTCTCAGGGGGTCCATAGACCTATGGTTAGGAATCCCTTTTTCGTGACCTACATCATGATATTAACCCTAATTCTCAAGCTGCCCTCACTCACACTCTGGATTTATCACCCACAATCGGCATGTGTTAGGTGACAAATGAGGAAGGCCTCCACACAGCCCTGTTGCAGACTTCCTTCTCTCTGAGGCACTCTCCTGTATCCATATCCTGCCTTTTGCAAGTTGTGGTCTTGGATGCCCCTCCCAGTCTTACACCACTACTCTCATTTTCTCTGCTTCGCCATGGCTCAGAATGTGTTGAATAGGGCATTTGGGAGCCAGTTTGTCTTTGTCTTTGTAAAATGATCGTCTTTTCCTGACTTATCCCTCATCATAAGCAGGTTCTAACTCTCCTCTCTCTGCCCAGCCCTTGAACACGTAAATCTGACCAGTTCTGCCTCCCACAGGCTTTTATAGCAGTTCTTAGTCCTTCCTTCTGAAACACACAGTCACAGCCCGTTCTGAATTTTAACCTGAAAGGCACTGTAGTTAAGAGCAAGGCTCAGACGCCAGATCGCCTGGTTTGAATCCCAGTTCTGCTGCTTCCCAGCTGTGTGACCTTAGGTAAGCTATCCAATTCAACTGTGCCTCAGTTTCCTCACCTGTAAAATGGCGATGGTGATAGCACCTACTTCATAAGGTGATTGTGAGGATTTACTCATTTTTCTTATTGAAGTATAGTTGGTATACAGTATTATATCAGTTTCCAGTGTACAACATAGTGATTTACATTTAGATAGCTTACAAAGTCCCCAGGCAAAGTTACCACAGTATTATTAACTACTAGAGGCCTGGTGCATGGATTTGTGCACCTGTGGATTCCCTTGGCCTGGCCTCTACCCTCTTGCAATCCGGGACCCCTTGGGGGATGTCAGGCTGTGGTTTCTGCCCAATCCCCACAGGCCAGGCTGAAGGACCCCACCACTACACAAGTGACTGTGCACTGGGCCTCTAGTATGCATATAAGATCTTTGGTTAATCTCCTCTCGCCCTCCCTTCTCCCCCCTTTCCTCTGAGAGTCATCAGTCTGTTCCATGTTTCTATGTCTATGTGTTGAGCATCTACCCCTTGGTGGTCATTGCACATAACAGCTACTGGTTAAACCATCAAACAGTCGAACATTTGAACCATCACTTAGGCATTTATATATATAGATATTCCCCTTCACCTTTTTCATCCCCCCTCTAGCCACCTTCCCTCTGGCAATGATCAGTTTGCCTCTGTTTCTGTGAATCTGTTTTTGTTTTGCTTTGCTTTGTTTGTTAGTTTCTGTGTGTGTGTGTGTGTGTGTGTGTGTGTGTGTGTGTGTAAAGATTCTACATACAGGTGAAATCATGTGGTATTTGCCTTTCTCTGTCTAACTTATTTCACTTAGCATAATACAATGCTGAAATCCTTTAATGGTAGGATTTCATTCTTTTTTATAACTGAGTAATATTCCATTACATCATGTCTTTATCCATTCCTCTATCAATGGGCACCAATGTTGTGTCCATTTTGGCTATCTATCTATCTATCTATCTATCTATCTATCTATCTATCTATCTAGGCTTAAGTAACCGTTAGGATGAAACAACCAGAACGACTGGTCACTGTGATGTGCACTGCCCACCAGGGGGCAGACAACTCAGGAGCTGCCCCTGACCATGGGCTCTGATTGCCAGTGGGGCTTGCCAACCAACCTCCTGGTCTCTCCCCCTGTTTGGTAGACCCTGATCGCCAGATCAGGACTGAATCCCCAGGCTAAAACAGGGAGCCAGGGGTGGTAGCAGACACAAGTGACAAGGGAAAAAAAAGGAGTAGGTGGGGAGGCGGGGAACCTGATCGGCCCTGATTGCTGGCCCGGCCTAGGAACCTGACCCGTGCACAAATTTCATACACCGGGCCTCTAGTTGTAAATAATGTTGCAATGAACATACGATTACATATATCTTTTTGAATGTTTTGTTTGTTTGTTTTCTTCAGATAAACACTCAGAAGTGGAATTGCTGGGTCATATTGTATTTCTATTTTTAGTCTATTGAGGGACCTCAATACTATTTCTAATGCCCGTACCAACTTATAGTTCTACTAACAGTGCACAGGATTCCCTTTTCTCCACATCCTTGCCAACACTTGTTGTTTGTTTACTTTTTAAAAAAATATATTTTGTTGATTTTTCACAGAAAGGAAGGGAGAGGGATAGAAACCTAGAATCATCGATGAGAGAGATACATCGACCAGCTGCCTCCTGCACACACACCACCGGGGATGTGCCCTCAACCAATGTACATGCCCTTGACCGGAATCGAACCTGGGAACTTTCAGTCTACAGACCAACACTCTATCCACTGAGCCAAAAGGTTTCGGCTGTTTATTTACTTTTTGATAATAACTATTCTAAGTGGTAGGAAGTGGTCTCTCACTGTGGTTTTGGTTTGCATTTCTCTGATGATTAATGAAGTCGAGCATCTTTTCATATGTCTGTTGGCCATCTGTAAGTCTTCTTTGGAGAAATGTCTTTTTATGTCCTCTGTTCGTTTAAAAAAAAAAATCACCCAAGGATATGCTTTAATTGACTTGAGAGAGAGAGGAAGGGAGAGAAAGAGGAAGAGAAAGGCAGAGAAACATTGATGGAAACATTAATCAGTTGCCTCCCTTATGTGCCCTGCCCAGGAATCAAACCCACAACCCTTTGGTGCACAGGGCAATGCTCCAACCAGTTGAGCCACACTGGCTGGGGATCCTCTGACCATTTTTGATCAATTGTAGGCTTTTTTGTTATTAAGTTGTATGAGTTCTTGAAACTTTTTGAATATTAACCCCTTATTGGTTATATCATTTGTAGATATGTATCTTTTTTCATTCAGTAGGTTGTCTTCATTTTGCTGGTGGCTTCCTTCATGGTACAGCTTTTTAGTTTGATGTAATACCATTTGTTAGTTTTTTTTCTTTTGTTGCACTTGCTCAAGGGACACATCAATATATATATATATTACTAAGACCGATGTCAAGGGTTTATTACAGTAAAACCTCAATTTTTTGAACCTCCATTTAACAGACAAAATTTCCAGTCTGTATGTCATATGTGAAATTAACATCTTATTAATTTTAAAATGTGTTTAATCAAGATTTGCTTATATTTATTAACAGGCTTTTATTTTTTTTAAACCTTGCCCAAGGATATTTTTCTATTTATTTTTAAGAAAAGTGGAAGAGAGAGGCAAAGACAGAGGTAAACATTGATGTCAGAGAAACACATCAATTGGTTGCCTCCTGCATGAACCCCAACCAGGGTGCAGGCTGGGGAGGAGCCTACAACCAAGTATGGGCCCTTGACTGGAATCTAATCCAGGACCCTTTGGTCTGCAGGCCGATGCTCTATCCACTGAGCCAAACTGGGTAGGGCTATATTTTATTATTAATTACTTTTATTTTAAACAAATTTTAGCAAATAGACCATATGTTTAAAAACAACAACACTGTAGTAATTTTACCTACATAAATAAATATGACATATCAGCAACTATAGACTACATATTTAAATTCAAGAGTCACCACTTGTAAACAGTGTTTGGTAAATGATTAGTTAGCGTGTGATCATACTGCAGCCAGAGTGGTAATTGGTTCTGTTTTTCCATGGTGTGACTTTCTGCAGCATGTTTTTGTTTGTTTGTTTGTTTGTATTTATATTTTATTTATTTCAGAGAGAAAGGGAGAGGGAGAGAGAGATAGAAACATCAATGATAAGAGAGAATCATTGGTCAGCTGCCTCCTGCATGCCCCCCCACTATGACTGAGCTTGAAACTTGGACATGTACCCTGGCTGGGAATCAAACCATGACCTCCTGATTCATATATGTCAATGGTCAGGTGTAATTGTCAATTTTCTAACATACACATTTGGAAAACCTACTTTATTAGGTAACGGACTTTCGGCTTTAACAGACATCCCTTTGCCTAAACTAGTCCATTATATACCAAGGTTTTTCTATACCTATATAATTTCTCCATTGTATATTTTTGCCTCCTTTTATAGATTAATTGACCAAACAAGTGAGCGTTTATTTCTGGGCTCTCTATTCTGTTTCATTGATCTGTGTGTCTGTTTTTGTATTGTTACCATACTATTCTGATTATTATGGTCAAGTCAGGTAGAATAATACCACCAACTTTCTTCTTTCTCAAGGTTACTTTGACTATACATGGTATTTTATGGTTCCATATAAATTTTAGGATTATTTGTTCTAGTTCTGAGAAGAATGCTATTGATATTTTAATAGGAATTGCATCAAATCTGTAGATTGTTTTAGGATATTTTAAAGATATTAATCCATGAGCATGATATAGCCTTCCATTTTTTGTGTCCTCTTCAATGTTTTATAGTTTTTAGAGTATGGATCTTCACCTCCTTGGTTAGATTTATTCAAAGGTATATTATTCTTTTTGATGCAAATATAAATTGAATTGTTTTCTTAATTTTTTTCTTGTGATAATTTGTTATTACTGTATAGAAATACCACTGATTTTTTATATTAATTTTATATCCTGTTACTCTACTGCATTTATTTATTAATTGTATTTTTTTGTAGTCTTTAGGGTCCTCTCTATATAGTATTATGTCATCTGCAAATAGTGACAGTTTTACTTCTTCCTTTCCAATTTTGATGCCTTTATCTTTTTCTTGTCTGATTGCTGTGACTAAGATGTCCAATACATCCTAATATATAAAAATCCAGGGTTCATATCGACCAACTGAAGGCTTAACTGAAACTGGAAGTCAGTCTTACAGTCAGTGCTGGGTTGCCATGGAAACTCAGCATTGACTGTCCCCGATGAGGATGCAGCAACCCAGCACTGATTGCCTAGGGGGCTGCGGATCAGGCCCAGAGAAGCCCGGAGAGAGAGGCAGAATCTGATCCATAGTCTCTGTGGCAGCTGTTGATGAGCTGTTGCCTCTCTCTCTCCAGACTTTGCCAGCAACCACGCCTCTGTTTCCCTCCAGGCCTCCATGGGGGCTGCTGATGAGCCCCGCCTCTCTCATCAGGCCTGGAGATGCTGACTGGCATAGAAACCAACTAATCAGAATCAAATCTGGGTGAACTGTGAGGAGCAATGGCTGCCTAGGAAGTGAAACTTTAAAAAAAAATTAATAAATCTTTATTGTTCAGATTATTACAATTGTTTCTCCTTCCCCCCCCATAACTCCCCTCCACCCAGTTCCCACTCCACTCTCTGTCTTTACCCCTCCCCCCACTGTCCTCATCCATAGGTGTATGATTTTTGTCCAGTCTCTTCCCTCACACCTCTCTTCCCCTGAAAATTATCAATACACTCCCATTCTATGCCCCTAATTTTACTATATTCACCAGTTTGTTCTGTTTCTCATATTTTCGATTCACTTGATTTTTAGATTCACTTGTTGATAGATATTGTTATTCATAATTTTTATCTTTAGTTTTTTCTTCTTCCTCTTCTTAAAAGAATATCTTTCAGCATTTTATATAATACTGATTTGGCAGTGATGAACTCCTTTAGCTTTTTCTGATAACTTTGCTGTGTAGAGTAATCTTGGTTGTAGGTTCTTGCTATTCATCACTTTTAATATTTCTTGCTTCTCCCGTCTGGCCTGCATAGTTTCTGTTGAGAAATCATATGACAATCATATGGGTACTCTCTTGTAGGTAATTAGCTGTTTTACTCTTGCTGCTTTTAATATTCTCTCTTTGTCTTTTGCTCTTGGCATTTTAATTGTGATTTGTTTTGGTGTAGTCCTCTTTGGATTCCTTTTGATTGGGGTTCTCTGGCTTCCTGGACTTAAAAGTCTATTTCTTTCACCAAGTGGGGGAAGTTTTCTGTCATTATTTCTTCAAATAGGTTTTCAGTATCTTGCTCTCTCTCTTCTTCTGGCATCCCTTAATTCAGATGTTGGTATGCTTGAAGTTGTCTCAGAGGCTTCTTACACTATCTTCAATTTTTTGGATTCTTTTTTCTTTTTTTTCCCCTTTTTTAAAAAAAATATATTTTATTGATTTTGTACAGAGAGGAAGGGAGAGAGATAGTTAGAAACATCGATGAGAAAGAGTCATTGATCAGCTGCCTCTTGCACACCCCCTACCGGGGATATGCCCGCAACCAAGGTACATGCCCTTGACCAGAATCGAACCCGGGACCCTTTAGTCCCCAAGCCGATGCTCTATCCATTGAGCCAAACTTGTTCCGGCCGGATTTTTTTTTCTTTTTGTTTTTTTGGTTGTGTGTTTTTTGCTTCTTTGTGTTTCAAATCTTGGACTTGAATCTTGCGTTCTTCTAGTCTGCTATTGGGTCTCTGTATAATATTTTTTATTTCAGTCAGTGTATGTTTAATTTCTAGTTGGTCCTTTTTCATATCCTCGAGGGTCTCGTTAAATTTATTGGACTTTTCTAGGAAATTCTTGAAAAACCTTATAACCATGGTTTTGAACTTTATATCCAGTCATTTGTTTTCCTCCATTTCTTTTGTTTGTGATTTGTTTCCTCATCTCCTCATTTTCACTGCTTCCCTGAGTTGGTAGGGTGGCTTTGTGTGCTAGGTGTCCTATATGGTCCAGTGGGTCAGCCTCCCAGTTACCTGAGGTGGACACTCTTGGTGCACCCCTTTGTGGTCTGTGTGTACAGTCTTGTTGTTGTTAAGTCTTGATTGTTGCTGGTGTCACTGGGAGAAATTCCTTCAAGCCAATTGGCTGTGAGGACCCGCTGTGTCTATAATGAAAGAATTGCTGTGCTGGAGACACACTTATGGGGCAGGACTTGTTTCAGTGGGGCATTTGTGCTCACTGAGTCTGCCTCTTGAATGTGTCCCTTATGAGAGTAGTTGAAATCTGGTGTCGTCTCCCACAGACCACTAAATACACTAGCTTCTGGATCTCCAATGAGGTACAATTCAGCTACTGTCTGAGGCCACCCAGCAGGAGCTACAGCAAGAACTACAGTTTTCTCCTCTTTGCTTGGGGTTTGGAGGTTTTGGAGCTGTCTGACTGGAGCTGCAGTTTGTTTGGTTAAGCTGCGATAGGACAGGCCATTTATATGCAAAAGCCACTGCTTGGAGCTTGGGTGGGTATGCAGATTGTGCAGGCAGAGTGTCAGGGCATCACTAGGTTATGGTGTGGCAAACAGCAATGGCTGCCAGGCAGCCTTCTCTGTGTTTCTGTGTTTCCGAGTCCCTGCATCCCGCACTCCAGCCCAGTAAACAATGATTGCTGGGTTCACCTCTGCAAGAAAGTCACCCTCACGTTCCGACCTGATGGCTGTCAGTCCAGCTTCTCCCCATAGGAGTTTGGGTCCCCACCGTCTCCCCAGAAACTGGAGTTCAGAGTAATTGGAAGCTTGTCTCCCTTCAAGTTGAAAAAAAGCAGCACCTCCAATTGCCTGCCACCAGCCCGATTCCCGTGCCTCCAAACCTCAGCTTTTCAGCGCTTGTGCACGTCTCAATGCTCTTTTTTCTTTCCTTATAGTTGTAGAACTTCCACTCAGCCAGCTTTCCCGTGGTTCTGAGTGATAGATGTTTTGTCTTTTAGTTATAGTTTTGAAATTGTTGGGTGAGGCAGCAGTTTAGGTGTTTACTGATGCTGCCATCTTGGTTTCTCCTCAGAGGCAGAGCTTTTGATGCTGACTGGCATAGAAACCAACTAATTAGAACCAAATTGGCCAGCAGGGGACGGCAGTTTGGGGTGAGATCAGGCAGGCAGGCAGGTGAGCAGTTAGGAGTCAGAGGTCCCAGATTTTGAGAGGGATGTCCCCTAAGGGACCCCTGATTGGAGAGGGTACAGGCTGGGCTGAGGGAACCCCCCTCCACGCACGAATTTTGTGCACCAGGCCACTAGTATTGAATAACAGTGATGGGAATAGACATTCTTATCTTGTTCCTGATCTTAAGGGAGAAGCTTTCAGCTTTTCACCATTAGTATGATGTGAGTTTGTCATATATGGCCTTTATTATGTTAAGGTAAGTTTCCTCTATATCCACTTATTTATCATAAGAGATGCTGAATTTTGTCAAATGCTTCTTATGCATCTATTGAGATGATTGTATGATTTTTATCCTTGCTTTTGTTGATGTAATGCATAACATTAATTGTTTATAGATATAGAACCACCCTTGCATTCCTGAATCTCACTTGATCATAATATATAATCTTTTTAGTGTATTGTTGAATTCTGTTTGCTAGTGTTTTGTTGAGAATTTTCACATCTATTTGGTAATTTTCTTTTCTTTTCTTTTTTTTTTTTTTTTTCTAAAGTATCTTTGGTTTTGGTGACAGGTCAATGCTGGCCATGTAGAATGAATTTGGAAGTGTTTCTGCCTCTTCAAATTTTTTTGGTAATAGTTTGAGAAGAATAGGTATTATTCTTCTTTAAATGTTTGGTAGAATTCACCAGTGAAGCTGTCTGGTCCTGGACTTTTGTTTCTTGGGAATATAATAATAATAATAATTATTATTATTATTATTACCGCTTCAGTTTCATTGTTAGTAATTGATCTATTCAGATTTTCTCCTTCCTGGTTCAGTGTTGGAAACTTGTATGTTTCTAGAAATGTATCTTTTAGGTTGTCTAATTTGTTGGCATATAATTGTTCATAGTATTCTTTTATCATCCTTTGTATTTCTGTGGTGTTGGTTGTAACCCCTTTTTTAAAATTTCTGTTTTTATTTATTTGTGCCCTCCCCTCCTTCTCATTTTCTTGATGAGTAGGCTAAAGGTTTCTCAATTTGGGAGGGTTTAAAAAGTATTTGTAAAGCACCAAGCAAATAAAAAGCACATGGAGTATACATGGAGTTTTTGTTTAAAAAAATAAAACAAAACAAAACAAAAAAACCCCACAACAACTCACAATCTTTTAACTCAATCTCTTCCTTTCTGCAACAAATCTAATCTCTTTTCCCATTTTCTCCCTTTTAGTTAGCAACTGAAAATACACCCTTCCTTGTCAAAATCTCCTATTTGCTGTCACATTGACTTACATTCCTCACTTTTAAGATGCCTTAGTTATAGCTTCAATTCTGTTCCTCTAACACCCACCTTGATTTTCTTCAGTCTTAGATCCTCATTATTCCATGTTCATTTTACTTTGCCATGCTAAAGAGCTTTGATGACTTTGCCTACGGTAGCTACTCTTTTGCCAAGTGGCCCATGGAGAGGAGGAGAGGAAGGCAGACTGGACTTGGAGAAGAAACAAATTGTCCCAATGCCATGCTTTACTCACTTCCATAGAAGGACAGAGCACCTGTCTTACACCCAGGGACTCGTATAAATAGCAATATGATGTTCCTTTCAAACCAGTGGTCTTGCTCTTGGCTCCTGAGCAGAATTTGACAGCTGTCGATAGGAAATGTGGCAGCAATTGAGTGGATAGAACACTAAACTAGGAAGCAGGAGACCTGGTTTCTAGCCCCAGCTCTGCTCACACTTACTACTGACCTATTTGGCCTTTAGGGACAGTAATGTTCATGAAATTGTGAGAGTCAAACATACGTTAGTTAAATTACTTCTTTTCTGAGCATACATCTTAGCCTTGCTACAGCCAAATCCCAATTATCCAACTACAGCTCATACATGAAAAATCTTCATACTCTTTGCTTTCAGCTCATACTAAAATGTAGGTAGTAAAAATCAATGTAAAACCAAACTAGTTTTACTGAGTGATTGATTGATTGATAGTCATTCTTCTGTTTTAGATGATCTAAAGTTTAAAATAGGTTTTCTCAATTTCAGTATCATTGACACTTTGGACCAGACAATTGTTTCTCATAAAGAGCTGTTCTGTACATTTTAGGGTGTTTAGCAGTATCCCTTGCATCTACCCACTTGATGCCCATCATTACAATAAAAAATGTGTCCAGACATTGCAAATGTCCCCTGGGGAACAGAATTACTTCTGGTTGATATCTACTGGAGTAAAGAATAACAGTCTTTATTTTACTGCTTTATATTTACATGACTAACTCCTTAAGTATGGTAACTTCATATCCTATATTTTCTATAAATTTCTACATATTATAGGTCAAAGCCACATAGAGTCAGTGTTCAGTAAAAATTTAGTATATGGGAATGATGTGAATGTGTTAATTCCCTCCCACCACCACTAATATCACATACAAAAAAAAAACACCTGTCCTTATCAAGAGAAATCAACAACGGTCCATTTTCCACTGGAAACTTGGTAAGTTTATATCTTTCTAAACATCCAATAAAAACACATACTTGATTTATACTCCGGACTTATAAGACTTAGATTTTGTTATATGCATGATAATGGCTCTCAACTGGAGGCAATTTTGTCTCCCAGGGAACATTTAGCAATGTCTGGGGACATTTTTGGGTGTCACACCCAGAAGGGGGGGCATCTAGTGCGATGCTGCTAAATCTCCTAAATGCATAGCTACAGCTTCAATGTCTGTTTCTTTCATGCTCAGAAGAGAAGTAATTTAACTAACGTATGTTTGACTCTCACAGCTTCGTGAGCGTTACTGTCCCTACAGGACAGCCTGGCCAAGTCTATCAGAGTGTTGACAATGCGAATACGGAACTCATCTGTGTGGGAAGAATTATGTACCGTGTCTTTTCTTGGCTATGTGGGCTTTCTCTTTGGAGAACTAACCAAGTCTCTGTTCTTCTTTCTCACAGATGCTCATGGGACAAGTTCCTAAATTGCATGCTTACAATCTTTCCCTTCCTACGGTGGATATGTTTGTATCGATTCAAGGAGTGGCTTCTTGGAGACTTACTTGCAGGTATAAGTGTTGGCCTTGTGCAAATTCCCCAAGGTAAGGAAGAATCAAAACCTTTTCACCCACAGACTTACCTTACCTGCCAGATGTGTAACTCAGTATGGCTCCAAAAGACTCAGTTTAGTTTGGGACCCTGAATCGATCTGCAAGGCCCATTCATGGTCATTTTTTGCTTAACTGGTCATTTCATACTCACATGACTACAGCAGACCTTATTGGCATTGGTTTTTCTTAGAAAGGTGAAGGATGTGAAACAGCATGCTGGCACTTCTTCACCGAGTCACGCTCACAGTCCAGGGGCGACTCTTTGGTCTTTGGATGGCAGTCCAGACTTAAGATTAGATCATGCAGACAGGCAGGGAGCTCGCTGGGCTTAGAAGCCTCATTTCCCAAATAGGAACCAAGCTCTCTTGCCATTTTCTTCGACTCTTGCTTGCAGGGTCCCACAGTGCCGCGCCCAGTTATAAGATCACTGCTCCGAGAAGCTGAAGCTAGAGCTTCCGCTGGATATTGGTTTTCGTTCAGTCCTCTTGGTCCACACAGAGTATACTAGTCGGGCTCATTTACATTTTTATTTTTATTTTTGTTGTTGTTAATCCTCACTGAAGGATATTTTTTCTCATTGATTTTTAGAGAGAGTGGAAGGGCGGGTAAGAAGGTGGGGGGGGGGGGAGAGAGAAAGAGAGATAAACACACACACATCAATGCGAGAGAGACACATCAATTGGTTGCCTCCCACACGCATCCAACCCAGGCCAGGGATTAAACCTGCAACCCAGGTGTATGCCCCTGACCAGAAGTCAAACCTGTGATCCTTCCCTGACCAGGCCAATGCTCTAACCATTACGCACACCAGCCAGGGTGAATCAGGCTCGTTTTTACTATATAATCAATATTGGCTGGTAACACAGTTGATATTCCACTGTTATCAGGTTTCAAAAAAAAAATTTAGAAAGTTAACCCACTATGAAATTAGCAGAGAAAGGGAAAGGATTTTGTTAATCTTTTGCTTGCAGTGGTTCACAGCTCCCTACACAGCCTTTAAACAGCTCTGTTTCTCTGTTCTTCAATCAGGCAGGATTGAAGTTTGGGATTGCACAGGTTGTTCCTAGCACAGAAGAGACCAACACAGGGCCAAGTGGTAGCTTTTTGACACAGAGCTGTTAGTTGAGGAAAAGGATCTTTTTTAAAAAAATTATCATACAGTAACATTGGCTTTTTTCCTTTTGGTGTAAGTTCTATGAATTTAAACACATATGTAGATTTATGTAACCCCCAGCACAATCAAGATACATAACAGTTCCGTCAGCCCCAAATCTCTCTTGTGCCACCCCTTTTTAGTCACATCCTCCCCTAACCTCTAACCTCTACAATCACTGATCTGTTCTCATCACCAAGTCCTGTCTTTTTGAGAATATCATATAAATGGACTCATCCTGTATGTCACTTTTGAGGGCTGGCTTCTTTAATTCAGCATTAGGTCTTTGAAATTTTTGCAAATGGTTATGTGCATCAATACTTTGTCCCTTGTCATTGCTGAGTAATATTTCACTGTATGGCTGTACCACAGTTGGTCTAGTCATTCACTTGTTGATGGACAATTTGTCTCCAGTTTTTGGCCATTACACATAAAGTCGCTATGTATAGTCATGTACAGATTTTTATGTGAACATGTTTTTATTTCTCTCAGATATTAAATACCCAGGAGTGGTATTGTTGGTCATATGGTAAAGTGTATAAAGAGGAAGGAAGAGGGAGAGAGAGATAGAAACATTAACGATGAGAGAGAATCATTGATTGGCTGCCTCCTACACATCTTGTAGGGGATTGAGCCCACAACCCGAGATGTGCCCTTGACCAGAATTAAACCTGGGACCCTTCAGTCTGCAGACCAACACTATCCGCTGAGCCAAACCAGCTAGGGCTGGTAAAGTGTATGTTTAACGTTATAGGAAACTGCCAAACTGTTTTTTCAGAGTGGCTGTACCTACCATTTTACATCTCCACCAGCAATGTATGAGAATTCTAGTTCTTCTGCATTCTTGTCAGCACTTGATACTGTTAGTATTTCTTCATTAAACCATCTAAAGCATCTACTTAAGATAATTATAGATTTAAATGCTCTTGTAAAAAACTCCAGAGCAATCCCTTATATTCTTCACCCTCTTTCCCCAATGGTAACAACTTGCAAACTATAGTTCAATCTTACAACCAGGTTATTGATGTTGATACAATAAAGATATAGTACATTTCCACCTCCACAGGGATCCCTCTTGTTGTCCTTTGATGATCACCCCTAATTGCCTCCTGTCCCCAATCCCTCCTCAGCCCCTGACAAACTAATCTGTTCTTCATTTCTATAACATTGACATTTCAAGAAAGTTATATGAATGGAGTCATACATATGCAAACCTTTGTTTTGGGATTGGCTTTTTTCAACATCTTAAGTCTCTGGAGATTCATCTAGGCTGTTGTGTGTACCTTTTTTTTCCCCCAAGTAGCATTCCATGGTATGGATGTACCACAGTTTGTTTAAACATTCACTCTCATAGGACATTGGAATCGTTTGCAGCTTTTGGCTGTTACAAATACAGCTGCTCTGGACATTTGTGTGTAGGTTGGTGAACATAGTCCTCATTTCTCTGGGATAAATAGTCAGGAGTGTATTTGTTGGAATGGAGGGTGGTTGCATGTTTAATTTTTTAAGGTCATGGCAAGCTGTTCTCCAGAGTGGTTGCAACATTTGATATTCCTACCAGCGATCTGTGAGGGGTCTGGTGGCTCTGCATCCTCAACAGCATTTGGTGTTGTCACTACTTTTTACTTTAGTCATTCTGATAGATCTCACTGTGATTTCAGTTTGCATTTCCCTAATGGCTGCTGATGTTGAACATCTTTTCATATGGGAATTTTCCATCTATATATTTTAATGAATGGCTCTTCTTGTCTTTTGCTCAGGTTTTAATTGGATAGTTTACATTTTCACTATTTTCGATAATTATTTATATATTTTAGATACTAGTTCTCTGTCAATGTGTTTTGCAAATATTTTCTCCCAGCCTGTAGCCTGTCCTTTTGTGAGACTGTGTGTGTGATTAAATTCTCACCTGAGGACATGATTATTTTGACTTGAGAGAGAGGAAAGGAGAGAAACTTCAATGTAAGGGAGAAACATCAATCAGTTGCCTCCATACATACTCCAACCCAGGATGGAGCGCTGTCTGGGAATCAAACCCACAACCTTTGGTGTAGGGATGAAGCTCTGACTGACTAAGCAACCTGGCCAGACCTGTAGCCTGTCTTAACAAAGTATTTTAAAGAAAACACTCTTTTTTTTTTTTTTTAAATGAAACCTAGCTTTCACTGTCTTTTATTTTAGTAATTCTAAGAGATTTGTAGTAGTATATCATCGTGGTTTTAACTTGCATTTTCCTGATTGCTAATGAGATCAAACATATTTTTATGTTCTTATTTGCTACCCTAATATTCTCTTTGGTGAAGTACCTGTTTGAGTCCTTTGCCCATTTTTTAAATTGGAATTTTGGTTTCCTTATTGTTCTTCTTTGAGAATTCTTTATATATTCTGATATGTTATATAAGTTCTTTCTAGATATGTGATTTGCAAATACTTTTAGTCTGTAGCTTATCTTTTCATTTGTGACAGTTTCTTTCACAGAGCAAAGGTTTTAATTTTTATAAAGTCCAATTTTTTTTCTTTTACAGTTTTTCCCCCCCTATCATATATTGGAACTATTCACCTAAATCCAGGTCACAAAATTTTTCTCCTATATTTTCTTCTAAGTCTTATAGTTTTATGTTTTACATTAAGATCTATGATCCATTTTTAGTTAATCTTTGTGTAATGTGAGAAACGTAGGTCAAGGTTATTTTTGTTGCATTTTCAGCATTATTTTTAAAGAAAAGAATCCTCCATTGAAGGTTTTTACACTTTGTCAAAGATTATATAGCCATGTTTTTGTGGGTCTGTTTCTGGACTCTCAATTCTGTTCTATTGATCTATGTGTCTATCCTTTGCCAATGTCATATCTTAATTATTATGTCTTTATAGATAGTCTTACAAATGGATAGAGTGATTCCTTCAACTTTATTTTTTTTTCAAAATTGTTTTAGCTTATTCTTCTATATAAATATTTTGTCTATATCCACACAAAAAATTCTACTGAGATTTTGATAGCTGTTGCATTAAATTCGTAGATAACTTTGCAGATAATAATGTTGAGTTTCCAATTCATGACCACAGTATATCTCTTTATTTATTTAGGTCTTCTTTGACTTCTTTCATTAGCATTTATTGTTTTTAGCATACAGATCTTATACATATTTTGTTAGATTTATACCTATTTCATTTCCAGTCAATGTGTCAGTCACCTCAAGGCTCTACTGAGGCTGGAGGGTCAGTTTCCAACAATATGTTTGCTGATATGCCTGGTTTTCTTGCCATGTGGCCACTTGAGTGTCCTCACAACATGACAGCTGGCAGGACCAACTGCATGTATGAGACCCAATGCAAAATGAAAATGCAGAGCCCCTAGTTCAAAAATTATTCAGAATTTCAAGATGGTCAGAGTAGAACATGAAGCCAAGAGTGGAGGCTTCTAAGCCCAGGATTCTATGTGATTGTATCAGTCACACCCTTGAAGTCAACTCTGGTGGCTGGTGACCAGAGAGAGAGAGAGAGAGAGAGATAGAGAGAGAGAGACACCACAGTCTTCTTGCAATCTAATCTCAAAAGTGATATCCTATCATTTTTTGTTGTATTCTATTTATCGGAAGCAACTTATAAGATCCATCCCACACTTAAGGGGAGGGGATCACACAAGGGCATGAAAACCAATTAGCCATTGCAGATCATCTGAGAGGCCCACTACCACAACAACCACTTATGAGATAAGCAGGGAAATGTGAATACTGACTGGATATTTGATACTGTTAAAGAACCATTATTTCTTAGGTCTAATGATGATATTGTAGTTACATTAAAAGAAGGTATTCTTTTAAAGATACATTCTGAAATATCTACTGATGAAATGATGTCTTTGGATTTGCTTCAAAATAACATGGAGTGGAAGAGGAGTGGGTACATAGGTAAAATAAGATTGGCCACGAATTGACCATTGTTGAAGGGTTGTCTGATACATGGGTGCTAATTATACTCTATTTTTGTATATGTTTTAACTTTCCCACTAAAAAAAAAAAAAAAAAGATCCTTGCTTGTCCAAGACAATAAATCAGCTCAGTGGGCTCACTGGAATGATCTAAGTTGAGTGCCTCAGTTTCAAATCTTCTGATTTTCAGGGTGCTTTTTAGAAAAGAAAGTATTGAGGAAGGAGTTAAAAGAAGAGATGAGAGTGATGAGCATATGGTAAAGAGCCAACACATACCAACTTGGAGTCGAGACAGCTCAATGGGATTCTTGCCTTGCTCCCCAGCTTTGTCCTCCGTCCTGGAGAATTAGCCGGGCCTCTGTTCTAGGCTGGGGTACAAGTGGGCTGCTTCTGAGCTGTTGGCTGTTGAAATCTGGTTGCTGTGATGTTTGCTTTCCATGATTAGCATGAAGACCACACTGGGAAAGGTGGTTAAGCCTATGATTTAGAATAGAGGTATAAAATCTTGAGGTACAATAGGAAGAGAAACTAGGAATCACAGGAGACAATAAAAGATACTAATTAAAGGTTGTATGTCATGCTCAGTCAGCCATATACATAGATCATTTTCATTTTAAATATTCTTTACAGTTTTTATGTAAGGTAACTTTTAAAAGCCAGGCTACCTTTTCTTACCTAAATTATTTTGCCTTTCAGTCCTGACGTATAGTTTGCTGTCAAGGCAACTGATCCCTCCTCTCAACATCTCATATGCAGCTTTCACTAGTTCAGTAATTTATGTAATTTTTGGATCATGTCATCAAATGTCTGTTGGTGAGTTCAGTTCTGGAACCGGAGGAGGTGAATGAAGTCCCTACCTCAATTATTTACCTATTGCAAAGGAACCCAAGAAAGGAGACAGAAGATGGGCCTTCTAGCCACAGGATTAGTGCTTAGATTTTAGAAATTGAAAACTTCTAGTATGTCATTATCAATGTCACCACCAGGTGAAAACGCCAGGAAGCTATTTCCCAAAGGGATGAAAGGACAGAAGTACTTTCCTTGGGAGATTACCTCGCATTGGAATCTGAATGCCCTCAGCCAGAAAGGTCCAGGAGCAATTCCGCCAATACTTTTAGAGTGGATCCATCTTTCCATTGGACCCAGGATAACCAAACCACATGGGCCTGATTCATAATTATCATTTTCTCACTGTATTAGTTTGACAATGAGAAAATACCATCATGGTAAACAAAGCACTTAAATCCATAGGAAGAGCACTTTCTTTCTCAGGGTCAGAATCCATCTACTCTTTTATATCAGAAATGACTGTTACAGGAACCAAGCTAGTTAAAGTTCATATAATCAGCAAATATACTAGGTGAATCTGCACAGAAATCAAACTAGGAAATACCCCAACAGTCTAGGAAGGGCATTGCCAACCTTCATCCGTGAAGCGCCTTTTCTGGCCTTCCCCACACAACCAGGACTGACAATTCTGACTGGCATATTTTCTCCGGATGTTTGTCAAGCTGGGACCACCCCATTCTTCTAAGTATGGAGTGCTACTCTGCCTTTTCAAAGGACAATAGCACATGATTTTACTAAAATTCATTGTGTCAATTTTGCTTTTAAACTTTAGAGTAATTTCATTCCCAAGGCACATTACAATTACTTCCAAAGACTGGTAATAAGGGCTATTAGAGTTTTGTGTCTATCGGGTAATATATTGTTTTTGTTGTTGTTGTTTTAATCCTCACCTGAGGATATTTTTTCCATTTTCAGAGAAAGTAGAAGGAAGGGGGACAGGAAGAGAGACAGAGACAGAGAGAGAAGCAATGTGAGAGAGATACATCAACTCATTGCCTCCCGCATGTACCCCGACCAAAGGCAGGGAGTGAACCCGCCACCTCGGTATGTGCCCTGAACAGGGATTCAAACCCACAACCCTTTAGTGTGCAGGCCAGTGTTCTAACCACTTAGCACACCAGCCAGGGCTATCAGGTAATTTAAGAGTAAGGTTTGCCTTTGCTTCCCGTTATATGTTGATGTGAAGACTAAATGAAGTTATGTTTGAAACAGATTTAGCTGAGTGTCATTTTGCACTAGTAAATAAATCCTTCCTAAGTGTTGGGTATTATTTTTCTTATTATTATTACTGTCTTCTGATATTTTCACCACCACCTCACTTTTCATCACTCTAAGAGTAGGCACAGCAGCTGAACCTGATACATATTTCCAGTCAATTTCTCTCTACAGCTCACACTATGTGCCCATAATGAAAGAGATTAATACCTGGACTTGGTCACAGTTTGTGGGGCCAGAGTTCTTTCTGTGCTCTTTCTTACTCTCAATGGCCACTTTCAAATAAGAAAAGTTCTTCGGATCAAGGACAAAAACAACATAAGATCATGCCTTGATTTTGTCAATAGCTTCAGTTTACCTGGAATTAAAACCTCACCTTCTGCCTAAACATATTTTTCATAGGTGCCTTCTTTCTTGTGAGCGCTCTGATGATGGATGTCCTGAATCTATTCCCATTCAACAGTGGCCACCTGGTCCTGGGAACTTTCCTCAAGGAGGACTTCTCTGACCCCCTCTTCTTCACGGGCTACAACCGATCCCTGAGTGCGGTGGCAACCACAACATTTGTTACTGGGATTTTGCAGGTAGGATCTGAGTCTCTGAACCTCTGAAGAAGAACTAAATAAAGGGGCTACAAATAGATCCCTCCATTTCATTGCTCCCACTGTCCATTAAAATATTCTAGTGATTTATTTCTGGAAAACTTGTAGGATCTGTGGATAGACTGTGACAAAATTTCTCCCATGTTAGAAACCATCAACCATTGACTTTGGAAGTTTATGTTTTGTTTTTATTATTCAAAACATCTTTATTTATTTATTTTTTAAAGAACTGTGTTTTTATTGATTTCAGAGAGGGAGAGGGAGAAAGAGATAGAAACACCAATGATGGGAAAGGATCATTGATCGGCTGCCTCCTGCATACCCCACACTGGGGGGTCGAGCCTGCAACCCAGGCACATGCCCTGAGTGGGAATTGAACTGTTACCTCCTGGTCCATAAATCACTGCTCAACCACTGAGCCACTCCTGCCAGCAAAACGGCCTTATTTTTTTTTATTTAGCTTTCTGACTCTATGCTTATACCTTCAATACTCTCATAACAATTCTTTGTTCCTCAAAGAAGAAAGCATGCCTGATCCTGTCATGGACACATTCAGCGCACATGGATCCACACCAGGTGCTGCTGACATGTTTTTTTTCATTTTAGGTAACCTCACAGCACAAACTCTGTGAAGTTGGACTAGGCGCACGCCACATGCAGATTTTGCGCTTCTCCAATCTTCTTGGTGTAAAGGGAAACAATTCTATTACCAGGGGTTCGGGACAGCCTAGTTTTGCTAGAGGCTGTATTGTAGGACAGCTTCCACTAATATGACAAACGCTGGATCATTCTGAATGCCTGAAGTCACCTTTCCCGGAAGAGTAAAAAGCCATCCACCACTGATTTTAGATGAGACACTAAACATTTTCACCAGTCCCTTCTCTGAGACTAAGGGGTCCTCGGAGCTATGGGCTAGAGTTCTAGACATGATTTCATGTTTTAAAAATTCCTTTAGCCCAGTTGGCTTGGCTCAGTGGTTGAACGTTGACCTATGGACCAGGTCACATTTTGATTCCCAGTCAGGGTATATGCTGGGTTTTGGGAGGCAGCCAATCAGTGATTCTCTCTCATCACTAATGTTTCTATCTCTCCCTCTCCCTTCCTCTCTGAAATCAATAAAAAAAATATATTTAAAAAAAAAATTTTATATTCTTTCAACAAGAATAGCACTGAGCCGAAACCGGTTTGGCTCAGTGGTAGAGCGTCGATCTGCGGACTGAAAGGTCCCAGGTTCGATTCCTGTCAAGGGCATGTACCTTGGTTGCGGGCACATCCCCAGTAGGGGGTGTGCAAGAGGCATCTGATCCATGATTCTCTCTCATTGATATTTCTAACTCTCTATCCCTCTCTCTTTCTCTCTGTAAAAAATCAATAAAATATATTTATAAAAAAAAAAAAAAAGAATAGCACTGATAGATTCAAATACTATATTTTGGGTTAGTAAGCATTGGAGCTTTATCTGAAATCCTTTTTCTGCAATGACAGGACCACAGCTGAAGCACAATAATATCAATGACATTAAAATATCAGAATTTATTTTTGACAATGTCTTTCATTTCGCTCAGAGACTCTATTATCTAAGGCTAAATCCACCTAACTAAAAATCATACATTTCAGATTTATTTCTCTTTCTTCTCAACTAACCCACTCCCTAGCTAATTGTCACTGTTCTACACTGGAACCATCTTTCATTCGGTAAGGATTTATTGGGAGCCTGCAAAAGCAAGTTATTACGGTGGGTTGACCCATGTCAACTGTATGAACATAAATTATGTTACGGTGGGTTGACCCATTTGTCAGCTGTATGAACATAAATTATGTTACCTTTGTGGGCCTTAGTTTTCTCATGCATAAAATATTATCTAATAAAAGAGTAATATGCAAATTGACTGTCACTCCAACACAAGATGGCTACCCCATGTGTACACAAAATGGCTGACAGGGGAGGGCAGTTGTGGGCAATCAGGCCTGCAAGGGAGGGCAGTTAGGGGTGACCAAGCTGGCAGGGGAGGGCAGTTAGGGGCAATTGGGCCAGCAGGGGAGCAGTTAGGCATCCATCAGGCTGGCAGGGGAGTGGTAAGGGGGTGATCAAGCTGGCAGGCAGAAATGGTTAGGGACAATCAGATAGGCATGCCAGTGAGCTGTTGGGAGCCAGCAGATCTGGATTGTGAGAGGGTTATCCAATTGCCCATTTAGGCCCGATCCCACTGGAGAGAGTGCAGGCTGGGCTGATGGACATCCCCACCCCTCCATGTACAATTTCATGCACCGGGCCTCTAGTGGAAATAACAACATTAGTTTTGTGGAGTTCTTATGAAAATTAAGTGAGAAAATGCATGTAAAATATTTAGCCCAGAGCCTGTTACTTAGTAAGTATCAATAAATTATAATTACTGGATACAAAGAAGTAAATTTGATACTTGAACAAAAACCAAAATTTTAAAAGAAGATATAAACTCTGTATTAAAAAAAAAATTCAATGTTGTAGGAGAAGGCAAAATAACAGGCAATATGTCAGTAACCTGTTAATTATCTAAGTGGCCTAGGACATGTCTGCCCCCTTCTTAAAGCTTTCGTGTTTTTTTGTTGTTGTTTTTTCCCCTTTAATAAAGGAGGAGACATTTCATTTTCAGGAGGATGGAATAGATGCACTTTTCCCTATTCCTCCAGCTAAGTACAACAAAATATCTTGGAACATTATATATAAAACAAATGTAAGAAGACTCTGGTTGATGGAGAGAAGGTCAGCAGGCCCAGAACCTCAGGACATAAGACCAACACAGAAGTGCATTCCCTGGGTTTTCTTTTCAACTCATTTATTTTAATCTTGGTGCCGAAGAGGCCAGAAACCCAAAGTACCAACAGGTGCAGACAAAAAAGAAAAAAAAAAAAAAAAAAAAAGACTGAAAATGTTTCTACAATAATTTATCTACTCCAGACAAACACTATGAAAAAAACAGAATTATGATATCGACACCATTTATATCAGCAAAGGCAAAGGGAGGAGCCTAGACTTTCTGACTTAGCTGTAATGAGGTGCCTACTCAGTCCCAACTGGAGTATTGTCAGAGAAGGCCAAGTGGAGAGTCAGAACTTTCATACCCACTGGGAAGTAATGAGACACCCTTCCTGCCATGCTGGGGTGATTCCAGAGAAGGCCTAGTGAAGAGTCAGGTCTTTCACCATGAGAAGAACCCTTTCTGCTGGGACGTCCAGGTGGGGAGAAGTAAAGGCATTCCTTTTTATCCCAACCAGAAGAGTATCAGCGGAGGCCCAGTGAGGAGCCAGAATCCCACTCCTGCCCAGCAATATTGGAGAATCTCTAGTGCCACCCGTGTCAGTGGAGGCTGGGAGGAGAACCTGGACTTCCTCCTCTACTGGGCAAAACAAGGTGGCACCCTCCCCTTAACCTACCAGCACTTTGTCAAAATAAGCTAGATAAAACAGAAGGTTTAACTACGATCCAGAGTCTTATAACATAGTAACCCAAATGTATGATTGAATTTAAAATCATTTGTCATACCAAAAACTTGAATTTTATTTTATTTTTAAATGTCACACTTTTTCTTTAAAAAAAAAATATTTTATTGATTTTTTTTTTTTTTTTTTTTTTTTTTTTTTTTTTTTTTTACAGAGTGGAAAGGAGAGGGATAGAGAGTTAGAAACACCGATAGAGAAAAACATCAATCAGCTGCCTCCTGCACACCCCCTACTGGGGATGTGCCCACAACCAAGGTACATGCCCTTGACTGGAATTGAACCTGGGACCCTTCAGTCTGAAGGCCTATTCTCTTTCCACTGAGCCAAACCAGTGAGGACTCAACTTGAATTAAAAGACAATAACAAGCCCTAGTGGGTTTGGATCAGTAAAAAGAGCTTCAGTCTGGGGACTGAAGGGTCCCAGGTTCAAGTCTGGTCAAGGGCATGTTTCTTAGTTGCAGGCTCAATCTGATCCCTGGCCTGCCTGGAGCATGTGGGAAGGCAACCAATTGATATTTCTCTTTCTCTCTCCCTCCCCACCATTCTCTCTAAAAAAACCAATATGAAAAATATCCTCAGGTGAAGATTAATAAAAACAATAACAACAACAACAACAAAGATTCCAACACTGAGATGACAGAGATTCTAGAATTGGAAAGAATTTTTACGCAGTCTTCTTAAAACTTCCCAAATTTGGCAAAATATGTAATCCTATAGAATCAAGAAGTTGAGAAAATCCCCAAGAAAATAAATCCATAAAAATCCACACCAATACAAATCATAGTCAAACTTCTGAAAACTAAAAAACAGTGAACAATATCTTGAAAGCAGTGAGAGAAACCCTTTACCTTCATGGCAGCAGATTTCTTATCAAAACCATCGAGGCCAGAATGAAGTGGCACAATATTTCTTGTTCACTGAAAGAAAAGAACTGTCAATACAAAATCATATACTCAATGACAATACCATTCAGGAATGGACACCCAGCCAGCATGGCTCAGTAGTTAAGTGTCAACCTATGAACCAGGAGGTTGTGGTTCAATTCCTAGTCAGGGCACATGCCCAGGTTACAGGTTCGATCCCTATTGACAGGCATGTAGGAGGTAGCTGATCAATGATTTCTCTTTCATCTTTCATGTTTCTATCTCTTCCTCTCCCTCTCCCTTCCTTTCTGAAGTCAATAAACATATATATTTAAAAGTAATACATAATGTTCTCTGAATACATCTTATTCTCTGGGATTCAGAGCAAAAGAGAAAAAGAAAATATTAAAAAAATAATAAGAATGAAGAAGTCAAGACATTCTCAGATGAAGGAAAAATAAGAGAATTTGTCACAAGTAGACCCTAAAAAATAACTAAAGGAAATTTCATAAAAAGAAAGGAAATGATAAAGGAAGAAATACTGAAACATCAGGAAAAAAGAATAATGGAAAGAGTAAAAATATGGATAAATATTATAGATTTTCCTTGTTCTCTTGGATTTTCTAAATTATGTTTGATAAGCAAAATTATAACATTGGCTGATGTAGTTAAAAATGTATGTAGAAAAATATCTATATAGAAATATTTAAAACTATTGTTTTATAAATAACTAAGGTTTCTATACTTTGCTTGAACTGGTAAGGTATTGACATTAGTATACTGTAATAAGTTGTATACATACTAGAGGCCTGGTGCATGAAAATTCATGCACTGGAGGGGGAGGGGCCCTCAGCCCAGCCTGTCCCCTCTCACAGTCCAGGAGCCTTCAGGAGCAGGAGGCAACCTGGCGATCAGGGGAAGGCGATGCCCCATCACACCGCTGCTGCTGCCACTGCCAGCAGCCCAAGCCTCAGCTGACCCTGGTTACCTGAGCCTCAGGCAGTCCTGAGTGGCTGAGCAGCTGCCGTGGACTGGCCCTGGATGGCTTAGGGGCTGAGAGGACTGGGGAATCCTGAGGTAGGTGCCTCAACAGGGCTGAGGGAATGGGTGACGCCATATTTGAGGGCATGGCAGTCAATTAGCACATTCCCTCCTTATTGGCTGTGGGTGCTGACATCATTGAGGGTGGGGCAGTCAATTAGCATATTTCCTTCCTTATTGGCTGTGGGTACTTCCATCTTTGTGGCAGCATGAGGGTCAATTAGCATATTCCCTCTTTACTAGATAGGATAATGTAGTATCTAGGGCAAGTACTAAATAAGCTATACAAAGATATGCACTCAAAAAGCAATATCCTCTATAATAATAAAAGTGTAATATAATAACTTCATATAATAATAAAAGCTAAATATACCGGACAGCCAAATGACTTTCTGGACATCATTCCAGACATCCTTCTGGATGAAGCTGTGGCAGCAGATTGAGGCCGAGGCAGTTAGGGGCAATCTGGCAGGCAGGCAAGTGGTTAGGGGCACTGAGGCAGGTAGGCAGAGGGGTTTGGGGTGATCAGGCAGGCAAGCATAGTGGTTAAGGGTGATCAGGCAGGCAGGCGAGCAGTTAGGAGCCAGCGGTACTGGATTGCAAGAGGCATGTCTGACTGCCAATTTAGGGATCCTGAACTGCAAGAAGGTGCAGGCCAAGTTGAGAGGGACCCCCCTCACCCAGTGCACGAATGTTGTGCACTGGGCCTCTAGTAGATAAATAAAGATGGAATTCTAGAAATGTTCAAATAACCCAGAGAAGTCAGGAAAAAGAAAAAGAAATGAAAACATCAGAACAAATGGAAAAATAGAGGACATAAGCCCTAACATTTACACTAAAGATAGAGATTGATATATTTTAAAATATGCTGTCTATAAGAAACATCAAATATGATTATATAGACAGGTTGCAAGTAAAAGAGTGAAAAGATATAGCATTCAAATATGAATAAAGGAAAGTAGAATTGTCTATATTAATATCAGATAAAGTAGACTTCAGAGCTAATAAAATTACCAGAAGTAGGGAGGGACATGATCCTATCTAATAAAAGAGCAATATGCAAATCGACTGTCATTCCAACACACAAAATGGCCGCCCCCATGTGGTCAAAGAAGGCTGCCCCCATATGGACTCAAGATGGCCACCACCAGATGGCCAGTAGGGGAGGGCAGTTAGGGGTGACTGGGCTGGCAGAAGAGGGCAATTGGGGGAGACAAGGCCAACAGGGGAGGACAGTTGGGGGCAGAGAACCAAGCCTACAGGGGAGGGCAGTTGGAGAGGACCAGGCCTGCAGGGGAGGACAGTAGTGGGGTCCGATGCCTGCAAGGGAGGGCAATTTGGGGGAATTGGGCCAGCAGGGGAATAGTTAGGCATTGATCAGGCTGCCAGGGGAGTGGTTAGGGGATGATCAGGCTGGCAGGCAGAAGCAGTTAGGGGCAATTAGGTAGGCATACAGGCAAATGGTTGGGAGACAGCAGTTCTGGATTGTGAGAGGGATGTCCAACAGCCCGTTTAGGCTAAGGTGACCAGACATCCCGCTTTTGGTGGGACAATCCCAATTTTTAACAATTTGTTCTGTGTCCTGTGGCGTTTTTAAAAAGTCCTGATTTTTGAAAATTAGATCCAAAATAAGCAAAAGGAATAAAATCATGAAAAACAAAAATAAATGAAAATGAAAATAGGAAAGCTTACATACTCATAATTTGTATGTAAGAATCCCTGAAGTGACAAAATTATATAAATGGAGAACAGGGTTATGGATAAGAGTGGAGGTAGGAAGAGGGAGATTGGGATTAGGAATAGGAGGTGAGAGGCAAGTGGGTGTTAGCTATGAAAGGTCAAAAGAAGGATCCTTGTGGTGATGGAATTATGCTGTATCCTGGCTGTATCAACATCAATATTCTAGTTGTGGTTTGTACTATAGTTTTCCAAGATGTTACTATTGGGGAAAATGGTATAAAGAGTACATCAGATCTCTCTGTTTTTTTAAGAACTGCCTATCAATCTACAATTACAAAAAATAAAAAGTATAAATTTAAAGAACTCTAAACCAAGTGAGAAAACTAATATTTATTACTATGTGTTAGTCACTGTTCAAGCATTTCATATGTATTACTAGAGGCCTGGTGCACAAAATTCATGCATGGGGGGGGGGGTCTCTCAGCCCAGCCTGCACCCTCTCCAATCTGGGACCCCTCGAGGGATGTACGACTAATCTGTTCCGGTAGGATCAGGTCTAAACGGGCAGTCGGACATCCCTCTCACAATCCAGAACTGCTGGCTCCCAACTGCTTGCCTGCCTGCCTTCCTGATTGCTCCTAACCACTTCTGCCTGCCAGCCTGATCATCCCCTAACCACTCCCCTGCCAGCCTGATTGATGCCTAACTGCTCCCCTGTCAGCCTGATTGCCCCTAACTGCCCTCCCCTGCAAGCCTGGTCACCCCAAACTGCCCTTCCCTGCAGGCTTGATCACCCCCAACTACCCTCCCTTGCAGGCCTGGTCCCTCTCAACTGCCCTCCCCTGCTGGCCATCTTGTGGTATCCACCTTGTGTCCACATGGGGGCAGTCATCTTGTGTGTTGGAGTGACAGTTGATTTGCATATTACTCTTTTATTAGCTAAGATGTCTTTTGATTCTCACAAGATCCCCTTTTTGAGTGTGGATATTACTATAAAGGAAACAAGGTATAATGAGATTAAGTAAATTGTCCAAAGTCACATAGATAGTAAGATCCCAAACTGGGATTCAGACTCAGGATGCTCTACCTCAAGAATTTATGCTCTAGATAATTAAAGTGGAAACTAACATTAATAAAAGTAAAGGGTTTAGTATCAAACGAATATGAAACAAAGAAGTAATCTTTAGTTGGATTTGAGTTGTCTGGGAAGGAAATAACTATTTATTGAGACTTTCATTCATTGAACATTTAGTTCTTGTTTTCTATAAGAATGACAGATAGTTTTAATGTCACAGGACAACTCTAACTGCCTAGAAGACTATGTTAACACAGACTCTGATACCACATAGCAGCTGGGCATGAAACAGCTCTATGGTTAATTATAGATACTTGCCATTTACAAGGTGGGAGGAAAGGATGGCATGAAATGGGTGATATGTATTTGTATCTGTCACTATTTTCAGATTTGAGCTAAGTGTTTCCATGTGTTGTATAATGTAATCCATACAAAACACCGTGCTGAGTATTATTAACAAATTACAGTTTAGGAAGCTGAGGCTCATAAGAATTTATTTGTCCAAACTCACACGGCCAGTGAGTGTCAGAACCGGGATTGAAGTCACATTTCTCTATCACTAGGAATCTTGCTTTTTTCATCACACCTCCTAAACAAGGGGGGTTTCATTATGCTTTTGAAAGAGGTGATGGACATAGATTGGCAGAGATGGCAAAAAAAAAAAAGAAAAAAAAAAAAAAAAAAAAAGGAGAGGTTCATGCGTAAGCACAGAAATAGAAATCAGACATTCACACAAAAGATGGGAAGCAGATTGGCCTGACTAGAGTACTGAGTTGTAATGACAGGAGATTAAAGGGGAGACACAGCCCCAACTGACAGGAAGCTTTGAAACAAAAAGCTTTTAAAAGTAAAAGATTCACTCTTCAAAATTTGTTTTCTGAGCCCTATAGTCCAGTGGAAGTTGAAATGGTGACAGTAATGGGTTTCAAGACTTGTTTTCCTTTTCCTTTTCTTCACTGGGCTGGGCCAGTTTTCTTAACCAACCCTCTTAAGGGCATGGGGGCCCACACTTTATCCATCAATTTTCCAGCTATATTTTTTATTCTAAAAGATGGACATATATACTGCAAAAAGCTCAAATAATGAGGTATAAATGATAAAGTATTGCCATCAACTTTTAAATATATATATATTTTTTTTTTTACAGAGAACAAGAGAGAGGGAGAGAGTGTTAGAAACATCAATGAGAAAGAAACATCAATCAGCTGCCTCCTATACACCTCCTACTGGGGATGTGCCTGCAATCAAGGTATATGCCCTCGAACCCGGAACCCTTGAGTTCACAGGCCATCACTCTATCCACTGAGCCAAACCTGCTAGGGCATTGCCACCAACTTTTATCCCATTCCCCAAAAGTAACTTCTGTTAATATTTTGATGTCTCTAGCTTAGACTCTTTGCATATTTAGATATGTATAATTTATTTTATAATATATTATATAACATTTAAAATATGTATTTCTATGTTATATATGCATATGTGCATATAAAATACAATGTTTTATATAACATAGAAATACATATTTTAAATGTTATATATTATAAATATGTAATATATATATGTGTGTGTGTGTGTGGATGTGTGTGTGTGTGTATATATATATATATGTATAAAATCCTGAAAACAAAAATTCAATTGAATCATTCTTAGGAAAGATAAGAGTGAAAGGCCAAGTGTGACCTGGAACTCAGGTTTTTAATTGTCTTTTCCTTTGTAAAAAGCTGCTTTCCTCACAAGAATGTTAATATCTCCTGGAAAAGGTTCTCAGAGTGACTAATGAAATGGCTCTTTAAAAAGGCAATGGCTTGCCCCTCTTCCTCGGCGCTGCCTACGGAGGTGGCAGCCATCTCCTACTCGGCACCATGGCTGCCCTCAGACCCCTCATGAAACCCAAGATTGTCAAAAAGAGGACCAAGAAGTTCACCCGGCACCAGTCAGACCGATAGGTCAAAATTAAGCGGAACTGGCGGAAACCCAGAGGCCTTGACAATAGGGTGCGGAGAAGATTCAAGGGCCAGATCCTGATGCCCAACAGTGGTGATGGGAGCCACAAGAAAACAAAGCACATGCCGCCCAGTGGCTTCCGGAAGTTTCTGGTCCATAACGTCAAAGAACGTGAAGTGCTGCTGATGTGCAACAAACCTTACTGTGCTGAGACTGCTCACAGCGTTTCCTCCTGGGAGAACGCAAAGCCACTGTGGGAAGAGCAGCCCAGCTGGCCCTCAGAGTCTCCAATCCCAATGCCCGGTGCGCAGCGAAGAAAATGAGCAGACCCATTGTGTACACATTGTATTTGTGTTAATAAAATCATAGAATTCTGCCATCTGGCATTTCCGCCTTGGAAAAATAAATTTTAAAAAGGCAGTGGCTTATTCTGATTAGTCTGTGACTGTTAACCTTAAGTCAATAGATTCTAGGGCAATATATTAAGCTTAAGTGCTTGCAAAGAAAGACAGACAGACCTGGCTGATGTGGCTCAGTGGGTGAGTGTCCACCCATGAACCTAATGGTCACACTTTGATTCCAGTCAGGGCACATGCCTGGTTGCAGCTTGATCCCCCGGAGGGGGGCATGCAGGAGGCAGCCAGTGGATGGTTGTCATCATTGATGTTTCTCTCTCTCTCTCCCCCGCTTCCTCTCTCTGAAATCAACAAAATATATTTTAAAAAAGAAGTGTGGTCTAGTGCTCTAGGAAGCCCCAAATGAATGAACACCAAGGACCAATTGCAGCTGGTTAGGGAAAGAGACACCGAAGAGTTATCAGAGGGGCCTAACCTAACTTTCTTGTTGGAAACCCTTTGGAGAGAACCTAACCGATGCCATTGCTGGTCTGATGACTTTCTGCCTCTGTTTTTCTTTATCCTCTGAACCCCTTGCAGCTAATAATGGGCATTTTAGGTTTTGGCTTCATAGCAACCTACCTTCCGGAGGCGGCAATCAATGCCTACCTGACAGCCGTGGGCCTACACATCATAGTGTCCCAGATGACTTTCATCCTCGGGACTATGATCAGCTTCAACGCTGGTCCTGTCGCCTTCTTCTATGTGAGTAATTTCTACTCTCACCCAAATTACAGATGCCCCATTCCCTGTCCTCCAACAGACGGGACCCAAGTGGAGAGACTCCTGCATAGGCAGCCGGGTCTGGAGGGCCCTGGGTCTCCTGACCAGCGGGAGATCAACGTGGGGGCGAGGAGGCACCTAGAAGGGAATGAGAGAGGACAGGAGACGTGAAGAAATGGAGGCAAGACAAAGTTCTGATCAAGCCTCAAACTTTATTTTTTGAAATGGCAGTATATATACAGCAGGAACAAAGGGGGGCAGGGTTGCCTACACAGAGGGGTCTTTGGCAGTGTATAATTGTTTTAGGCACTGAGTGACAAGGTGGTAAGGTATCTGGCAACACAGGATTGGCTAACTGCCAGGGCGGCGTAACATTCCAAGGTGTAACATTCAAAGGCTGGGCTAGCTATGGGGGAGGATCAGGAAGGGGAAGTTGCAGAGATGCTAAGCGGCAGGTTAATCTTTAGCTTCTGGCCAAACCCTCAGGGCACCGCATAACTTCTGCTAGAAGGAACTTAATTCTAAGATGGAGCAGTATTTTCTTAAGGCGGAGTTGCTTGTCTCAACTCTGATGGCTCCCAACACCTGGAAATACTGTCTCTCCTAGATTTACAGTCTTGATTAATTGCAGGTGCCAGTCGGACTATTTTTCTGTTTCATTAACCATGTTGCTCAGCTTTTTAAACTTACATGACTTCCAAAAAAAATTGATCCTTAAGATACCATATCTATCATAACTCTTCCCATCACAGGCCTCATAGCAAACATGTATCCCTAAGACATCTAAAAAATGTAAATTGCTAAGTAATCCTCAAATGCAAAAATGGCACAGGAGCCAAGCTAAAGTACATATGTGGTCTAGGACCGTGGTTGGCAAACTGTGGCTCACGAGCCCCACATGTGGCTCTTCCACAAAATACCACGGCCTGGGCAAGTTTACTTTGAAGAAGTGGTGTTAGAAAAAGTTTGTTTAAGATATTTGGCTCTCAAAAGAAATTTCAATTGCTGTACTGTTGATATTTGGTTCTGTTGACTAATGAGTTTGCCGACCACTCTTCTAGGAGAATTAATAAAGAATAAGCCAACAAACAGAACTCCCGGGTCCTTTGTGTTATACTGAAATGTATAAAGTCTGTTTTTTCTTTATTGGATATTACTATCACTTTCAACTTAAAAAAATACATATCTACTCACTTGGTCAAGACTTTTTTGTCTAGCAACACTACATAAGGACTTCCTTTTTCTTTTCTTTTCTTTTTTTGTTTCTTTTTTGTTTGTTTGTTAATCCTTACCTGAGAACATTTTTTTCCCCATTGATTTTTAGAGAGTAGAAGGGAGGGAGAGAAGGGAAGAGAGATGCATCAGTTGGTTGTGTCAAACCTGTAATCCAGGTAAGTGCCCTTGGCCAGGAATTGAATCTCTGGCCTTTCCATGTGCCAGCCAACACTCTAACCACTGAGAAACACTGGCTCGGGCTAGGGACTTTTTTGTTGTTATTAATACTCACCCTAGGATATTTTTTCCATTGATTTTTTCTTTTTTCTTTTTTAGAGTGAGAGAATGGAAGGAAGAAAGGGAGAGAGGGAGGGAGGGAGGGAGAGAAACATCAATGTGAGAGAAACGCATCATTTGGTTGCCTCCTGCATGGCCCAACTGGGGCCTGGGATCTAGATACATACTTGCTCTTGATTGGGAATCAAACCCCCATTCTTTGGTTCACAGGCCGATGCTCTAATCACTGAGCCACAATGGCCAGGGCCAAGAACTTCTTTTTGATCTAGAAAGAGTGTCATTTTCTAGACTTAGACAATTACATACCCCTTTCTAAGCCTCTGTAATTTTGTTTTCTTCCAGAACATAATTAGCTACTGTATATCTCTCCCAAAAGCTAATTCTACCAGCATCCTGCTATTTCTAGCTGCTGTTGTCATTCTGAGAGTCAACAAATGTATCAGAATCTCCTTCAATCATTACCCGCTTGAGTTTCCCATGGAGGCTTTCCTGGTAGGTGTTCTGATGTCCCAAATTCATGATTTAGATCATTTAAAATACCTGTCTTTTAAAAAATATAAATAAGCAACTAGGAAAGAAAACACTGTAAAAAATAATGATTTAAAAATATATATATATGTTGAATTGTGACAAAGCTTTAAATACATTTAGTTTTAAATGCTAGCTTATATTTATAAAACATATTTTCTTTTTTTAAAAATAAGTCTTTATTGTTTTTCTCTATATTGTTGAAAGCATTATATATGCCCCCCTAACCCCCCTCTTCCCCCCCCCCCCCCCCGTTCCCCCATTGACCCCCCTCCAGCTTGCCCTTGGCCTCCTCCCCCACCCAGGCCTTCACCACCCTATTATCTGTGTCCATGGGTTATGTATATACGATTACAAGGTCTTTGGTTGATTACCTCCCACCCACCCACCCTCCCTCATTTTCCCTCTGAGATTCCCCACTCTGTTCCATGCTTCCATGTTTTTGGATCCACTCTGTTCATCAGTTTGTTTTGTTAATTAGATTCCACATATAAATAAGATAATGTGATACTTGTCTTTCTCTGACTGACTTATTTCACTTAGCAAAAAAAATACTTATTTTCAAATGATTTTCATCTATTGCCTTTTTCATTCTGTTTAATAATAATTACATATGATGCATTATAGAATTAAACCTGTATAATTTTATTAACCAATTTTACCCCAATAAATTCCATTAAAAACAATATTTTCCCCACTTATGAAAGTGATACAGGTTCGTCCTAACAATTTTGTAAAACATAAAGAAGAAAAAAATGAAAGGAAGAGAAGAAATCCCTATAGTTGCACCCAGCCAAAGTCAACTACAATGGGTAGATACTTCTAGATTGTTAGTTATTCCCTCTTTCTTCCAAACACATACATAAGAGGCCTATGCTCAGTGTTGGTAAATTTCCACCTGCTTCTATGCAGAAGTTGTGTTTCTACTTTAGTATGGTTGCAATCATACTGTGATCCAGCCTCTTTCATTTCCACCATGCTGCAGTGAAGACACCGAGGGAGAGGCATTGTGAAATGCATTACCTAATTCATGTCACTACCTAGTAAGTGGTAGAACTGTCCTCACTACTGTCTAATAATAACACTTCTTGTTTCTTTTAAAAATTCACTGATAAAATTTATCTTTGGCAGTTTTAACTAACATTTTTATGATGATAAAGACATTTTCATAAATAAAGCTTAAGGGTCTTTAAAGTCAGCATTTCTCATATTAGGATTGCTGAATTCTTGGATGTCTTTGAAATTCTTTTCCCCTTTAGAGGTGTTCTGTTGCAGAGATACTTAAAGTTCACCAAATACCATGTGTCCCCCTGTATTTCCCAGCCACCCCTGCAATTAGGCAAGACTATGTGACTTTGGAGGTAAATGTAGACGACTAGGTATGAATCCCCATGTACTGCTTCCCCTGCTGTAACAATCATAGAGTGTCTGTTAAGACGATAGTTAGTAGATGGAACTAGTTTGCATCCCTCAAGTGCCCTTTGCAAAGAAGCTGCCCTAGAGAGACGTGGACTCTGTGCAGGCAAAAATAATGTTTATGTGTTAAGGTCTCATGGTTTGTATGTTGCCACAGCATACCTACCCTACATTTTCTAATTCAGGTCTATAGAGTTCATGATTAAAAGACTATGCGAACTGCTTTGGAAATGGAAACCAAGCTCTGTCTATTACTGTTGTCCATCTCTTACAGAGGTGCATATTCTCTCTTCCTTGGAACAGTTGAAAAGCTATTAATTTATAAAGGGCAGAGCTGAAAGACTGCTTTTACAAAAGACTTTCCAAAACACTGTACACAAATCCTTTTCATGGAACCCGCCCCGTCCTGGCACCTTAGCAAACCCAGGCTTTGGGGCCACCAGCAGATGGCATCTGTGACAAAGATATCCTCTTTCTCTCGACTCATTTCAGCTTTTTAGAGTAAAACTGACATAAAATTGCAAGATATTTAAAGTGTGCATCACTGTGATTTGACATATATGTAGACTGTGAAAGGATTCTCCTGACCAGTTATTAACATCATCTCACATGTTTATCTTTCTGGGGGGTGGGAGATGAGAATACTTTAAGCATTATTCTTATAAAATTTAAGTTCTGCTCTCTTGTCAAATTTCAATTATACAACAGAATTCTCAACTATAGTCACCATGTTATACGTTAGTTCCTCAGACCTTATTCATCTTATAGCTGAAAGTTTATACCATTTTATCAACTTTTTCCTGTTTCCCTCACCTCACAGCTCCTGCAACCGCTTTTCTACACTTTGTTTGAGCGTGACTGGTTTTGTTTTTAGGTTCCACACTGGAAGTGATGTTAGGCAGTATTTGTTTTACTCTGTCTGGCTTCTTTCACTTACCCGAATAGCTTCAAAACCCATCCATGTTGTCACAGATCAACCCTCCCTTAAGAGACATCAGCAACTCGAATCATAGTGCTATTAATATTTCTTCAAGCAGCCTCAAAGGCAGTGAACATTAGCCAGGGCTATTCAGACAGGAAAGTAAGAGTGTAGAGGATTCTGAGGGTTGGTCTGTGAGCCACAGTTAAGACATTCCTTTGGGGAATGCTGTAAATAAGTAGGATGCACCATGATGTGCAGCAACAGAGGAATCTGAGGCCCAGCAATACAAGGAGTTGAAGACTTAGAATCATTGCAATTTAGGTAGTAAACCTTGTTGTGACTTAATTTATACTCAAAGCTTATTGAAACCGACAATATGCCACTTATACTGTAGCAGCATACAAACCATGAGGTCTTAACAGATAAAAGTTATTTTTGCCTGGGTCAGCGCACATATAGCAGTCAACCAGTGAGTGCATACATAAGCGGAACAACGGCTCTCTTTCTTTCTCCCTTCCCCTCACCTCCGCCCCTTCCTTTCACTTTCAAATCAATAAATTAAAAAAAAAAATTAACCTAGGCATTAACTTTTATTGTCTCTGGCTTAATTTGCTTTGGTTTGAGATCTTTATAAGGTATAACAATTGCTAGGTTATCTACTTTCCTTCTAGTTGTAATGCAAGGGAGACTTGCCATTTTAGAAATCAATGAATGGGGAGGAAAAATGGCAAGTGATTACCTTGCTGAAGACTTGCTTTCTTGTGCTATCAACTGTTGTTCCATAAGGGTTAGTCAATAATATGATTCTCAATATACCTCAATAATCCCCCAACAGACCTATTCATATTGGCACAATGTACCTCGATCTAAAAACTTTAAAAACTGAGGCCTTGATACAGATAGAACCTGAAAACAAGTTTATATTTGCTCTGGATGTTTAAAGCTGGTGAGGAAAAAGAAGTCCAGTGCATCTATTCGCTCCCATTACGTGGCAGAGAGCAAGGCTAGAGATGCTTTCATTCTGGCTCCAGTGCTAAAACCAGCTTCGGGAACTCAGTCAGGGTGGGCGTCTGCCTTCCTTGCTGCACTGAACCTCTCCCTCCAACCGTCCAAGCTCCAACATATATCACCCCGGTGCTGCCAGCGTCTAAGGGCCCCTCCCTGCTGGAAGCGATACTTAAAATAATATTTAGATGATTGTTTGCCTCTTGTAAACTCCTACAGGTTGTTGTCTTCAGCGCACTTGCAAGCAAGACCAGCATTGACACAGACAGCGGCAAGACATTCAAGGATATGATTCCCTACAGGTTGGTAATTTCACTTTTCAAGGCTATTTCTGCCCTTTCTGCTACCTTCTCTTGGCCCTTGACCATATTGCTTGAGCTTGATTGATATTCTCCATGAGTAGTCTCTAGCCACAGCCACATTTGGGTCGCTGAGTTCACATTCATTTTAGAACATAGAGGTTCATGAAAGAAGCAGGACAAGGCAACCCTTGTTTCTTCTCTGATCAGCCTCGAACTGTCTTCCCATAGTTGAACTGATCCCCATACCCAAGTAAATTGTTGGATACATGGAATACCAGAGACTCAAACATTTTCCCCCAATACATTGTGGCCCTTTCAACCTCTGCACCTATCTGATTAACTCTCAAGGATGAGACGGGAGATGCCTCTACTTTCATAGCCTCTCCTGAGGCCCAGTGCTCACGAGATGAGCATTCCTTCTATCTTCAGCCACTTGGACTGAATCGGTGTCCTTAAGCAGCATTATGGTATAACTCTGAGTAGAAAGCTCTCTTCAAATAGTCTGGCATGTTGATTTCTTATAGACTCACAATTGATTTGCATTATAATTCCTACCAGTGACTATGGGGCATCACTCTTGCTTCTGATAGGAAATTATAATTTCTTTATTCTTTTTTATTTTAGTTTTTCCTTTTTAAAATAAATCTCTATTTTTGAGAGTATTTCAGATATCCTCCTTACCCTCATCCCTCCATCCCTCCACTCAATCTGGTTCCCATCCCATGCCTTCAACACCCTATTTAGAGGCACGCACAGGTGGGCAAGAACTTAACTCTGGGTCCCAAGGTGCACCTCAGGCTCTGACTGGAGGGAGATTTTCATATACATTTTACTAATTTTCTTTCATCTCTGACACTTCTATTATAGAGAAAGGCAAATTAGCAATATTAAAATATTTCCTCTAGTTGATTCCCTTTTAATGTGCACAGATTTCATGCACTGGGCCTCTAGTATGCATATAAGTTCTTTGATTAATCTCTTCACCACCGCCTCCCTTTTCCTCTGAGATCTGTCAGTGTGTTCCATGCTTCCATATCTCTGGACCTATTTTGTTCATCAACGTTTCTTTAACAAAAAATTTGCAGGGAAGCCGAAGCCGATTTGGCTCAGTGGTAGAGTGTTGGGATGCGGACTGAAAGGTCCCAGGTTCGATTCCAGTCAAGGGCATGTACGTTGGTTACGGGCACATCCCCGGTAGCGGGTGTGCAAGAGGCAGCTGGTCAATGTTTCTCTCTCATCGACGTTTCTAGCTCTCTCTTTCCCTTCCTCCTCTTTGTGAAGTATCAATAAAATATATTTTTTTAAAATTTGCAGGGAAGAAAAACAAAGATATGAAGAAGGAATCTATAACGTAAAAGAGATTTGAGACTTAGAAACCAATTTTAGTGTATAGAAAAAATTTGGACTAAAATTTGAACACATAAAATAGATATTTATGAGACATTTAGGAAATTTTGAGTATTATGTGTTTGATAATATTAAAAGATTTGTAATAATTTTTGGTGTGCATCTTTTAGAAAGGTATGCTAAAATATTTACAATTAAACCTATATAATACCTGGGATTTGCTTCAAAATAAAATAAGATTAGTTATAAATTATTGTGTTGAAAGTGAGTGATGGGTATACCAGGGTTCAATATACTATCCTTTCTTTTAAAAATATTTGAAAATTTTACATTTTTAAAATAAAAGATCAAATATTTATGAGTGGTACTGTACTGCTCACAAATAAAAGGAACCCAAAACATAGACTCTGACCCCCTAAGAAATTATAGCCTAAAATTTACTACATAGAAGCTGACTTAACAGATACTCTGGATAACATTACTAAACCCATACACAAACAGACAAGCATCATTCTTATAGAAATTAGGATGGTCATTCATTCTTTGGTTAGCAGCCTGATGGTAGTACTGGCAAAGAAGAAAGCTTGCTGCCTCAAGGAGAGTTTTCTAGTTAACAGTATGGTAGGAGATATACCTGGGGAAAAGTTCTGATCATGGTTATGTGTGTTTGGCAATGTTTTTTTACGATATGATCTTAATAAAAACAATGTATTAATTTAGTAGAATTAAGTAACCAGGACTATCAGCAAAATGAATTAATCTGAAAATTCTAGTGACTTCATAACAATAGAATGGTAGAGAGGATTCTGGGAGATGGAGTAGGAAGCACCAGGAATCCATCCCTCCACTTAAACAAGTGCACTGGCAAAATCTGTCTGACATTTGGGAGATTTTGAATATTAATTATTTGTTTAGGAAGCACCTAAATTATATTTTGGAAATCCTGAACCTATTGAAGGCTTACAATTTCTAGAAAAAGGCTTGGATGGTAAATTGCATTGTTGCAAGCCCTTTCCCCTCTGGCTGAAATGACTTCCATGAGATCTAACGGGCCAGAACTTCCTCCCCCCCTCCCCCTTTGGAATTCAGACATAAAAGATTAGGACATAAAAAAAAAATACCCTCTCACAAGCCCACATATACAGGAAAAATTAGAAAGTTACACATACCCAGAAAATGGCTCAGAGAAGACCAAAAAATGCGTCAGGCTAATCCTTAGCACAGTTACAGCCTACAATAACAACAATAACAACAAACAACAAAAACAGAAAACTGTTGGAAGGGAAAGAATTTTATTTCCACTGTTGCCACATTATTATATTCAAATATCCAGTGTTCAACAAAAATCACAAGGCATACAAAGAAATAAGAAGTATGGCCCATTCAATGGAAAAAAAAGTATATCAACAGAAACTGTCCTGAAAAATACCCAGTGACAGTTATACCAGCCAAAGACTTTAAAATAATTGTCTTTTTTTAGGAGGAGAGCCTATAGGACATGAAACGAAGCAACATATGAATAATAGGGGTGCCAGAACAACAGGAAGAGGAATAAGGGTTAGAAAACCTATTTGAAGAAATCAAGTCAGAAAACTTCCCTAATGTGGGGAAGAAAAAAAGTCACACAAGCACAGAGAATCCAAACAAGATGAACCTGAAAGACCCACACCAAGCCATATAATAATTACAAAGGCAGATGTTTAGGACAAAGAGAGAATCTTAAAGGCTGCAAGAGAGAGACAGAAAGTTACATACAAGGGATCTCCCATTAGATTATCAACAGAAACACATTAGGCTATAAAAGAATGGAAGAAAATTTTGTAAAGTGATACAAATTAAGGGACTGAATCCAAGAATACTCTATATAGCAAGGCTTTCATTCAAAATTGAAGGGGAAATAAGAAGCTTCACAGACAAAGAAAAAAAAAAAAAAAGGCTAAGGGAGTTTATTACTACCACGCCAGCAATATAAGAAATGCTAAAGGGACTGGTATAGAAAGAAGAAATAAAAAAGTAAGAAGGGCCGAGACTGGTTTGGCTCAGTGGATAGAGCGTCAGCCTGCGGACTGAAAGGTCCAAGGTTCGAGACTGGTTTGGCTCAGTGGATAGAGCGTCAGCCTGTGGACTGAAAGGTCCCAGGTTCGATTCCAGTCAAGGGCATGTTGGTTGCGGGCACATCCCCAGTAGGAGGTGTGCAGGAGGCAGCTGATTGATGTCTCTCTCTCATCGATGTTTCTAACTCTCTATCCCTCTCCTTTCTTCTCTGTAAAAAATCAATAAAATATATTTTTTTAAAAAGTAAGAAGGAACACAGGCACAAAAAATAAAAATGGTTCCAAACAAGTACCTTTCAATAATAACTTTAAACGTAAATTGACTAAATGCTCCAATCAAAAGACATCGAGTGGCTGAATGGATAAAAAAAAAAAAATCCATCATGATCCATATATATGCTGTCTACTAGAGACCCATCTCAGAACAAGGGACTCACACAGACTGAAAGTGAAGGAATGGAAAAAATATCTTTAAGAAATGGAAATTAAAAAAAAAAAAAAAAAAAAAAAAAAAAAGCTGGGATAGCAATACTTATATCTGACAAAAGAGACCTCAAGTGAAGATCATAACAAGAGATACTGAAGGCCACTTCATGATACTAAAGGGATTGATACACAAGAGGATATAACCCTGATAAACATATGTGCATCCAATGCAGGAGCACCCAAATACATTAAAAAAAAACAAAAAAAAACTCCTGGAAGATATCAAGAGAAAGATCAATAGCAAAACAATCATAGTAGGGGACTTTAATACACTACTGATATCACTGGATAGATCCTCTAGAAAAAAAAATCAACAAAGAAACAGCAATCCTAAATGACTACTAGATCAGATAGACTTAATTGACACCTTCAGAACATTTCACCCCAAAGCCATGGAATAAACGTTCTTCTCAAGTGCACATGGGACATTTTCAAAAATAGACCACATATTGGGTCACAAGTAAAGTCTCCCCAAATTCAAGAAAATTAAAATCATATCAAGCATCTTCTCAGACCACAATGGCATAATATTAGAAATAAACTACAATAAAAACAAACCAAAAAGTTCAAACACCTGGAAGCTGAATAGCATGCTATTAAACAATGATTGGGTTACCAAAGAGATCAAAGAAGATATTAAAAACATCCTGGAAACTAATGACAATAAAAGCACAACAATCCAAAATCTATTGATCTATTGGACACAATGAAAGCAGTCCTGAGAAAGAAGTTTATAGCTCTGCAGGCCTACCTAAAAAAAAAAAAAAAAAAAAAAGCCAAACCAGTTTGGCTCAGTGGATAGAGTGTCAGCCTGGAGATTCAAGGGTCCCAGGTTCGATTCTGGTCAAGGGCATGTACCTTGGTTACAGGCATATCCCCTGTAGGGGGTGTGCAAGAGGCAGTTCATCGATGACTCTCTCTCATCAATGTTTCTGACTATCTCTCTCCCTTTCTCTCTGAAAAAAATCAATAAAATATATTTTTTAAAAATAATAATAAATCATCTAACTCTACAATTCAAAGAATTAGAAAAAGAGCAACAAGAAAATCCCAGAACAAGCAGAAGGAAGGAGATAATAAAGATCAGAGCAGAAATAAATGACATAGAGACTAAACAAAATAATACAAAAGATCAACGAAACCACGAGCTGGTTCTTTGAAAAGATAAACAAGATTTATGAGACTCTAGCCAACTCACCAAGGAGCAAAAGAGAGGACCCAAATTTTTTTTTAAAAAATCAGAAACGAAAGAGGCAAAATAACAACAGACCACCACTGAAATACAAAGGATTGTTTAAAAAAAAATACTATAAACAACTCTATTCTAACAAACTAGACAACCTGAAGGAAATGGACATATTCCTAGAAAAAATACAGCCTTCCAAAACTCAATCAGGAAGTTTCTCAATAGGCTGATAACTATGGAAGAAATTGAAGCCGTCATCAAAAAGCTTCCAGCAAACAAAAGCATGAGCCAGACGGCTTCACAGGGGTTTTACCAAACATTCAAGGGAGAACTAAAACCTATCCTCCTCAAAATATTCCAAAAAATTCAAGAGGAAGAGACACTTCCAAGCTCATTCTATGAAGCCAACATCACCCTAATACCAAAACCAGATAAAAACAACACAATGAAAGAGAATTACAGGCCAATATCCCTCATAAACATAGATGCCAAAATCCTCAACAAATTTATAGCAAATCAGATCTAGCAGTACATCAGAAAGATCATACACCATGTCCAAGTATGAATTATCCCAGGATGCAAGGATGATACAATATCCACAAATCAATAAACATGATACATGACATAAACAAATTAAGAGATAAAAACCACATAGCCATATCAATTAATTCAGAAACAAATTGACAAAATTTAACACCCTTTCTTGAAAAAACTCTCAGCAAGGTGGGAATAGAAGGATCATACCTCAACATAATAAAAGCCATATATGGCAAACCCACAGCTAACATTATATTCAATAGGCAAAAACTAAAATCATTTCCCCTAAGAACATGAACAAGACAGAGATGCCCACTCTCACCACTCCTGTTCAACATAATACTGGAAGTACTAGCCATTGCGATCAGACAAGAAGAAGAAATAAAAGGCATCCAAATTGGAAAAGAAGAAGAAAAACTGTCCTTATTTGCAGATAACATGATACTGTACCTAGAAAACCATAAAGACTCCATAAAAAATCATTAGACTTAATAAATGAATGCAGTAATGGAGCAGTATACAAAATTAATGCCATAGAAATGTATGACATTTCTATACACCAATAATGAACTTACAGAAAAAGAGACTAAAAAAGCAATCCCATTTATCATCACACCAAAAAAATTAGGATACCTAGGAATAAACAAAGGAGGTAAAAGATCTATATGCGGAAAACTACAGAACTTTGAAAAAAGAGATAGAGGAAGACATAAACAGATGGGGAAACATACTATGTTTGAGGACTGGTAGAATCAACATCATTAAAATGTCCATACTACCCAAAGCAATCTATAGATTCAGTGCACTCCCCATTAAAATACCAAAGGCATATTTCACAGACCTAGAACAAACTTTCCAAAAATTCATCTGGAATTAAAAAAGACCCCAAACAGCCACAGCAATCCTAAGAAAGAACAAAGTAGGTGGGATCTCAATTCCAGATTTAAAGCTATATTACAAAGCCACTGTTGTCAAAACAGCCTGGTACTGGCATAAGAACATACATAAAGATCAATGGAATAGAATAGAGAACCTAGAAATCAACCCAAAGCACTAAGTTCAATTAATATTCGACAAAGGAGGCATGAACATACAATGGAGTCAAGACAGTCTTTTCAATAAATGGTGTTGGGAAATTGGACAGATTACATGCAAAAAAAATGGAACTACATCAAAATAAAAAGCTTTTACACAGCAAAGAAACCATCAACAAAACAACAAGAAAACCCACTGCATGGGAGAACATATTTGCCAATATCATCACCAATAAAGACTTAATCTCCAATATTTACAGGGAACTCATACAACTTAACAAAAGGAAGATAAACAACCCAATCAAAAAATGGGCAATGGACCTAAATAGAAACTTTTCAAAAGAAGACAGAAAACATGAAAACATGCTCAAAGTCTCTAATCATCTGAGAGATGCAAATCAAAATGACAGTCTGGTACCCTCTCACACCTGTCAGAATGGCTATCATCAACAAATCAACAAACGATAAGTGCTGGTGAGGATGCGGAGAAAAAGGAGCCCTCGTGCACTGCTGGTGGGAATGCAGACGGTGCAGCCACTGTGGAGAACAGTGTGGAGTTTCCTCAAAAAACTAAAAATGGAACTCCCATTTGACCCAGTGATCGCACTTCTAGGAATATATCCCCAGAAACTAGAAATACTATTCTGAAAGGATATATGCACCCCTATGTTCATAGCAGCACAATTCACCATGGCTAAGATTTGAAAATAGCCTAAGTGCCCATCAGCAGATGAGTGGATTAAAAAACTGAGGTACATCTACAGAATGGAATACTACCCTGCAGTAAAAAAGAAAGAATTCTTACCATTTGCAATAGCATGGATGGAACCGGAGAGCATTATGTTAAGTGAAATAAGTCAGTTAGAGAAAGATAAATATCACATGATCTCCCTCACTTATGGAATATAATGAACAATATAAACTGATGAATAAAAACAGATCTGGAGACAGAGAAACATCAATCAGACCATCAAACCTCAGAGGGAAGGTAGGGGAGGGTGGGGGTAAAGGGAGAGATAACCAAAGGGAGAGATAACATTATATGTATACATGCATATAAGCCTAACCAATGGACACAGACAATGAGGGGTGAAGGCATTAGTGGGGGAGGGGGATTGGGAGGATAATGGGGGGATAAGGACACATATGTAATACCTTAATCGATAAAGAAATTTAAAAATAAATAAATAAAATAATTGTCTTAAAGATCTTCAAAGAACTAAAGGAAAAAGTGGAGAAAGTCTACAAAATGATGAATAAAATGAAAATATCAAAAGAGAGGTAGAAAAAAAAGAAAGAAGAGGTAGTTCTGGGGCTGTGAAGTATAATAACTGAAATTAAAAATTCACTAGTCATGTGCCACATAATGACATTTCAACAACAGACTGCATATATGGCAGTGGTCCCATAAGGTTCTAATGGAGCTGAAAAATTCCTGTCACCTAATGACATCATAGCTTCCTAACATCATAATGCAATGCATTATTCATGTGTTTGCGGTGACACTGTATAAACAAACCTACTGCACTGCCAGTCATATGAAAGTACTAGAGGCCCAGTGCATGAAACTCATACACTGAGGGGGATGGGGAGGGAGTGTGGAGAGGGAGCGGTCTCTCAGCCCAGCCTGCACCCTCTCACAGTCCGGAGCCCTCGAGGGATGTCTGACTGATGTGGAGGCTGGAGAGGCTCCCACCACCACCACTGTTGCTCACCAGTCTTGAGCCCAGCTTCTGGCTGAGCAGTGCTTCCCCAGTGCACTGACCACCAGAGGGCAGCTCCTGCATTAAGCATCTGCCCCCTGGTGATCAGTGTGCATTATAGCAACTGGTGGTTCTGCCATTCGATTGATTTGCATATTAGCATTTTATATAGGATAGCACATGCAATTAAGTACACCACATAAAATTTGATGATTATAAATGACTGTTTCTCATTTACATATTTTCTATTCTGTATGTTTTATTGTTATTTTAAAGTATACTCTTTATACTTATAAAAAAATTTGCTGTAAAACAGTGTGCTGTGCTATGCTAGCACCGGCCTCATACATCTTATGTTTACTATAATACATCTCTAATTGCATAATTTCCTTCTGTGCTTGATTTAATCTTTTGTTGTTTTCATTGATTATGGCCAACCAAGTATATAAAACCTACTGTTAAGGTTGTCAGTAAGAGGCCATGTTGAATGATTGACCTGGAAACAAAATTAAAAGTGATTTAAGGACTATGACGATGGAAAATCAGCAGTGGTTATTGCTCTCAAGTCAGACATGACCCATTATACAACAGCTTGGAAAGCAAGAACAAAATGATGGAAGGTGTTAAAGGATCTACTTCACTGAAGGCAGTAAGACTAACAAAAACTCGAGAAGGGCTATATCCAACACGGAGAACCTTCTAATGACCAGGATTGAACACCAGACAGAGAAGTGTACCCCTCAGCGCCATGGCAGTCACAGCCACAGAACAAAGTTTGTTTGTGATGTTGAAAGAAAAGACTGGACCCAACTATAGTTTTGCATCTACTACTAGCTCTGGGTGGTTTAAATGATTCAAGATTCATTACATAATGTGAAAGTGAGTGGTGAATCTGTGAGTGCTGATGTAAAGGCAACTGGATGAACCTTTATAAATTCTATTATAGATAAGCTGATAGTGGAGGAAAATTACTTGAGAGGACAAATATTCAGTATGGATGAAACCTCCTTATTCTGGAAATGGATGCCTGAAAGGACTTCCATCCATCAGGAGGCAAAGCAACTCCATGTTTCAGGACTTTCCAGGATCACAGTCTTGCTTCGGGGCAATGTTGCAGGCTGGAAGTTGAAATTCTTTGTGATCAGGTACAGAGAGAACCTCAGGCCCTTCAAGCATATCATAAGCACACACTGAGTATTCTGCAGGAGCAATACACCACGGGTGACCCAGCTCCTCTTCCAAGATGCCCTCTTGAATTGCTTTGCCAGCACAATGAGGAAGCACTGTTTGGAGAATAGCATACCTTTCAAGATTTTCCTTGTTGTTGATAATGAATAGCATACCTTTCAAGGTTTTCCTTGTTGTTGATAATGCTCCCGAATATTCTCCTTTTATTGATGATCTTCATTCCAATATCAAAGTGGTGTCTCTCCCTCCAAACATCACCTCTTTTATCCAACTAATGGATCAATGAGTTATAGCAGCATTTAAGGCCCACGACCTGAAGAGGACCTTGGCCCAGGCTATTGCTGCACCTAGATACTAAGAAGACACTGATGCCATTCTGGAAAGATTACAACATCTATGACCGCAACAAGAACCTTGCGTGTATGGGGTGATGTCACTCTATGAATGGCACCTGGAAGAAGACACTCCAGAGATTTTTTTCAAATTTAAATCAAACAAGATAAATAAAGTAATAGGGTAAAAAAGAGTTTTTTTTCCATGACTTCAAAGTTTTTGCCAAGGATAAGGAGGTTGTAAAAATCAACAAGGCTGTGGTTGAGATGGCAAACAATTTTAACCTGGGTGTGGGTGAGGGTGACATTGATGAGCTTGCAGACACAATTCCTGAGGAATTGACTAATGAGGAATTGTTGGAACTGGAACAGGAAGAATAGGCAAGAGTGAAAGAAACTGCAGGAGAAAAGAAGGACCCCCCAACAAAATTAGCACTGAAAAGTTTAAAAGAAGCTTTTGAAGACCTCAACAAAATCCTTAAAAAGTTTGAAAACCTAGCCCAAACATGTCAAACTCGCAACCCACAATGAATATTTTTGCAGCCTAGCCAATATAATGGTATGGAAGAATGTTTTAATAAAAATTTTAATAAAACTTAATTTTTACAATATCCTGTTATACATAATTATTAATAACAAACTACAGTGTTCGGTAATGACTGAGTACTATAATCGTGTTGCATTCATTTCCCTCATGCACCTTACGTGCAGGCACATCATTTCTCTCCACTAATACTAGTAGCGAATATTTTAGCAGCGATTGCCATGTCATTAGTCTTGGACTGACTTGTTTAGTGTGCACAACAGGAAATATTTCACTTGCAGAGAACAAAAAAAAATAGGTTTGCTGAAACTGGTTTGGCTCAGTGGATAGATTGTCGGCCTGTGGACTGAGGGGTCCCAGGTTCGATTCCGGTCAAGGGCATGTACGTTGGTTGCGGGCACATCCTCAATACGGGGTGTGCAGGAGGCAGCTGATCAATAATTCTCTCTCATTGATGTTTCTAACTCTATCCTTCTCTCTTCCTCTCTCTGTAAAAAAAATCAATAAAATATATATTTTTTAAAATAGGTTTATTTGCGTTATGCTTATTAATTTGTGCAGTTATTCGGTGTCTGGTAAGTTAATGTTCAAGAAAAAAAATATTAATTTTTAATAAAATGTTCTATTATTTTATGTTAACAATGACTCACTTATTTCAGCCCTTTGTATTCAGTATGTCTCTTATCAAAATAAACCTACATTTCTATGAAAACTGAAGCTTTTGTGTGTGTTTTTGCGGTCCACATACACTTAAACCTTGCTTATTTGGCCCATGTTAGCCTTTGAGTTTGACATGCTTGGCCTAGACTCAACATGAAAATGTTTTCATTAATAGAGAGAAATATCCATGGTGCATTCTCTGCTTACAGTCAAACTATGATGAAAAAGAAACAAACCAAGCAAACTACCATGGACATATTTCTGAAAAGAGTAATGCCTCCGCAAGAAGAGCCTCAGGCAGGGCCTTCAGGAAGTGTTCCAGAAGAAGGCATTGTCCTCATGAGAGAGGACAACTTAATGCTTGTTACTGCCCTGAAGACTTTCCAGTGGGACAAGATGTAGGGGTGGAAAACAGTGATATTAATCATCTTACCCTATGTAGGCCCAGGCTAATGTGTGTTTGTGTCTTAGTTTTTAACCAAAACATTTACAAAATTTTTAAAAATCTAAAAATAAAAATGTTATAGCCTGGCCAGTTGGTTGGAGCATAGTTCCATACACCAAAAAGTTACAGGTTTGATCCCCAGTTGGGGTGCTTGTGAGAGCCGACATTTCTCACATCTATATTTCTCTCTCCTCCTCCTCTCTCTCCCCCATCCTCACTCTCTAAAATCAATAAAACATATCCTCAGGTGACTATTTTTAAAAATTACAGAAAAGTTATAGAATAATATAAAGAAAAAAATATTTTATAGCTATACAATGAGTTTGTATTTTAAGATAAGGGTTATTACAAAAGAGTAAAAAAGTTAAAAATTTTTAAGTTTATGCAGTAAAAAAGTTAAGGTTAATTTGTCATTGAAAAAAGAAAAGGATTTTTTATAAATTTAATGCAACCTAAGTGTACAGGTTTCATAAAGTATACAGTAGTGTACAGAAATGTCCTAGGCCTTTGTATTCACTTACCACTCACTCACTGACTCACCTAGAGCAACTTTCAGTCCTGCAAGCTCAATTCATAGTAAGTGCCCTATATAAGATATTTTAAAATATACCATATTTTATCTTTTATATCATATTCTTACTATACCTTTTCTATGTTTAGATATATTTAGATTCACAAATACCATTTTCAATTGCCTACAGTCTTCAGTACAGTAACATGCTGTACAGATTTGTAACCTAGGAGCAATAGTCTACACCATATGGCCTAGGTGTATACCATCTAAGTTTATGTGAGTGCACTCTATGATGTTTGCACAACGATGAAATCACCTTATAACACATTCTCAGAATGTATCCCCATCATTAAGCAACACATGGCAGGAGAGATAGGCAAATTTGAGCAGTCAAAAAAATCAATGAACTTGAAGATAAGACTGTGGAAATTATTAAATCTGAGGAGTGGGCGGTGGGGGAGTGGGGAGTGATTGGAGAAAAGTGAACAGGGTCTAAGGGGCCTGTGGGAGACCATCAAGACCAACATACACATCATGGTCTCAAAAACAAAAGAGAAAGAGAAGGGCGAGACGAAACCGGTTTGGCTCAGTGGATAGAGCGTCGGCTTGGGGACTGAAGGAACTCGGGTTCTATTCCTTTCAAGGGCATGTACCTTGGTTGCGGGCACATCCCCAGTAGGGGGTGTGCAAGAGGCAGCTGATCGATGACTCTCTCTCATCGATGTTTCTAGCTCTCTCTCTCTCTCCCTTCCTCTCTGTACAAAATCAATAAAGTATATTAAAAATATATTTTAAAGTATATTTTTAATATACTTTATTGTATTATAGTATATTTTTAAAGTATATTTTTAATATACTTTAAAGTATATTTTTAATATACTTTATTGTATTATAGTATATTTTTAATATACTTTATTGTATATACTTTATTAATAAAGTATATTTTTTAAAAAAGAAAGAAAGAGAAGGGGTAGAGAGAATATTGAAGAAATAATAGCTGAAAAAAAACAAAATTTTTTGAAATATCATACATGAATATAAACATCTAAAAAGCTCTACAAATTCCTAATAAAATGAATAAAATACTTAGGAATTAGCCAAGGAGATGAAAGTCTTACACAATAAAAGCTACAAACATCGATGAAACAAATTAAAGAAATAAATAGAAATATATCCCATGTTCAGATGTTGTCAAGATGTTATTAAGATGTCAGTGCTACCCAAAGCAATCTATAGATTGAATTCAATCACTGTCAAAATCCCAATTAGGTTTATTGCAGAAACTTTAAAAAATCCTAAAATTCTTATGGAATCACAAGGAGCCCCAAATAGCCAAAGCCATTCTGAAAGAGATTAATCCTGAAAAGATGGAGTACTCGCACTTCCTAATTTAAAAACTTATCACAAAGCTACAGTAATTAAAAATTATGTGGTACCATCATAAATACAGATATATAGAATGCAGATGAAATGGAGAGCTTAGAAATAAACCCTTGCATACATGGTCAAATGACAAGGATGCCAAAACCATTCAATGGGGAGAGGACAATCTTTTCAATGAACGGCACCAGGGAAACTAGATATTCACATGCAAAAAATGAAGTTGGATTCTTACCTAACACCATATACAGAACTTATCTCAAAATCCATCAAAAACCTGAATGTAAGGCCTAACACTATAAAACTGTTAGAAGAAAACATGGAACAAAAGCTTCATGATATCAGATTTGGCTGTGATTTCTTGGATATGTTACCAAAGGCATAGGCAACAAGAGAAAATAGACAAATTAGATTTCCTGAAAATTAAAAATTTTCGTGCATCACAATACATGATAAACAGAGTAAAAAGGTAACCCATAGAATAGGAGAAAAGATTTGCAAATCTAAAAGATTTGCATGTGAATAGAAGGAAATTCACTGAGCTGTTTAGTTATAAACCATCTTAGATATGCTATCTGCCTATTGTTTACTAATGATCTCCAATAGTAAAAATAAACCATTTCTTATCCATCTTTTTTGGTTTTACCTGTTCTGTTCTCTTTACTACATTGCAGAATCCTTGAACTTAGAACATAGCAGAGCATGTTCTCCTACTGGCTTTTGTAATTTGGCTTAGTTTGCTGACAGTTTTGGCAAACTCTTTCCTCAATTATTTTTATACTAGAGGCCTGGTGCATGAAATTCATGCGGGAGGGGGGTGTCCCTCAGCTATGTCTGCACCCTCTCCAATCCAAGACCCCTTGGGGGATGTCCGACTGGCAGATTAGGCCCTATACTGGAGATCAGGCCTAAAGAGGCAGTTGGACATCCCTCTCACAATCTGGGATTGCTGGCTCCTAACTGCTCACCTGCCTGCCTACCTGATCACTCCTAACCACCTCTGCCCGCTGGCCTGGTTGCCCCTAAGTGCTCACCTCTGCTGGCATGGTTGCCCCCCACTGCCCCGCTGCCAGCTTTGTCACCCCACACAGCCTGCTGTTTAATCATTTGGTAGTCCCTCACTAACCCCCTTGTTAGCCTGGTTGCCCCACTCAGCTTGCTGTTCGGTTGTTACTGTGAAGGTGTCCTTGAAAATTTTGCATATTACCCTTTTATTAGTATAGATCTTACTTGTTTTATTTGTTTGTTTGCTTATTTGTTTTTTAAGCATGAAGTCTGATCTGTATAATAAGGATGAAAGGTGGGGGAGATGCCAATGAATGACTCTTGCTCTCCAGGAATAATTCTGCCATTTTTCCCCAGCTTCCTGATTCCTGTATTTCCAGACCTGGGCAATTTTCAGGACGTTGTTTTAAATGCCTTTTCCTTAGCTTTAGTGAGCTCCTCACTGCTTGTATTTCTGGGCAAGAAGATTGCCAGTTTCCATAACTATAGTGTCAATTCCAACCAGGTGAGCAGACAGGCCTTTCTATTACTTTCTCTAACCCTTAAGTCTTTGTATTCTAACCTGAGCCTCCTGCTAACATGAAGCCTGGATTCTTTTGTAACCAGAGAACCTTTTAGAATATAATTTGAACTCTATTCTACCAAAGGACTTTTGAGAAATGTGGCACACCTAGTTCTGAACCCGTCTGAATTAGCATGAGTGATATTTCCCTAGAACAGATATGGTGCAGGGATGTAAGAAGTAGCATACAGCATCATGTTGGTGAGCTAGTAGAGTTCTTATCCTCTTAATTTTATCTTCCTTTCCACCAAGTCTTTAGAAGTCAAGCACATTCTAAGGTGCAATAAGAAATGATATGGAATAGCAAAACCAGGCTACTAATATAATTAAGTTAATCTCCCAGAATTAGTTTTTATCTTTTTTTTTTTTTTTAATATCTCCAACCATTCTGAGTTCAGTACTTTCCTTAGTACTCAAAAAGGAAATATGGATGCATGAGGTATCCCATTTTTACCTTTAAGATAGTTTAGAACAGTGGTTCTCAACCTTTCTACTGCCCTGAGCCTTTAATACAGTTCCTCATGTTGTGATGACCCCCAACCATAAAATTATTTTCATTGCTACTTCATAACTGTAATTTTCTACTGTTAATGAATCATAATGTAAATACCTGTGTTTTCTAATGGTCTTAGGTGACTCTGCTAGCAGTTCTCAAGTTATGAAGTAACAATGAAAATAATTTTGTGGTTGGGGGTCATCACAACATGAGGAAGTGTATTAAAGGGTCGTGGCATTAGGAAGGTTGAGAACCACTGATTTAGAAGAAAGAGAGAAAAATAGGACTGTGTTCTCTCCATCATTCTCAGTCCTAGTGATCATGAGAGAGAGAATAAGGCAAAAGTCTCATTTTCTCACTTGAAAAAGTGCTTTCCTTGTGATTACTAACTAAAATGAAGTTTCAACCTAATCTAGAAATCAGATTTACCATCCTTTTGTTCTTTTAAGAATACTTCCATGTAATTTGAAATGATATAAACAACCTATTCTCATGCACAAGAAATAGACACTATACCTTCATTTCAAACTTAAATCAGTATTTCTTCAACAAATAGTTGGCCTAAATTGTTTGCCATTTCTTTATAGGACTTAATAGTCATTGGCATTTGCAATGTCGTCAACTCATGTTTCAGATCTTGGGTGTTCACTGGTGCTATTGTCAGGACAGTGATCCAGGATAAATCTGGAGGAAGACAACAGGTATGTTGAAATAGAATTTGATCTTTAGCATTTAAAAATATTGATGTTAATTCATACATTTTCATAGAAAGGGGTTACATTAGTTTAATCACATTGCTATTTCAATGTTATACTTATTGGGGAGGATCTCATGTTTCCCTTCATTACTGTTTAGATTTTTGTCTTAAAAGGCATTTGTCAATATGGAACTTGAAAGTCATTTTCTATAGAAGTCTTATTCTACATGAGAAGTTCACAAAAACAAACAAAAACAACCATTTCCATGTAACCTAAAAGATAATATTTCATGCAACCATTTTCCATGTAAGCTAAAAGATATTTCAGGTGAACTAACAGTCACCTATAAACTGTGGTTTTTTTTGTTTATTGTTTGTTTGTTTTTAAATATATTTGTTTGTTTGTTGTTTGTTTTTTAAATATATTTTTATTGATTTTTCACAGAGAGGAAGGGAGAGGGATAGAGAGTTAGAAACATCGATGAGAGAGATACATCGACAAGCTGCCTCCTGCACACCCTCCACCGGGATGTGCCCGCAACCAATGTACATGTCCTTGACCGGAATCGAACCTGGGACTTTTCGCTCTACCCACTGAGCCAAGCCGGTTTCGGCTTTTTTTTTTTTTTTTTTTTTTTTTTTTTTTAATGGGAGATGTTATTCTCAGTCCTACTCTGGGAAAGCAGTAATTCAACTCTCCCTATCTGGGCAGCCAAACCAGAAACTTTCCTGGCTTCCTCAGAGGGTATGGCCAGGGGCTTCCATGATAGGGAGTAAGGTCTTTGTTTAGATGAGCCTTGGGAATTTATGATCATTCTACCTTTGTAAGATAGAAAATTATCTAGGGCAGACTCTCTTCAGGTCAGAAACAGAAATGTCAGAAGAACTGACACTGAATTTTAGTGGGGAAAGGTAAAGTGTCACATTGCATGGCTAAATTTGTGAACTATAAGGTGAAAGCTCATAAAATCAGAAGATTGGGCAGGGACAAGAGTGTGTGTCTAGTAAGACCATTCAGATCAGTCTGTGTGGACTGAGCTTCGTTGTCATAGAGCCTCTGCCAAACACACTGGCTTTAAAGAGTAGCCCTTTTCCACTCTTTACCAGAAATAAGGAAGTTGGGTTATGTAAAAAGAAGGTTGTTCTATGCAAGGGCGAAAGAACTTTGAAATCATAATGAGAGGGTTTTATGATAAAAAGAAATGGAGATGGCAATTCCAGGTTTTAGTTTCTGGTCATTTTTGACAACACACTTTGTTGATTCGGCATACAAGCACAAACTTGGCGAGAAAGATGCACACAATTAGAAAAAACTAAATCAGAGTGTAAGTAAAATTAAGTGCAGAATAAGTACAATAAGTAAAAAGTGCCATAAATTTTGCAAGGAGGATGGAGGAAGCGGAATTTCTGTGCAGTACTGCAGGGAGTTAGACAGGTACAGATGGAGGGAAGGAGGAAGGCCTTCGTTTCAGCCTGGGAGTTGCCAGTGCCTGCTGGACAAAATGCCTGCCTCAAGGCAGCCCCCGTCCCATCCTGTTCTCTGCTGCTGCCTTGCTGTCCCACGCAGCACACCCTCCCGCCAATGCTGCCGGCCCCCCGCCCCACACTGGGAGCTACCCTTGGAGCCTCCCCTTTGGTTTCCGATCCGGACGGCAAAGGCCCTTCATCCACAGCAGTGGGTGTTCTCTCCACCACTTCCTCTGGGCCCTTTGGTTCACTCTGCCCACGAGCTCCTCTATTTCTCCAACGCTCCCCGGGCCTGCAGAAAGCTCAGGTCCGGCTCTGAACCTCTCACACGTGACCTCCTACCAGGCAGCTTTATTTTTTGTCTGGCATGAATACAACTGTGTAAAGTGTTTGGATTTCTCTTTACTTTTCCCAGTCTAGAATCCACTTGTCTTGACTCGTTACACCCAAACCTACCAGCTCTCCAGCCATGGCCTGGGCCGGACATGTTGGCAAGCCCGTGGCAGAGGGGATGTGAAGAGCCCTGGGCTTGTGGCCAGTTGGGCTGTTCCTGGTCTGTCTTCCTGCTTATTCAGTCCTGACCACTGTGCGTGCCAGCACAGCCAAGGGTTCAGTGAGCCTGAGTGGGCAGCGAAGGACATAAAAAAGACAGACAAGGAGAATAAGCTGGCTCTAGGTGGGCTCCTATGCCTGGCTAGGACCACAGAGAAAAGATCCAGACTGCAAGCTGACGCTTTATTTCATAGCCAGAGGTAAACAAGGTAGTGGTCACCATAGTTACAGTGTTCTTATGAGTTTCACTTGTTTTGGCAGCACTTGCTGCACCTCCCACAGCCCATCAGCTACCCAGGAAGGAACTAGGGAGCTTCATAAGGTCAAGCTTAATTATGCTAAGAGGGCTCTGCCCTCTAAGCTGGGACTTGTTTGTGGCTTTGCCAACAGGTCAGTCCAAGGCTTAACCCTATAGCCGCTCCCTACAGACCACGGTGCTCCCTGTGTGGATTCTTCTCCTCACTCCCTGCTTTCCAAGCCCTGGCCTCCTTGCCTCGTCCTACGCTCCCAGAGTGAGGGGTGTTAATTGCTGTGGGAGGAGGAATGATTGTGATTTCAGGGCTGACAGTGATGGCTCTACCAGGGCTTTTCTAACTAAACTGTTCAAGGAGGGGTTAGAGCGGGGGGGGGGGGGGGGGGGAGGGGAGTGCAAGCCGGGGTTTAGGAGACCCCGGATTGGCAGCCATAGGCTAAGGCGATAAAGATTAAACAGCCAGGACAGTTTGGACCTTTAGACAGCACCCATGGGTTCACTCAGCAAGTACGTGTGGAGTCCCTAGTATGTGGTTAGCACTTGGACAAGACCGGACAGTGTCAGGTCAACAAAAATCCACTTAATGCTGAATGGTTTCACTTAATTCCTCTTGAGAAAAACTGACATGCCGCCGAAACCGGTCTGTGGACTGAAAGGTCCCAGGTTCGATTCCGGTCAAGGGCATGTACATTGGTTGTGGGGACATCCCCAGTAGAGGGTGTGCAAGAGGCAGCTGATCGATGACTCTCTCTCATTGATGTTTCTAACTCTCTATCTCTCTCCCTTCCTCTCTGTAAAAAAAAAAAAACCAATAAAATATATTTTTTTTAAAAAGAAAGAAAAACTGACATGCTTCTCACCAAGCAGAAGCCTCAGTTGCAGGCAGGGTCCAGTACGATCCTGATGGTCTCTCTCTAACCGCTCTGTCTCCTCAGTTTGCATCTCTGGTAGGAGCAGGCTTGATGCTGCTCCTGATGGAGAAGGCGAAGTCCTTTTTCTACGCACTGCCAAATGTAAGTGGAACTGATCGAATAACCAAGCCCAGAAAGCCCGGTGTCCAGATTGCATCTTGGTGGGCATCTCTAAGCAGAACTGCACTCAGCATGCCCCCACGGCCTGCCCTGGCCTCTCTCTAGTGCCTTTCCTTCAAAATAATAGCATCTACCTCTCAGGATCGGGATTCAAATAAGATATTATATATAATATAGAGAGAACAGCGTTGAGCTAATAATTAGCACTCAAGAAACATTAGCCATTATTATTATTCTCATTAATCTTCTTTTAATCGCGTAGGCGCTAAAGTAAGCTTCACAGTAAGGATTCAGCTAAAGAGGCCAACACAGAGTTCGGATGCCAGAACGCCCATTACTATCACAGGCTTAGCCCCTCAGTGCACATGCACGCCATCTGGTTTCCCAAACCGCTTGCCGAGGGCCTTGTTTTGCCCACATGCCCCCTCAACCCCTCGCCTGCTTCCCGCTGGCTCTGGTCAGCTTACAATACGAGAGGGCAGGCCTGACAGGTGAGTTATAACTGTGTTCAGCTAGGGTGCTCCTATATGCTCAGGTGCCATTTCTGCCCTTTTGTGAGACTGACCTCCGTGTGTTGAGAGGTTCCAGGCACATTAATTCCTGGGTATAATTAGGAATTGATCTCAGTAGAGATCAATGCTCAGTGACCATGACGTCCTGTTAAATTTCTTTCATGTTCCCGTTAGCCATTTCTAGATAAGTACGAAGAGAGTGGAGGAGGCTTCCTTCCTGGTATTGCAGCGTGGTTACACGCTGAGGTGGCAGTCCTGAAGCTGGAGAGGCTGTAAATGTCACTCCAACTTTTTTCTTTTTTCTTTTTTTAAATGTATTTTTATTGATTTCAGAGAGGAAGAGAGAGGGAGAGAGAGAAAACTCAATGATGAGAGAGAGTCACTGATCAGCTGCCTCCTGCATGCCCCACACTGGGGATCAAGCCCACAACCCAGGCGTGTACCCTGACCAGGAATTGAACTGTGACCTTCTGGTTCATAGGTCAGCACTCAACCACTGAGCCACGCCAGCCGGGCCGTTACCTCCATCCTTTTTGAACATGTCTGTTGCACCTGGTGAATATCAGGTTGCCACAGAGCAGGCTACTTCCAGACTCTGGCTGCCTTGGGATTCTGGGACCTTGGACCCCAGCCAAGGAATCCATGTCTGGGGGTGGGATTAAGCTTGTGCTTATCACATGAGCTGTCCTCCGATTCTCCAGAACTGAGTTTGTGTAGCACCTTTGGTGCCACTCACTAATTTACTTTGAACAGAGTTATTTTTCGCTTTATAGCTAGAAGAATCAGAATGTTTTAAAACTCCAAACATGTAAAAATCTGTCAGAATTTGCTGAAGGCTAGTGTTAGAAGTAGGTAGCACTCCTTTATTGCAAATATGTTAGAGAGAGAACACCCCTGCTTTTGGCTTCCCATGTTATGTCACATTGTTTTTGCAGCATCTGGTTAGGGTGTTTCTGGGTAAGAAAATGTGACCACAATCTGTCCAGTGGAGCATCTGAGTACTATACCAATGAAGCTCTATGAGCATTAAACTTTGCTTCCTTCCTTGAAAGGCTGTGAATAGCTCGTGGCAAAACTCTTATTGGAGGAATTGTTGACACTTCCTGGCTAGGATCTCAGTTACTTAGCAAGGGGACCAATGCAAAAATTTAGAAAACATGATACAAATCAGTGTATTCAATATTGCTTTGATTTGTGTGAGGAAAAAAATAGAACATATCAAAATGTTAATAATTGTTATCTCTTGGATGATGGGAATTATATCTGAGATGAATTCTTCTTTACACATGAGCATCTCTAACCTTAATGCTCAGAAGGTAATTTTTATTGTATATTGTTTTATAAAAATATATGTTTCCTCTTTACACTCCTTCCCTCAAGCCAAACATTTTGCAAAAACCCTATGAAGTTGAGATTCTTTTCCTTTCCACCACATCTCCCTGCAAATTGCAGAAAGTTTGTAGATTCCTGACTGGAAAGAAGATAAAAATGGAAAAGAAGTAATTGCTGCTAACTTTATCTTTGCTCTTCCCTCCTCTACTGTTGAGTCCAACTGGTAACTGAGTAACCTCAGAATCCAGACTAAGCTTGGATCCAGCCATCCTGGTGGTAGGGTCAGTTCTAATACCCAGGCAGAGCATTCAGAGGAGAGGGTGACGAGGGAAATGCTGAGAAATATTAAGCCAGTGCAGGGACTTCATAAACACAAGAAAGTGTTTCTTAAAGTAGCTTAGTTCTACTTAAAGGCCCTGATGATTTTTACATCTGAGTATAAATTTTCATTTTCTCATATTTAAGAAATTTTTCTTCCATTAGAAAAGTAGACAAGCCTATTTTTTAAAACTTTTGAAAATTTCTAAGGGATAAAAATGTCATCCACATTTACAAATGAACCACTATTAACATGTTGGCATATATCTGATCAATACTATTTTCTATGAATTGATTTACTTTGCATAGTTTCAACCTAACCGGGCATACAACTCTGTATTCTTGTTTGTATTTGATATATAGCATGATAGCTCATACTGTAACTTATTTAGTTATTTTCTGATTATTAGATTATTAGGAAAAAAAAGAAAATTAGGTTGTCTGAATTTTCATTATAAATAGCACAACAATGAGTAATTTTGTACGTCCACCCTTTCCCCCACAGGCTGTGCTGGCTGGTATTATTGTGAGCAACGTCCTACCCTTCCTTGAAAATATTTACTACCTACCCAATCTGTGGAGGCAGAGCCAATATGACTTTGTGAGTGTAGATGCACTGGCTGCGGCGGGGGCAGGGGCAGGGGCAGGGGCAGGGGCAGGGGCAGGGGCAGGGAAAGGTTGGACAAAGGGAAAGAGAACAAAGGACATCAACATGAAGGACACTAGCAACTCTGATGTCTCATACTTAACTTCTGCTTCAAACAAGGAGTCAAAGCTATTGATGCAAAGAAATACTGAGACCTCGCTCCAACTACGCAAAATTAAATAAGAAATAATTAAGTGGTTATAGCTATATACATATTTAATAACAAGGTTTTGTCATGCCTTGCATATTGATTGACTTCTAACCTGGAGATACAAATTTTAATAAGAAAGGGAGGTGTCGCCCTAGCTGGTTTGGCCCAATGGATAGAGCGTCAGCCTATCCATTGAGCCAAATGGATAGAAGACTGAAGGGTTCCGGGTTTGATTCCGGCCAAGGGCACATACCTGGGTTGCGGGCTTGATCCCCAGTAGAGGGCGTGTGGAGGCAGCCAATCAATGATTCTCTCTCATCATTGATGTTTCTCTCTCTCGTTCCCCCTTCCTTCCTCTCTAAAATCAATAAAATATATTTTTTAAAAAGAAAAAAAAGGGAGGTGTCCTATCAGAGGAACTGACGGAGCACCATCCTCCTCTTTCAAGCACGGAGCTAGGGGACAGGGAGGGGAAACAGCAGGAAACAGGAGATGGGGGATGTGATGAGGGGAGAAGGACCCGACAGAGGCAGAGAGATGTGAAGGGGGCTACGTTTTGGACTCGGGTCCCTGCGGCGCTGAGAGGGTATATGGCCCAGAGCACGGGCGGAGCTTCTGGTCCAGGAGCTGAGGAGCAGCCCCAGCTAACTCACCAGTGGCGGGGGAGGGGAAGTAAACATTTGAGGGCGTTTCAGCCTGTCTCCTGTGAAGGTTAAAGTCAAGTTTCCTCCCCAGAGTGATGTCAAAGACTCCCAATAACTGTTACAGGTCTTAAAACAGCAACTGCCATTTGGTGAGTGTTCGGGGCTGCTTTCCAAATGGCACTCCTAATCCCACCAAAGCCTGTAAAGGAGATAGTAAGACCCCCGTGTTACACGCGAGGAAACGAAAGGTTCAAGAGAGAATTGAAGAGAGAACTGACCAAGGAGGCGTGGGAGAACTGCTGGGCAGCCTTGGGCCGGCCCTTGGTGATGGCATCAGTTCACGGGGCTGTTTAATTTGTCCTCTAACCCGGTGTCAGGAGGGAGAGGGGAGGGCGAGATGAGAGATAGGACTGGTGACTTGCTCATCTCTGCCTGCTACATGGTCTTCCGTTTCCCTTCTTCCCGTAAGATTATTTGGATGATGACATTCATAGCTGCAATTGTGCTGGGACTGGACATCGGACTCCTTGTTTCAGTGTCCTTTGCCTTCTTCGTGATCACCATGCAGTCACACAGGTACTTAGTCTCGGGTAAGAGAAGCTTAGCCATGGCAGGCAGGGCAACTATGACCTACAGGCAAATGCATTTCCTTTCAGAACTAAGATTCTCCTCCTGGGTCAGATCCCTAACACCAACATCTATAGAAGCATTAACGACTATCGGGAGGTAAGAATCCAAACCAGTCCTACTTCTTTGCCTAAAAGATTTTTTTTTACAAAATCCCTTTGCTATTGTTTGCTGCACTAGAGACACGCTGGACAAAGGTGGGAGAGGGATGCACAATGGTAGGGGTGGGCGCTTAAAGAGGCAGGTAGGTCCTAGAGTCCCGCAGGCAGTGAAGGATAATTTTAAAATGTGCTCTAGGGGGTGGAAGGCCAAAAGAGGGGAGTGAGGAAATCGGAGGGGGAAAGAAGAAAGCAGGAAAAGCAGGGGTGAAAATGGGAGGAAGGACCTTGTTGGCTCTCGCCTCTTATAAAGAAGAAAATAGTCTCTAGAAGGTTCTGAAGAATTTTCCTCCCTCCATGAAGGAGCTGAGAAATTTCTCCGAACTTGACCTTTGTCTTGCAGATCTTGACCTTTCCTGGGCTGAAACTCTTCCAGTGCTGCAACTCCATCACCTTTGTCAACGTGTACGACTTGAAGCGCAGGGTGTTGGAGGAGGTAAGGGCTGCCCTCCCCACTCTTCTGCACCTGCTCCCCTCGCCCACCCAAGGGGCCCTCTCTCCTGCCCCTTGCCTCCTACCCGCCCACATTGAGGCCTCCTCCTGCCTTTCAGGTGGAAATGACGCGGGTGCCTCTGAAGGAAGAGGAGATGCACAGGCTGTTCCCGAGCAGTGTAGGCCCGCGGGCAGCAAGGGGCTGTCAGTTTTACTGCGACTGTGACGAGCTGGAGCCGCCACCCAGGGTCAGCACCTCTTCTCTTCTGCATTCCCTCTCCGTTTCAGAAAGAAGCACAAGAGCAGCTAGTCGTTGTTGTCTTAAAAAAAGAAAAGAAACCCCCCTCAGGGATTTTGACTCTTAGATGGACCACAGGTAACTGGAAATTAAGGAGTTCTACTCAGCCGAAACTGGTTTGACTCAGTGGATAGAGCGTCGGCCTTCGGACTGAAAGGTCCCGGGTTCGATTCCGGTCAAGGGCCTGTACCTTAGTTGCGGGCGCATCCCCGGTGGTGGTGGGGGTGCAAGAGACAGCTGATCGATGATTCTCTCTCATCGATGTTTCTAACTCTATCCCTCTCTTCCTTTCTGTAAAAAAATCAATAATATATATATATATATATATATATATATATATATATATATATATTTTAAAAAGTTCTACTCAGAAATGAAGACATGGCTTCCCCTTTGAGGGTCAGTCATATCTTGAACTGAAAACAGGTAGGAAGCGATAGTGACTCTTGAGTCCCTACTCAATGGTTAGAGACAGAGAGTAATTCCCTAGCTGTGCCTATTTCCCAGACCTTTAGCTGCCTGACCTTATTTTCAGGCACTGAAAGATTGTCTTATAATTCCCACTAGGGGAGGGCCTGCCATCTGCTTGGACCAGGGCGGTGACGATGGCAGTGGGGGGAGGACAAGCACAGATGGAGGTTTCACAGCATCTGAAGGTTATTTCAGCTGATGAACTAAGTGTTCATTACTTCCAACTCAGACTTGATCTAAATATTGCTTTTCCCCTGCTCACTTCCCAGACTACACCCACACTTAGGAGGGGCAGCTCTATCTACACACACACACACACACACACACACACACACACACAGATGGATGCCCACACGCAACACCTCCTGTCCCCCTCCTACGCAGGCCCCTGCAAACACCAGGCGCTCACTCTGGTCACCCACTCTGGTTGCTATACACCCTAATGAGTGTAGGTTCTACCGAGCTCCCTGAAAATACCAGCTTTCTTGCCAAGAGACAGAATTAACTCTCTATTTAATTTTTATGTGATGTCCACACTGCACTGAGTATTGCAGAGGGCATTCACGGGACATCAGCAAGTGCACTCGAGAGTAGAGTTTGATCATCTGGTATTTATGAAGCTCCTATATGTGCCCACAACTATGACACTCTGAAAAAGAAAAATAATTTTTAAGGGTCTCTGGCTTCTTCTTCTTCTTTTTTTTTTTTCTTTTCCATGGTGGTATAAAATACATAACATAAAATATATCATCTTAACCATACTTAAGTACATAGTATTGTTAAATCCATTCACACTGTTGTGTAATCATCACTGTCCTCTATCGCTGGAACTTTTTCATCTTGAAAAACTGTAGCTCAGTACCTGTTCAGTAACACCTCCTTCTCCCTCCACTCAGCCCCTGGCAGCCACCATTCTCCTTCCTGTTTCTATGAATTTGACTAATCCAGGCACCTCATATATCCCTGGAATCATCCGTTATTTGTCCTTTTGTTGCTGGAGTATATCACTTAGCATAAGGTCCTCAAGGTCCATCCAGGTTATTCTTTTTAAAAATGTTTTTTCAGGGAAAATTTTGAACACACACCAAAGTAGAGACCAGTATGATGAGCCTCTGTGCACCTAGCATCCACTTAAAGATTCAACAACTAACAGCCAGTCTTGTTTCATCTTTACCCCACCCATCTGCACTCCCCAAAATCACAGGGTTACTTTAAAGCAGTTCGTAGAGATTTAAATCAAACTAGGGAGATGATTCTATTAATGTGACATGTAAGGCCATCGTTGTGTTTTATCAATCCTAAGATGGACATTTTTTTCACATCTCTGAAATTTGGATGCATTGTGAAGTTGATGACAAGTCTTAGTTTAATTTGCAGTATTTTTTTCCCTTGAGAATACAGAAAGTGGTGATGCGTCTTAAAAATGATGAAATAGGATAGTAAATCATACTATGCAGTATATTATTATGTTTGAAATTGTGTGTTTAGATTCTAACAACTCTAAGACTCTAGGTAATGAGAGATCAGCTTGAGCTCAAAAAGTCAGGGGAACTTAGGTAGCAAAAGTTTGAGCTGGACAGGAGAGAGAAATTTGGCTTTCTGTCAGGTAGGAAAAAAAGGGGACTCCCAGTCCATGGCAGGCTTGCACAAAGACACCAAGGTCACAGTAAGTATAGGGTCCTCAGGATAAGAGGCTTGATCTGGGGAGTAAGTTCAGGCAGTCACAGCACGAGTGGGTTAGGAAAGCCCTTGAAGGACAGGGCTGCAGAGTAGATGAAGGCGAGAGAAGGAAGGCTCTCTGAGGTTTCCTCTGCCCAGGGACCTTGCACCTCCCGCCACTGAGTCAGTCCACAGCCTGGCCGTGGTGACCCAGAAGCCTTGGGGAACAGCTCTCTCCTTTGAGCTGGAATGTTATTATCTACCACGCCACTTTTTCTTTTTTTGCTGTACAATATCCACTACCTTATGTAGTTTCTATCTTTTCAGTTTTTCCTATTTTTTAAATTTTATTTTATAAACAACATCATTAGAACAATATTTTTAAAGAAGCATCAACCCAAATTATACCTCATTAGCATATGAATTATTCCCCTTTTCCCAATGGGCTGCAGGGTTTTTATTCATATATGTAGTTATTTATCTTTTTTAAAAATATATAATTTTATTGATATTTTACAGAGAGGAAGAGAGAGGGATAGAGAGTTAGAAACATCGATGAGAGAGATTCATCGATCAGCTGCCTCTTGCACACCCCCCACTGGGGATGTGCCCGCAACCAAGGTACATGTCCTTGACTGGAATCGAACCCGGGACCCTTCAGTCTGCAGTCTGATGCCCTATCCACTGAGCCAAACCGGTTTCGGCGGTTATTTATCTTTTGAATGGACGCGTGTCCGTTTCCTAGGTAAAAACTGGTCCCTGCGTCTTGCGTGCCTTTGTGCTCTGTGGGCTGTGCAGAGTCCCGGGCTGTGCAGGCTCCAGGCCTGCGAGGAGGAACGTGAGAGGTAGTGACAGCCCTGCTCAAGGCATTTTTGTCTTTGTAAGGAAGTCTGACGGAGACGTTTTGCTGATAAAAGAAGGTGGTGTTGAGCAAGGGGACTGATGGGAGAAATACTTCAAAGCATGAGAAGGCACTGGAGGCTAATTAGAACCCAGGGATGAGGGAAAAGAATAAATCAAAGATGATTTTCACTCCGGCTCACCAGGACCATGATGATGTCATTAGTGCGCGTAGGGAAGTGGGGGGGAGCGGGGCTTGTGAGAGGTGAGGGTAAGGAATGGTGAATGTCGTTTGTTTTTCAGTCGGGGAGCTTGAAGTGATGTGACGTACCCAAGGAAAAGCTGTAGCTGCCTGGTCTGTGCAGAAGTTCCCTAAGGGAGAGGGAGGGAGTTAGATAGAGACAGCACAGTTGCAAGCATTCCCCACCCTTGTTCGAGTCTTTTCATAGCCACCCCCTACCTCTTGTCACAGGTTGTTTACACCGAGCGATACGAAACTAAAGAGAACTCCAAGCCATCCTCTTTGAGCCTGGATCGCTGCACACGTATAGACAGTGGGAACATGAGCCCATATTCACCTGATGAACAAATACCCTACAGGGCGTCTCCCACATTTCAGAAAAATCGAACGCAAAGCTATGAGAATGTTTGGCTTCCTACTAAAATTTCTAGTAGCAGCTCGAGGCCACCTGACGCTTCTGGAAGTCAGATCAGGACTAGATCAGATGCGTCGTCTATTATACCCACCACCCACACCATCATCCTGGATTTCTCCATGGTACATTTTGTGGACGCAAAGGCTGTGGTCGTATTAAGACAGGTAGGTACTGAGGAGGCTTTAACAAGAGCTCTGATCCTCACCTACCACCACCCTCTCAGCCCCTCCCTGACCAAGTCCTATTAGTCACTGATCAGCTACTATGTGACTCCTGGGCCACTAGAAATGTGGACAGTGAAGATAGTTCAAGGTAATTGAATTTTCTATTCAGAGTAAATAGAAAATTAACCAACTCTGGTTTATTGAACCTGAGGTGGCTACGTAAGCATAGCATATTATTGCTTGAGGGATGAGAAATGGGAAACTCTTAAAACCATTGAAACAGTGTTACGCCCAGACTTATCCCCAAGATAACAGTGTTATCCCCAAGAACCACCAGGGAGCCGAGTCCGATGCAATAAACAAAAGAGCCTCATCCATGCTAGCATGGGCTCTGTCCCACTCACGCCAGCAGCATGGCAGAAGAAAGAGTGAATTTCGCCCAGCCCAGGGGTTTTACTTCGGTCGGTGGTGATGTCACTGCCTCGGCTAACCCCGATTGGTTGGGTGAGGGCTAGGGTTCAGTTACAGAATGGAGGATAACTCCGCCCTGCCCCACAGTGGAGTCAGGAGCCCATCCTCGCCCCGCCCTGCCCTCTCATTCCCCCTTGTCTAATGTGCCTGAGTCAAATCATTGACTCAGCCTACTTCCTTCCAGCATAAACAACAAATACAGTTACCAAGACCCTTAGTACCACAGTTCCCATCAGTATTGTCCTCACTGAAGTCCAGTTCCCCTCCTGCAGGCATCAGTTCTCCTCCTGGCCTGTGTGGAGCCCAGGCTGGGGATCTCACAGGTGAGGCCGCTAGTTGCTAGGATCCAGGCCATGCAGGAGCTGGGAGTCATGTAGTCAGGTCTGGGTGCCATCTACTTCAACAGCAGTGGGCGTGCTAAGGATAACAGTATAGCGTCCCTTTGAGTCCTTGGGCAGTGAATTTCTTTACCCACATTGAGTTCCTGGGCTACAGGATCTGTGGTGGGCACTGGCAGTGCATCTGGAACAAGCAAATTGCAGAGCCTGTAAGGACTTGAGCAAGGGAATGGTTACCATACATGATCCCCCCTAGAAAAAGGGGAAACTTGTCCCAGTAAGGGGTACACCTGGCCCTTAAGAGGCAAAGGACAGGGGGTTTGTCCAATTTTCACCGATTCTAGGACACATTTAGTTAAACCCCTTTTCCAGAGTCTCACTTACCTGTCCTAAGGTTAGAGCTATACTCTGAGATACCTTAGCTACCAAGGTGGGGCTGTTATCTGATACTGGCAGCCCGAGTCTAGGCATAATCTCCTGGAGTAATCTCTTGACTACTATAGAGGCAGTTTTTGTCTTAGTGGGGTATACTTAAACCTAATCTGAAGTGTCTACAAAAACTAGACCTTAATGCTGATGGTTTAATCTCTGAAATCCACCTACCAATACTCTCCTGGGGAAGTTCCCTGGGACCCGAGTTCCCAGGGGGACCCCCTTACTTTGTTTAGCATTTACCTGTGCACAGACAGTACTTCTAGCAACTCTGCCTCACAGAAGTTCAGAAGTCTTGGTGACACTTAAGTGCATAACCTGGTGTCACTGGGAAACTCTGACCTAGAGCCTCTGGGACCAACAGTCTTGTCATTTGGAGGGTCCACCAATCATCTGGTCCTTCAGTGGCTTGCTTCTGTTCAGCTGATTCCTTATGGCTGTAGTTGGTAACCCTCTTTTCTCTGTGGATGGCACAGTGTCTCCATCAAAAGGCCTGGATTAATGCCAAAATTTCTGGAACTGTGCCCAAATGGTGTGGTCCAGGGTGACTACCACTGCCCCTGCATATCAGGTCCCATCCTGAACATAACTGCTTCCCTCCGTGAACAGTACCTTGTCGTCTGTTACCTCTGTGCAGTCATGAATGGGTTCCTCCATCATCATCTGGAAGCAGGCTGGCAGGGTTGATGGCCAGAGTCTTATGAATCCGGACACAGGGCTGGTCCAGGAGAAAAGCTTAGCTCCTGGCCCAGAGTCTGCTTATCTGCCTCCTTCACCAGCAATGCTGTGGTGGCCACTGCCTGGCCACCCTGCTGCCACAGGGTCCAGTCTCTTAGACAGATAGGTAACAGGTCTCTTCCAGGGACCTAGAGTCTGAGTGAGAACCCCTTTGGCAAAGCCTCTTACCTCACTCACGTAGAGGTGGAAGGGCTTTGCGACATCTGGCAAGGCTAGGGCAGCTGCTGAGATGAGAGCCTTCTTTAGCTCCTCAAAGGCCTGTTGTTTCACTTTGGACCAGTTCAACAGCTGCATTCCCCCAGTACGTGTTCCTTCCGAGGACCACAGTCCTTTTTGATGTCCAAGGAAAACAGGAAGTTTGTCCGGTGGCTTCCTGGGCTGATGTACGGGTCCTAACGGCTCTCTCAAGACTTAATAGGGGGCCCCAATGCTCATCAAGAAACTAACAGGCTTGCCTCTCCTAGCTAACCTGTCAGGACATTCTCTTTATAATTTTTATAAAAATCTTATCTTCCAAAAATACATAACCATGCCTCAAATTTTAAAGAAAAGGCAAGGGAGGAGGGAGCAGGTCCAGTACACTGTTCCCAGGCCTCCAGCCACTTGAAATTTAAAATGCCACATTTTTCCTACAGATACAGATTTATCTGCATTTCTAAGCCTCCCTCTATTCCCCCCCTGCCCCCCGCAGAACATCGGTGAAAATTGTCCAAACAGTCGCGGGGGGTTAAATCATACAAATAATTGTTTTCACATTGTTTTAACACAATTCTAAATAAATTATAAACCTTTGTGATGAAGTCTACTTAAATCTATAAAGTAGACACACATGACTGAAACCAAAAATGATTCCCAAAGTTTAAACAACCGAATGTACAAAATACAAGATGCAGGTACAAGCCCAAATTCAAGCTTACAATGTGATTACAAATGATAACAACAATGGCATATGAGAAAAGCAAAACAAAATAAATTAATATGGCTATCACTTTTTCTATATTAAGAGAAAAATATATGACTTGGCCTACTTCTTCACAAGAGGCATACTATAAATTCCCAACAAATTTACTTAGGTCTGTATGAAAAAACCTGGATAGGGCTCAAGCATCATCTAGATTCCTCATCTGAGAAATGAGAATAAATCAATCCTTGAGATCTTTGATCATTACTGCTTATTCTTAACACATGTAATACACTTTAGCCTGCCATATTGTAGGCATTTAGTTACTGCAATTAACTCTTCCTAATTCAATTTATACTTTGAACTTTTAAAGCTGGCAAGTCAAATATAAACAAAGCACTGAATAATCTCTTTGCAGGAGAGCAAATAGTCTTGCCCTCTCCGGCCTCCCCTAGACCTCTCCCCACCAGAGGCAGTTTACTAAGATTTAAGACAATGTCAGAAAAAAGAATGAATTTTATTCATAGGTCAATCACAATTCATACTTAAGTAGCTATATGACTCTGCTTAGCTGATACCAATGACAAAGACTAAACATTGTAAGCCAGGCCATCTGGGTAGCTTCACCACGGAATCACCTGCCACTCCCTGCAGATCATTGGAGTAGCATTCAAATGCAAATGAACACATTCTTCAACTGAAGACTCCCAGCCATTCACCACCATTCACTTAAATACGTTACCATTACCATCTAGTTTCCGCCTCATGGCGGGGAATTTCAAAAGCTGCTTACAATGACTTGGGAAACCAGTTTTAATTTATCTCCCAGTTATCTCCACCATTTTTAAAACTCATTCTGTACACAGAAAAGAGTTTTAAGCACAGCCCAAAACTACGCGCACTCGTTCTGAACTGGCCTTTTCCCTTTACTGAGCACAGAGATTCGCCCTTGAGGCCTATGCCACCACGCCGACCCAGGCCCCCCGGGCCCAGGACCCCCGAGCGAGGCTGCTTCCGAGGAGGAAGCATGGGTCGCCCCAGCAGCTTCCCAGCTCCACCTCCCCTTCTCCAGGCAGCCAGCAAAATTAACCCAGGTGCCTGCTCCCCGAGCAAGGCAGCCACTGCCCAGCTGCGCTCCAACGTGCAGGCTGAGCCCCGGGAACCCCCTCCTCCGACCCAACGCCACCAGGGGGCCCCACACCACCATGCTGGCCGCACTTCGCCGGCTCCATCCTGGGGCGCCATGTCGCCCGCAGATACCAAACTCAGACCTGGGAAAGGTTCCCGTCACTTTCCGCAGGTGAGGCTATGGCTCACGCCGCTCACCTCGTCCTGGGAGAGGCTACCATCCCTCTCCCCATGTGAGGGTCTCTCTAGGGCCCTCCCGGGAGGTCAGAATATCTTCTGAACCCTCCTGCCCGTGGCCTTAATGGTGCGTCCACCAGGCGTATTCGGGCACCAATTCCATGAGGGGTTTTACGTCACTCCAGAGCGCTCACACAAGGATACAGACAAACACACACCTACCGAGGCCAGTCAGGCTCTCCGGATCGGGTTCCCTCATGGTCCTGGCTGGGGATCCCGGAGGAGCTCCCATATGTTACGCCCAGACTTCGTGATCCCCAAGGACCACCAGGGAGCCGAGTCCGATGCAATAAACAAAAGAGCCTTTTCCATGCTAGCATGGGCTCTGTCCCACTCACGCCGGCAGCATGGTGGAAGAGAGCGAATTTCGCCCAGCCCAGGGGTTTTACTCCGGTCGGTGGTGATGTCACTGCCTCGGCTAACCCTGATTGGTTGGGTGAGGGTTAGGGCTCAGTTACAGAATGGAGGATAACTCCGCCCTGCCCCACAGTGGATTCAGGAGCCCATCTTTGCCCTGCCCTGCCCTCTCAACAGCAATCTGTGCCTCACCCAGCAACTCGTAGTGTACCTGGGAGTTAGCTGCAAATCTTAAAGAATAGGTCTGAATGCCACAGAACAAAAGCTCACCAAGAATTCTCCTCTCTTCAGCTGCTCATTGTAAGAGGAACTCAAATTTGAAGAAGTTGTGATGAAAAGATGCCCCAAACCTGGGGCTTGAGGCTGTCTGGTCCAGTTCCTGTAGGATCATCCCCAGTCCTCTCTTCACTGCCAGCATCTTTGGGTGATAAGAGCAGGGAAAATTTTTCCTTCGAAAGCTGTGTCTCTTCCCTGGCCGGTATGGCTCAGTTGGTTAAAGTGTTATCCCGTACAACAAAAATTGACAGTTCAATTCCAGTCAGGGTACATATCCAGGTATGAGTTCAATCTCCAGTCAGGGTGCTTGTTGGGAGGCTGTCGATTGATATTTCTCTCTCTCTACCTCTCTCTAAAAAAAATAAAAAACAAAAATCAATCAAAAGAAAAGGTCTGTGTCCCTAGGTCCTGACTTCTCTCCCATTCTGGTTTCTCCGACAGTTTTCATTTCTCGCTCTTACACCCTATGGACGGTGGAGATGCACAACTAACCATGCTGGTTTTATTGCTCAATGTCTCATAGTACAGTATCTTTTTTCCAGTCAGCTTATCTCAGTTTCCAGCCCTCTCTCTCTCTCTCTTTGCCCCTTTTTAAACATCCTGAATGCCTACTTACTGCTCTGATTACTTCCACCTTTCCTTGAGATAGGCTGGTTTGGCGGCTTTTCCACCTTTAATTCCAGGATCCTATATCATCAAACCTTCTTATTCCTGAAGGAAACGATTCTCTCTTAAGTGAGTCCAGCTCCTCATTAGCCTGAGGCAACAGGAAGCTTCTCAAAGCAGCAAGAATATCTGGTAGGTGGTCTGTGATGTGTGCTCTGCCCTGGTTTCTGCTCATCTGACCAGGGGTAACTCACTAACTTGCATCCGGACTTGGTTTCCTCATCTATAAAGTGAGAGGCATGGAGAAACTAATGCTAAGGCCTTCCCATCCATGAGACCCTTTTCCCCACTCCGTTTTCAGATGCAAGTATATGATAATGTCATCTTGTGGGCTTTTTCATCTTAGGTCGTCCTACTGGGCTGTTCTCTTCTCGCAGGCTTGTGCTCTAGTTGTTACTTTAGAGTTCATTCTTCTTACATTAATAAGTGCCTATTGTATGCCTCATTGAGTGGGTACATTTGTATACATGATCCCATTAATTCCCACACAGCCCTGAGAGAAGCCACGTTTCTCCCTAAGAGTCTGGGCTCACAGCTACTATTTGACCTGTCCATCACTGGAACTGAGAGCATCTGTTCCGTCCTCTCCTCCCCTGCCTCCTCTTTTGCTGTCTGGTTCTAGGCATGACCCATCCACAGCTGCCTGTGCTGATGGCTTTCTGCTCCAGCCCCAGACCTCTACCTTTACCTTCCAGCCTTCAGATTCACCGTGCACTTTTACATTTTAAAAATACAGGTTTCGTCATTCCTTTTGTAATTGTTCTATGCTGCCATAGTGCAGGAAATAATTTCGAACATTATAATTGAAAACTTAAGAGACCCCCCAGCAGTTCTCACTAGAGGAACCACTCAATTTAAGCTTCTCCCTAATTCGTGGGATTTCATTGGCTTGTCATTTAGAGTGTGCCCACGGTGGCTCTTTGCCAAATGACTTTATGATTTACCATGTGATCAAGAATGACTTTTTTGTTTCCTCTTGGAAGTGAAAGAAGTAGAGTCTGTCTGTTTTAGTTGTTTTGTGTTTTGGTTTTTTTGGTTTCACTTTTTAAATCAGTGTTCAGGATTGGTCTATTTAATCTTAGAGTATTAAGTTTAATTGACTTGCTTTGTATTGAACTTTATTCATTGCCCCAGAGCGTACCGTATATATTGGCTGAAGTAAAGTTGAGGTCAATGTCAGGTGCTTGTTAATCTGATACCACTATATTTCTGATGTTTTGCTAAAATCAAATGCAACTTTGCAGAGCAGCTCTGAATATGATCCTCAGGCTCCTTGAATTCTATTTTCTACTATATCATTTGACCGTCTCTAGTTGTGCCATGTTGTTACTTTATGGCCATGTTTTGCCTCCCCTGCTTAGTGAACTGTATGGAGAAGGAGATCACATGCAAACACCAATCACCAGAGATATAGTTTGTGTCCTTGAGGACTGACCAGTGTGTTTCCATCACACCTGTGCCTGTCCCTATGGGATCCCTTAACACTACCCACATGGTTCAGGGTCCACTCAGAGTCCGGTTTCTGGAGAAGGCCGCACACTAAATGAAGAAAAACTGGAAAAAAGTTAATTTGGGAAAATGGTGGCCAGGCAGGAGTCCACCTCTAGAGGGAGGACTACCTGATGCTCTGGCCCTTTGCCCTCCTTTTTATCGAGGTTCTGAGATAAAGACATCCTTTAGGCAGAAATTCCAACAACAGAAAGTCAGCAAGAATTTACATATGATTAACAAATTAAAGTTGCTTTAACTACCACTATCTCAACTATATAACTATACAATTGCTCCAACCATTCAGAGCAATTAAGGTTGGCCAGCTCTTTTTACATTTTACTACTAGTGACAGTGTTCGGTTTCTGGCATGTCCCTATCCTAGTACTGAACTCATGTGACATTCTCTCTCTCTCTTTTTTGAAATGTATCTTTATTATTTTTAAAAATATATTTTTATTGATTTCATAGAGGAAGGGAGAGATAGAGACAGAAACAACAATGATGAAAGAGAATCATTGATCGGCCTCTCCCTGCATGCCCTGCACTGGGGATCAAGCCCGCAAGCCAGGCATATGCCCTTACTGAGAATCAAACTGTGACCTCCTGGTTCATAGGTTGATACTCAACCACTGAGCCACGCTGGCTGGGCTTATTTTTATTATTGAAAGTATTACAGATTTCGCCTGTTTTTTCCACATTGACCCCCTACACCCTGATCCTGGCTCCCCACCCCGCAGACCTTCACCAGACTACTGTCTATGTCCATGAGTTACGCATATATGTTCTTTGGTTAACCACATCCCACCCATCCCCGCACCTTTTCCTTCTGAGATTCAGTATTCTGTTGCATGTTTCCATGTCTCTGGATCTATTTTGTTGGTCACTTTATTTTGCTCATTAGATTCCACATCTAAGTGAAATCATGTGATACTTGTCTTTTTCTGACTGGCTTATTTCACTTAGTATAATATTATCCATGTCCCTTCATGCTGTCTCAAAGGGTAAGAGATCCTTTTTTATAGTTGCATAGTAGTCCATTGGATAAATGTGCCACAGCTCTTTATGATCTCATCTACTGATGGGCACTTTGCCTGTCACAGCAGTATTTTTTAAATAAATCTTTATTGTTCAGATTATTACAATTGTTCCTCTTTTTCCCTCCCATAGCTCCCCTCTACCTGGTTCCCATCCCACCCCATGCCCTTACTCACTCTCCCCGCCACTGTCCTCATCCATAGGTTTAAGATTTTTGTCCAGTCTCTTCCTGCACCTCCCAGACCCATTTCCCCCAAGAATTCAGTCCACTCTCTTTCTTTTTTTTTTTTAATATATATTTTTATTGATTTTTTTACAGAGAGGAAGGGAGAGAGATAGAGAACTAGAAACATCGATGAGAGAGAGTCATCGATCAGCTGCCTCTTGCACATCCCCCACCGGGGATATGCCCGCAACCAAGGCACATGCCCTTGACCGGAATCGAACCCGGGACCTCTCAGGCCCCAAGCTGACGCTCTATCCATTGAGCCAAACCACTCAGAGAGTGGTTTCGGCCAGTCCACTCTCTTTCTATGTCCCTGATTATATTCATCAGTTTATTCTGTTCATAAGATTTTTTTATTCACTTGATTTTTAGAGTCACTAGTTGATAGATACGTAACTGCTGTCACTTTGTTATTCATATTTTTTATCTTTATCTTTTTCTTCTTCCTCTTCTTAAAGAATACCCTTCACCATTTCATATAATACTGGTTTGGAGGTGATAAACTCCTTTAGATTTTTCTTATCTGTGAAGTTCTTTGTCTGACCTTCAATTCTAAATGATAGTTTTGCTGGGTAGAGTAACCTTGGTTGTAAGTTCTTGCTATCCATTACTTTGAATATTTCTTGGCCATTCCTGTCTGGTCTGCATAGTTTCTGTTAAGAAATCAGCTGACAATCATCTGGGTACTCCCTTGTAGGTAACTAAATGTTTTTCTCTTGCTGCTTTTAAGATTCTTTCTGTCTTTTGCCCTTGGCATTTTAATGATGATGTGTCTTGGAGTGGTCCTCTTTGGATACCTCTTATTTGGGGTTCTCTGCCTTCCTGGACTTAAAAGTCTATTTCTTTCACCAGGTAGGGGAAGTTTTCTGTCATTATTTCTTCAAATAGGTTTTCAATATCTTGCTCTCTCTCTTTATCTGGAACCCCCATAATTCAGATGTTGGTATGCTTAAAGTTGTCCCAGAGGCTCCTTACACTATCTTCATATTTTTAAATTCTTTTTTCTTTTTTCCAGTTGGGTGTTTTTTGTTTTTGTTTTTGTTTGTTTGTTTGTTTGCTTCTTCATATTTCATATCTTTGACTTGATTCTTGGGATCCTCTAGGCTGCTGTTGGATATCTGTAAATATTCATTATATTATTCATCATTCAGTCAGTGTATGCTTAATTTCTGATTGGTCCTTTTTCATATCCTTGAGAGTCTCACTAAATTTCTTGAAGGTTTCTAGAAAAATCTTGAAAAACCTTATAACCATGGTTTTGAACTCTATATCTAGTATTTTGCTTTCATCCATTTCTTTCATTTGTGACTTGTTTCTTTCTCTCCGCATTTTGGCTGCTTCCTTGTGTTTGTTTCCATGTACGGGATAGCTGATAAGTCTTCTTGAGTTGATAGAGTGGCCTTGTGTGCTAGGTGTCCTATAGGGCCCAGTGGCTCAGCCTCCCCAGTCACCTGAGGTGGATGCTCTTGGTACATCCCTTTGTGGGCTGGGTGCACAGTCTTGTTGTATTTAACCCTTGATTGCTGTTGGGAGGAATTGACCTCCAGGCCAATTGGCTGTGATGACCAGCTGTGTCTACACTAGAAGATCTCTTGTGCAGGAGACACCCTTATGGAGCAGGACTTGCTTTAGAGGGGCTTGGTGCTCACTGAGTCTGCCCCTTGAGTGTGTCTTACGGATGTGAAGAGTTGTATTTCGGTATGGTCTCACTCTGAACACTGGGTACACTGGCTCTTAGATCGCCAAGAGGTGCAAGGTCAGCCACTGCCTGGGGCCGCCCAGCAGGAGCCAGAGAGACATTTGTAAGGGGTTTGGAAGTGCCCAGATGAAGCCTAGCTGTGAAGCAAGGCCAGCAGGGCCTTGGGTCTTCTTTTGGAAGCTCTGGGGCTCTCTGACCCAGTTGCAGTTCCACAGGTTTTAGGCGAAAGGACAGGCCATTCATATGCAAAAGCTGATGTGCACAGCTTGGGCGGGGTTGTAAATTGGGTGGGGCAGAGTCTCTGGGAATCACCAGGGTGGAGCAAACAGCGATGGCTGCAATAGGCCGGAACCAGAGAAGTCCCTGGTTTTCTGGTTCTCTGCGTCCTGTGCCCCTGTGCAAGAACAGTGATCCCGGCGAGCCCCTCAAAGAAAATGCGGCCGTCACATTCCTGTCCCGATGCTAGACAGTCCAGTTTCTCCCATATGTGCCTGGGTCCCCCAGAGTCTCTTCCAGAACTGGAGTTCAGAGAAAGCAGGGGCTTAAAAGAGCAGCGCGCCCAGGTGCCAGCACTTTCCATACCTCTGCACCTCCTACCAGTCTCAATGCACCTTCTTCACCTCTCTAATTGTGGAACTTCCACTAAGCCAGGCTTTACCCTGTTCTGGGTGGTGGTTTTTCTGCCGTTTAGTTGTGGTATTGATGTCGTTGTTAGGCAGCAAGTACAGGCACATACCTAGGCCACCGTCTTGGTTCCTCCCATAGCAATATTTTTGCTGTTACCTCTCCTAAAGAAAGGAAACAAAGGGGAAAACATTGGGACTGCATTAGAATAAAAGATCCTGGACAGCAAAAGAAACTATCAATAAAACGATGGTTCCCACTGTAGGGGAGAACATATTTGGCAATGATACATCTGATAAGGTGTTAATTTCCACAAAATAGATAAAGAACTCATGCAACTTAACAAAAGGAAGACAAACAACTCACTTAAAAAATGGACAGAGGACTTAAATAGATACTTCTTCAAAGAGTACGTACAGATGACCAAGAAATAATGCTTCAAGTCACTAATCATCAGAGAGATGCACATTAAAATGACAATGAGGTAGCACCTCCCATCTGCCAGAATGGCTACCATCAACAAATATAATACCACTGAGGAAGTGGAGGAAAAGGAACCCTAGTACACTGCTAGTGGGAAGCAGACTGGTACAGCCACTATGGAAAAGAGTGTGGAGTTTCCTCAAACAATAAAAAATGGAACTGTAGTCAGGTCCTTTGAGAAGAATGATATCTTTGATGTTGGCATCACCAAGGCCCAGTGATCCTACTTCTAGGAATGTATCCTAATAATCCCAAAACACCAATCAGAAAGAATATATGTATCCCTAGGTTCATAGAAGCACTATTTACCCAAGTGCCATTTGTGGGTGAGTATTCTTAACATTTCCCTTTAAATGAACTCTTCCCCTTGAGACCATGGGCTGCCTCCTCCTCATTCCCCACCCCACATGAGATGGTCTGATTCTCTTTTGCATTCTCAGCACTTTAGACACTTCCTAGCTTATTAAGTCCACCCATCAAATGTTTACAGAGCTGAATTGGACATAAAGGTACATTCACCCCAGACAAGGGAATAACCAAAGGGACTTTACAGCCCAGCTAACTTTCCTGGGGAGTATAGGGGCTCCTAACACTGGTTTACTCCCTCCCTGCAGATGTGCAATGCCTTCCACAATGCCAACATTCTGGTGCTCATTGCAGGGACTCACTGTGAGTATGCTTCACCCTTCGAGAGGGCTGTGCTTTGCACCCTGGGTGCTCCTCCTCCCCAGTGTCTGACCCTGTGTATGTTCTGGGTTTGGTTTGTAGCTTCTGTGGTCAAGGCCTTGGAGAGGAATGATTTCTTTGATGCTGGCATCACCAAGACCCAACTGTTCCTCACCCTCCATGATGCTGTGCTGTTTGCCTTGCAAAGGAAGAATACAGACTCCTCCGATTTAAGCGTGGATGAGTCTGAGACAGTGATACAGGAAACCTACTCAGAAACAGATAAGGTTGGATGATGTGAAACATCTGGGGTGAGGGGTGAAGTGGGGTGAAAAGTTGGGGGAGAGAAAGGGTAAGACCCCTGATCGGACAGAGATGAGCACGTCCAGGAAAGGGTTGTGAGTATATTCAACATTTACTGAGTATGGCTGTGCCAGACTTTTCAAAGTTGAAATGCTCCCTTATCAGTTGGTAACTCCAGGGCCCTTTCCCAACTGAAAAGATGGTTACCCAACCTCCTGAGGCTTCAAGAGCCCTTTTACTGAAAGCTAGGCTAGTGCTAATGCCATCTCAAATATTTTAAACATCTCTGTCCATGCCTTTACAATTCTCCCCGCCACACCTTCGGGGTGAATAGTAAAACTGATGAACTTACAGAGGTAAAGATCTGCCAGTCTAACAGTTTGGTTATATTTCTATTGTGAATAATGTAATTTACTCAACCTGACCAAATGCAAAGGAGAATGGCATACAAGTCTACACATTTAGCCATTTGTTAATACTAAGTAAAGACCTGGGCTTACCCCAGTGTTTTCAGACCAGTATCTTTGAAGGTTTTTTCCCAAAAAGAAAATTAAAACACAGATGGGCACCAAAATCTCACTTAATGAGTAGAAATTATTTTTAATTAACCCCCCAATTTGTCAACCTACTACATTTCAATAATACTTGAGTTTTTTATGACAAAAAGAAATTACTGGAGTAACAAGTGTTTATAAAAATTTTAATAAGTAAAAGCCACGCTTGTAAAACATAGGCCTTTTCTTCCTCTTAGTAACCTATTACCAAGAATTTCCCTACCATTGCTGAGAATTCTCATAGGTTAGGTGCCTCTACCTATCCAGAATAGCTTTCCCCAATAGCTAGATTTGAACATAAGTTCTCTATATGGGCAGCCTTGACATTTTTTTTAAATATATATTTTATTGATTTTTTTACAGAGAGGAAGGGAGAGGGATAGAGAGTTAGAAACATCAATGAGAGAGAAACATTGATCAGCTGCCTCCTGCACATCCCCTACTGGGGATGTGCCCACAACCAAGGTACATGCCCTTGACTGGAATCGAACCCAGGACCTCTCAGTCTGCTTTATCCACTGAGCCAAACCAGTTAGTGCCTTTCTTCATATAGACAAATCCTAGATACTTTATAGTATCTCTTTTACATTTTTATTGCTATTTAAAAGGAATAATCTTTTTCATTATATTTTCTAGCTGGCAACTGCTGGTATAAAGGAAACCTAATGATTTTTATTAAATTATTTGGCCATTTTGTAAATCTTTTACTGGTCCAAAAAGGTTTCATTGTTAATTCTCCTGAGTTTTCTAGACGAAAAATATTTTTCACAAATAATATACACCGAGTGTCCAGATTATTATGATCTCTGAACACATAATAATCTGGCCACTCAGTGTGTGTATGTATATATATATATATATATATCCTAAGCAACCATTATGACCAGTCGACTAAACTAGACGACTGGTTGCTATGACACACACTGACCACCAGGGGGCAGATGCTCAATGCAGGAGCTTCCCCCCGGTAGTCAGTGTGCTCCCACAGCCAAACTCTCATGGTCTCTCCCCCAATTCGGCCAATCTCCCGTGATCCCTCCCTCTGGACTGGGCGAGACAGCCAGGCTGAGGGACCCCCACCCATGCACAAATTCATGCATGGGTGGGGTCTGGCCACCTGGCCAGGGGGAGGCGACATGGGTGGTTGGGCGGCCTGCCTGCTGTTTGAACTACTAGTCAAAGGGACAATTTGCATATTAGCCTTTTATTATATAGGATATACACTGAGTGGCCAGATTATTATGCATTCAGAGTTCATAATAATCTGGCCACTCAGTGTATATCTCTTCTTTTCCAGTTGCTAGAATTATTATTCCAGTTTTACATATTATGGCATTAGCTAGCCTTCCCAGAAGAATTTAAATGATAATGGCAAGTCTTGTCTTACTCCTGAATTTAATGAGAAAAACTTCTTATGTCTCTTTATTAAGAATAAAGATAATGGGGGGGGGGGGGCAATGGTAAAATATGTACACAGATAATAATTTAATAAAAAATAAAATCAATAAAAGAATAAAGATAATGATAGTTGGCTTAAGACGTACTTTATATATTTGCTATGTTTTTTTTAAAAGTATTTTTCTAGTTCATTAACAAGCTGTCAGAACTTAAGACTTGGTATTGAATATATCAAATTTTTCCTATCACTTAAACTAGGGAAAACTAGAAGGGGGAAAAGTTCTAATGTATTAAATTCAAGATGTCTATTAAATATCCAAGTGGAGATGTCAAGAATGGAAATAAATATATGAGCCAGCAGATCAGGGGAATGGTTTTAACCAAAAAGTCAACAGCACATAGATAGTACAGTAAATTCTCGATTTTGTGGACCTCGATAAACATACTTTGGATTTAACAGATAAAATTTCCAGTCTATATGTCATATGTGAACATTAACACCCTATTAATTTTAAAATGCATATAATCAAGATTTGGTTATTGTTAAATTAACAAGTTATTTTTTGTTATTTTTAACAAATTTTAATAAATAGACCAAATGTTGGAAAAAACACTAGTAATTTTGCTGGCATAAATATGACATATCTACAATTATAGCCTACATACTTAAATCCAAGAGTCACTGCTTGCCAATAAACAAAGCACGTGGTCACACCGTATTGGGCGGTGAGTGGTTCTGTTATCTCCTGGTGTGACTTCTTGCAGCAGTTTAAGGCTGTTGGCACTGTTCCCACATGTGCTAAACCACAGCCCAGCCATGTGCATTTGTAAGACATACAGAAAAATGTTCTATGAAATTAAACTTTTCATACATACTTAGTAATTTTAATTACACAAATGTGACCAAATAAGTAAAAATAATTTGACCAATTTGTCAAATTTTTAACATGTGCATTGGGAAAACCTATATTATTATATAATGGACTTCCCGCTTTCATGGGCACCCCCTTGCCCAAATTAGTTCGTTACTATCGAGGTTTTACTGTAACAAAAATTATGGGACTAAATTAAATTGCTATGGAGACAGTGTAGATGGAGAAGAGAAGGATCTCAGGGTGGCATGTCAACATTCAGAAGTCCAGAAGAAGTAGAGAAGATAACAGAAAGCCCAAGAAGCAGCCAGGAAGGAATGAAAAGCGAAAGAGTGTCACATGGAAGAAGGGAAGAATGTTTTGAGAGGGATGAAAGGTGTTAATTCTGTGGAATGTTGCTACTTGACAGGCAGAGTGCCTGGGACTGGCATATCAGGAACCAGGCGCTGCCCTGCCTCAAGGAGCTTAGAGTCTAAAGGGACATATATCTTTAAATGAATAGGACAGTACATCACTGGTCATGATAGAGGGGTACGTGAGGCACAGTTGGAACACAAAGCTAAGATGCTGGTTAGTGATCTTTGATATGAATCTGGGCCATTGAATAAGTGTGTGTGGCTGAGATGGAAGACAGCGCAGACACTGGGAGTCACATGAGCAAAGGTAAGCAGGAGTCAGGGGTCTTTGGTTAATTTTATGGCTAGAGCAAAGGTTGGGGCTACAGATGGAGCTAACACTAAAGAAGGTGACAAGAGGCCACGTCACAATGGCCTCACATGCCCTGCTAAGGATTATAGGGGGTTGGAAAGACAAGTAAGAGCAAGGAGACAGGATGTTTCAGAATGCTGCCAAGACCATTGCTATTCAAGTGGTTGACTGTGAAACCCAGACTAGTTAGAAAATCCAGAGAAATCAGGAGTTATGGATTGATGAAGCCTAAAAAATAGCGAGTAACTGAAGAACCAGAGGGTGCAAAGAAGATGAAAAGCAGAGTTAGGCCAGAAATATTTTCTACTTTCCTAGGAATTCATGATTTCCGGGACCTAGAGTGCTGTTATATTCTGAAGTTCCTTGACTATTCAAAAGTTAAATTTAATTGGAAATTTTAACCCATCTATTTATATGTATTTCAGGATGCAGACGGAAGACCAAAAATAAGCAGCAGTATTCTAGAAGGTCCCCAAAATATAAGTCCCAACTATGCCAGGATACAAAGGCCCAGACTAGACGATTCAGAACTGGACCTAGAGATGGAGCCCATTCTGGACTCAGACAATGGGCTGGATGAGGATCTCGAGATGGGGCGGGAGTCAGAGCTGGAACCCGAATCTGAGCTGGAGCCGGAAATGGAGCTTGAGCCCAACCTGGAACTTGAACCCAAACCTGAGAATGAGCTGGACCTGGAGTTCAAGCCCAAGCCTATGCCCAAATCCATACCAAGGCCTCAGACTTATCCTCGGCAGCAATACTGGCCTCCCAGCACCCCGAGTCAGAATCAGCCTAGGACACGGTCAGTGGAAAAGAGGCAACCAAATATGATTCCATATCCATCTCGGGAGAGTGACACTGATGATCTCTAGGAGATGAACTGGGAATGAGGGTCAAATTCCCTTGAAAAATCCTCCTACCCAGATAGGGTCGCTTGGTCAGAAGCCCTAGAATAGTTACAAACCAGCAGTCCTCGCTTTGGGACTCCTCCACCTGCTGTCTTTCTTCCTTGCTTAGTGTGATCTCACTCCCAGATCACAATGCTAAATACCAAGAATTGTCTCTGAATTCCCTTTCCAGGCTCACCTCATTTCACCTTCAGCAGATATTCTAATGAAAGATTTCCTTCTTTGTATAATACATTCTGCACTTCTATTGTTTTTATCAGATCATCTCTAACTTACTCCTCTCAGTTTGTTTCCCTTTCTCCAAAGAAATGAGGCTCAAATAAAATATATAACTCTAGTTACATCTGGACCCTTCCTGCATTTTCTCCTTTCTCTCTATAGAAATGGGTATAGGAAAAATACCAGAAGTAAGTAGATGTGGTGGAGAAGAGATGAGCTAGGAAAATAACAACTGGGTAGCATTTGTATTTTATATGCAAGGTCTCTTTACTGAGGCAGGTTAAGCCAGGCCAGCCTCTGAAGCATGCAATACAAGGAACTGTTAGGCTGAAAGCATTTTGCCATCTCTCTAAGGTCAGCTTCTTATACTGCCACTGTTTCAGAAGACCGGGCATCTGCACCAGTGGATGAGGACGTGAGCTCTATAGAACTCTCCCTGGTCTTCAGCTTCACAGTCACCATTGCCTCTTTCCCACGGGTGCTTAAGGTACATGCACTCTGAGCAGTGGTCACCAACGGGTGGTCTGTGGGCCACTGGTGGTCTGTGAGGTCCGAAAGGTTGGCGCGCTGATCTAGAACCTGTACTCTGGGTAGACTAAACTTAGTTAAATCTGTGTCAGCCCTGGCTGGTGTGGCTCAGTTGGTTGGGCGTTTCGTCCTGCGCACTATAACGTTGCCAGTTTCATTCCCAGTCAGGGTACATGCCCAGGTTGTAGGTTCGATCCCCGCAAGGGGGCATGCAGGAGGCAGCCGATCAATGTTTTGCCTTTACATGGATGTTTCTCTCACTCCTCCTATCCTTTTCTCTCTTTCTCTAAAAATCAGTTTTTAAAAATCTTTTAAAAATTAAAATCTGACAGATACAAACCCCGTAGGAGTTGGAAAAGTTAATCATTACACATTTGGTCCAAATCCATTCATTCAAACCCCTCCCCCCCCCCCCAATAAACAAACAAACAAAAGCCCTGACTGGTGTGGCTCAGTGAATCGAGCCTTGGCCTGTGTACCAAAGGGTCTCAGGTTTGATTCCTGGTCAAGAGCATGGCAGGTTTGATCCCCCGCAATAGTTGGGTCAAGTGCAGGAGGCAATCTCTCTCCCTTCCTCCCTCTCGTCCGCTCTCTCTAAAAATTAATGGGAAAAATATCCTCTGATAAGGATTAACAAACAAAAAAACAAATTCCCCTTCCTCTGTTAAAAAAAAAAAAATCTAGTATTGCCCTCACTGGTTTGGCTCAGCAGATAGAGCATCAGCCAGTGGAAGGAAGGATTCTGGGTTCGATTCTGCTCAAGGGCATATACCTCGTTTGCAAGCTCCTTCCTGGCCTGGGCCCTGGTCAGGGCTCATGCAGGAGGCAACCAGTAAATGTGTTTCTCTCACATTGATGTTTCTCTCTTTGTCTTTCCTTCTCTCTTTACTCCCCCAAAAAATCAATGAAAAAATATCCTCAGGTGAGGATTAACAAAAAACAAATCTAGTATCAAGTTATAACCAGAAGAAAAATATTGATCCCTGGGCAAAGGTATATGGAGTCCTGAATTTTATTTTACACTAAATAAACAAGATTTCTCTTGCTCAGGCAGTCAATTTCTCTATTCTGTTAGATTAAAGAAGTCCTTATTATAATATAGGTGTCTCAGAGAGAACCAAGATGGTGACATAGGTAAACTTCTGTACTTGCTGCCTCTCACAATATCATCAAAATTACAATTAAAATATAGAACAACTGTCATCCAGAACCACCAGAAAGCTGGCTGAATCAAAGTACTACAACTAGAGAAGAAAAGAAGAAAGCATACTGAGACTGGTAGGAGGTGCGGAGACACGGACTGGGCAGGGCTGGCACCTGGGTGTGCCGCTTTTTTAATTGAGAGGGAGATCACCTATGTGGAGGCTGCATGGAGGAGCAAGGGGTCCCAGCCCCACGCCAGACCCTCAGCCCAGGGTTCCAGAGCTGGAGAAAGAAGTCCCTAGGGGCAGTAAGAACTACAGACTGTAAAAACCTTGTGGATTGGGGCTCAGTGACACAGAGGTGTCTAGAGACCCAGCTGTTCCTCTTAAAAGGCCAGCACCACAAACTGAACTTACAAGGTCCTGCTTCCTCTGAGCTCTAGCACCAGGGTGAGGTGCTGGGGGACACAGACACATATGGGGAGAAACTGGACTGTCTGGCATTGGGGCAGGAACTCAGGGGTGGCTTTCTTCCAGATGGAGGTACTCACAGTGGTCATTGTTCCTGTTATAAGACCTCCTCAATGCAGGGCTAACTGACAGCCATTTCTGTTTGCTCCACCTGGTGATTCCCTAAGACCCTGCCTCATCCAGTTTACAATTCCACACAAGCTATGCACAGTAGCTTTTGCATATGAATGGCCTGTTCTTTCTCAGGCTAAAAATCTATCAAACTGCAGCTGGGTCAGGGAGCACCAAACCTATCAATAAAAGGCCCAAGACCCAGCACCAGCACCAGCCTGCCTTCATAGCTAGGCATTATCTGGGCACTTCCAAACCCCAAACAAAGAGGTGGAATCTGCAAATCTCTCTGTAGCTCCTGCTGGATGGCTCCATGCAGTGACTGACTTTGCAACTCCCTGGAGACCCAAGAGCCAGTATACACAGTGGTCAATGTGAGAATACAACTCTTCACATCCATAAGCGACACACTCAAGGGACAGACTCAATAAGCACCAAAGCCCCACTGAAGCAAGTCCTGCTCCATAAGGGTGTCTCCTGCACAGCAGCTCTCCCACTGTAGTCTCAGCTGGTCCTCAAAGCCAATTGGCCTGGAGATCAATTCCTCCCAGTGACACCAACAGCAATCAAGCTCAACTACAAAAAACAAACAAATAAAAAAAAAAACTGCACACAGCCCATAAAGGGTACATTACGAATGTCTACTTCAGGTGATTGAGGAGGCTGAACCACTGGGCCCTATAGGACACCTACTACATAAGACCATTCTATCAACTTAAGGAGATTTAGCAGCTACCCAATACATAGAGACAAACACAGGGAAGCAGCCAAAATGTGAAGACAAAGAAACATGTCACAAATGAAAGAAATGGAAGAAAGCAAACTACTGGATATAGAGTTCAAACCACAGTTAAAAGGTTAGTCAAGAATCTTTCTAGAAACTTCAGTGGAATATAGCGAGACTTTCAAGGATCTTACTGAGAATGCCAAAAAAAAAAAAAAAAAAAAAAAAAAATGGAAAGGATCCGTCGTAATTGAGCATACACTGTAATATACAGGGATTCAACAGTAGACTAGATCCTGAGAGTCAAATCAATGATTTTAAATACGAGGTAGCAAAAAAAACACCCAACCAGGAGAGCAAAAAGAAAAAAGAATTTAAAAATATGAAGATAGTGTTAGGATCATCTGGGACAACATTAAGCATACCAACATCTGAATTATGGGGGTGCCAGGAGAAGAGAGAGAGCAAGATATTGAAAACCTGTTTGAAGAAATAATGACAGAAAACGTCCCCCACCTGGTGAAAGAAATAGACTTTTAAGTCCAGGAAGAGCAGAGAACCCCAAACAAGAGGTATCCAAAGAGGACCACACCAAGACATATCATCATTAAAATGCCAAGGGCAAAAGACAGAAAGAATCTTAAAAGCAGCAAGAGAAAAACATTTAGTTACCTACAAGGGAGTGCCCATATGATTGTCAGCTGATTTCTTAACAGAAACTATGCAGGCCAGATGGGAGTGGCAAAAATATTCAAAGTAATGGATAGCAAGAACCTACAATCAAGATTACCCAGCAAAGCTAACATTTAGAATTGAAGGTTAGACAATAAGCTTCACAGACAAGAGGAGTTCACCACCACCAAACCAGTAGTGTATAATGAAATACTGAAGGGTATTCTTTAAGAAGAGGAAGAAGAAAAAGGTAAAGATAAAAAATATGAACAACAAAGTGACAGCAGATACATACTATCAACAATTGAATCTAAAAATCAAATGAATAAAAAATTTGATGAACAGAATAAACTGGTGAACAGAATAGAATCAGGGGCATGGAAATGGAACAGACTGATGATTCTCAGAGGGAAGGAGATGTGGGAGGGTGCAGGAAGAGATTAGACAAAGATCTTATATGCATGAATGCATTACCTATTGACACAGACAATGGTGTGGTAAGGTCCTGAGATGGGCTGGGAACCTGGTGGAGGGGAGCTGAGGGATTAGGGGGGAAAGAGGGACATCTGTAAGAATCTCAGCAATAAAAATTAATTAAAAATATATATACTAGAGGCCCGGTGCACAACATTCGTGCACTGGGGGGAAGAGGGGTAGGAGGGTCCCTCAGCCCAGCCTGCATCTTTTCACAGTTCAGGACCTCTCAGGGATGTCCAACTCAGGCCCAATCCCCTGGGGAGCAGGCCTAAGCCAGCAGTCAGACATCCCGCAAGGGGTCCTTAGCATTGCAGCAGAGGCAGGAGAGGCTCCTGCCACCACCACTGTGTTCACCAGCCATGATCCCAGTTTCTGGCTGAGCAGCGCTCCCCCTGTGGGAGTGCACTGACCACCAGGGAGACAGCTTCTGCATTGAGCATCTATCCCCTGGTGGTCAGTGCATGTCATAGTGACCTGTCATTCTGCAGTATGGTCGATTTGCATATTAGCCTTTTATTATATAGGATAGGTTTCTCAGGGCATCTGTAATACTGTCAATAATAAACAACACACACACACACACACACACACACACACACACACACATCCTATATAATAAAAGCCTAATATGCTATGTGTCTGATTGTCAGGTTGTCCAGTTGTCTGTTCAACCATTCAAAGAGTAATATGCTAATGATATGCTAAGGCTGCTTAACCATTTGCTATGATGTGCACTGACCACCAGGGGGCAGAAAGTCGACTGATTGACCAGTCACTATGATGTGCACTGACCACCAGGGGGCAGACGCTCCAACTGGTAGGTTAGCTTGCTACTGGGGTCCGGCTGATCAGGACTGAGCAAGATGGGCCGGATATGCCCTGGAGCCCTCCTGCAGTCCCTCCCCCACTGGCCAACCTCCCAGGTCCCTCCCCAGCCCCTATAGTGCACCAGTGGGGTCCCTCAGCTTGGCCTACACCCTCTTGAAATTGGGGAACCCTCAGGGGATGTCAAAGAGCCAGTTTTGCCCAATCCCACAGGCCAGGACAAGGGACCCCACTGGTGGACCGGGCCTCTAATATATATCTTATCACAGAGAAAACATTCTACAAACATGTACTAGTCACCTGCTACATACATCGCACCCCAAACTGTGGGGTAAAGTGGCACTATCCCTATTTTATATATACATTAACTCAGATAAGTTTGTATGCTTAAAAAAGTGGAGGTCTAAGCCACAAGCTTCTCCATGCTTAATACGTTTTTTGAACTCCTACTATAGGCCACATATGCACAGGTGTCAAAAATACAAGATGAGCAGAATAGATGGCAAAAATAATGATAAGTTGTGATGGCAAACATCAGGAGGCATGAAACCATCTTCCTATGTGACCTGGCATCTGAAGGATAAGTAAGAATTAGGCTTAATGCAAGTTCCAATAACTGCCAGGAGGGCAGAGCCAAATGGTGGACCAAGAGTGGCAACCATGGGTGAATACAAAAGCTGGTCACCCAGGGACACAACCAGATGGAGCCTGCGGATAGTTAGCCTAAGGGTAATTACGAAGGGTTCAACCAGAAACTGGGTCAACCCACAAATGAACTGTCAGAGTGGCAGGGACAGGCACAGAAATGTGTCAAAACCAAGAAAACACTTCATATTTAAAACAAGAAATGAAAAAGTGCATGAAGAGCCCAGTTTTGTGGGCTGCTGCCCTCTCGTTCCAGCTCCCTCTATTTCCACATTGCTGTCAGAGGAAGGTGTTCAAGCACAGAATCTTGCCTTCTGACACTTGGGCAGCAAGTGGTAGGATTTAGAATTTGGTTCTTCCTGCTACAACTGCAACATATCTCAATCCTGGCTTTGGTGCTTGACCTCAGAAAGACCAACCTGATGCTTGGACTAAGGTCTATCTTTAAAGAATATTCTGCTATAAACCCTTAGCACCCAGCCTCTTCCAAAGCAATAAAATAAAGAAAAATGGCTAACTGATTGTAAATAGTAACTAGTAAAGTGAGTAACAATTAAAAGGCCAAGTTTTCTTCCAAATTACAGATCACCCAAAATTCTAAGAAATTTTAAACTTTACAAAATGCCATGATTGGATTGGTTAGCTCCCTTTTCATAACATTGTCATCATTGAAGCTTTTATCTCTCTAATGAGAAATGGAAGAAAAACTCTAAAGACTGAAAAACTAGTACAGACTGGATCTGAAAATGTAAACATCTTAGTATAAATTTCTCTCCATTACTGAATAAAAACCTCAAAGCAGCTTATATTCTACTAGGGGCCCGGTGCATGAAAATTCATGCACTCTCGCAGTCTGAGACCCCTCGGGGGATGTCCAACTGACAGCTTATGCCCACTCCCTGGGGGATTGGGCCTAAGCTGGCAGTCAGACATTCCTCAAACAGCCCAGAATCCCTTGGGGGATGTCCAACATCCTTAGTGCTGCTGTGGAGGCAGAAGAGGCTCCCGCCACTGCTACTCTGATGACCAGCCATGAGCCGGCTTCTAGCTGAGTGATGCTTCCCCTGTGGAAGCGTACTGACCACCTGGGGGCAGCTCTGCATTGAGTGCACATCATAGCGACCAGTCACTCCTGGTCATTCCACTCTTAGAATCAATTTGCATATTACCTTTTTATTATATAGGATAGTAAATGGGCTTTGGGTATAATTTTTTTTTAAATATATTTTATTGATTTTGTACAGAGAGGAAGGGAGAGAGATAGAAAGTTAGAAACATCGATGAGAGAGAGTCATCGATCAGCTGCCTCTTGCACACCCCCTACTGGGGATATGCCCGCAACCAAGGTACATGCCCTTGACCGGAATCAAACCCGGGACCTTTCAGTCCCCAAGCCGACGCTCTATCCATTGAGCCAAACCGATCTTGGCTGGGTATAATTTTTATATGTGAAGAACTAAATACAATCAACAGAACTACAGAAAAGTAAGTTTGGAAAGGAGACAGATCAAATAGGTTACCCTAGTTTGCAGTCTCTAAATATATCATACCTTGAGTCTCACCCATATCTGATTTAGTTGATATTTATCTGAGACTTTGGGCTTAGACCTTTGAGTTCAAGACATGTGAGATGGACATGAATTTGGGAGGGGGTAGAATGCTATTGTCTGAAATTTTGTTTCCTTCCCAAATCCATATGTTGAGATCCTAACACTCAAGGTGATGATATTAGAAGGTGAGGATCTTTGGAAGATGATTAGGGAACCCTTATAATAATTGACGGAATTATTGCCCTTGAAAAACTCTTCAGAGAGATCCCTCTTCCCTTCTGCCATATGAGGACCCAGCAAGAAAATGGCCATCTAAGAAATGGCTTCTCACCAGATACCAAATCTGCCAGTTCTTTGATCTTAGACGTCTCAGTGTCCAGAATTGTGAGAAATAAATTTCTGCCATGTGTAAGCTACCCAGTGTGGATATTTGTTATAGCAGCCTTCATGAACTAAGACACCCAAGAACTCAACTATACTGCACCTAGATTCAACTCTTCATTTGTCAGCAGAAACAGAGGAAGTAATGGCACAATACAAGGTCATTAATGATCTGGGATCATAGACTCTCAGTGTGAGGAAGGACTATGAGGGTCTTGTAATCTAACTACCCATCTAATCTCTTACAATTTAACAAATACTTCTTGGAAGATTCTGCATATCTCAAATACTCTGTGTTTCTATAATCTATTGCTGCATAACAATCTACCCCCAAATTTAGCATCTTAAAACAGTAATCATATATTTATTTGCTCATAGTTCTGCAATCTGGGCTGGGTTTAGCTGGACCCATTCATAAGGTGCACTCATTTAGAGATTCAATGGGGCTAGAGAGTGAAATGGCTTTTTTAAAAATATATATCTTATTGATTTTTTTTACAGAGAGGAAGAGAGAGGGATAAAAAGTTAGAAACATCAAACATCGATGAGAGAGAATCATGGATCATCTGCCTCTTGCACATCCCCTACTGTGGATATGCCCGCAACTAAGGTACATGCCCTTGACCAGAATCGAACCTGGGACCTTTCAGTTCGCAGGCCGATGCTCTATCCACTGATCCAAACTGGTTTCAGCTGAAATGGCTTTTCAACATGTCTGACACCTCAATGGCAGGAAGAGCTGGAGGCTGGCCAGGCATCTCTCTCTCTCTCTCTTTCTCTCTTTCTCTCTCTCTCTCTCTCTCTCTCTCTCTCTCTCTCTCTCTCTCTCTCTCTCTCTCTCTCTCTCTCTCTCTCTTTCTCTCCATGGTTTCTCCAGGAGAATGCCTGGACCTTGCATGACCACTCAAGGCAGTGTGTCACCAACCACATTCTGTTGATCAAAGTAAGTAACAAGTCTAGCCTTGATTCAAATAATCTCTTGAAGGGAAAGGATCCTGATCTTGAGACATTTGAAACTAAAGGTGGACTACATCTAACCAAAGTCACAAGACAGCTCAGTTTCTAATAGGATTGAAATGATTAGTCCCTCACCTTATTTGCCTAATGAGAAATATGTGAACTATCTGGGAAGAAATAATATTGACTTCAGTCTTTATTTTTTGCACAACATCCATCATACAATTAAGAAGAAAAGTACAAGACATTTGAAGAGACAGGAAAGGTGTCTGGTAATTAGAAAAAGTATACAAAAGAAGCAGTCCCACAGATGATCCAGTTGTTGGAGTTAGCAGTCAAGAACTTCAAAATAACTATTATAAATATGTTTAAGAAAGTAGAGTAAAAGATAGATGAAACAAATGAAAAGATGAATAATTTCAAAAGAGAATTATAATCTACAGAAAGAGAATCAAGTGGACATTCTAGAACTGAAGTACAAAATATTGGAAAATAAAAACTAATTTGACAGGTTTAATAACAGACTGGACACAGCAAAAGATAGGATTATATAACTCAAAGGCAGCAAATAGGAAATATCCAAAATGAAGAACATGCAGAAAAAATAGGGGAGTAAAACAGAAGAGAGCATTCAAGACATGTAAAACATAGGCAGATGGCCTTGTACTTGTGTTTTAGGAGTCCCAGAATGAAGAGAGGGGGGAAAGCAATATTTGAAGAGGACTGAGAATTTGCAAAACACAAAAGGTGGCAGTTCAAAGATTCAAGAAGGTTAGCAAACCCTAAGCAGGATAAATAGATAGGAAACCAAGCATAGGCATATCATAGTCATATTGCAGAAAACCAACGATGAACAGAAAATCTTAAAAGCAGCCAGAGCGAATACACATACCTTCAGAGAAACAACAACAACACTATTGCTAACTTTAAACAACCTGTGGAGAACCAGAAGACCACAGAATGACATTGTTTAGGTTCTGAAAGAAAAAATAATCTGCTGACCTAAAATCCTGTACCCAGTGAAAATATCCTCTGAAAACAAAGATTCAGACCAACAGAAACGGAGAGAATTCATTACCTATAGATTCACTTTAGGAGAAAATTAAAGAACATTCTTCAGGGTGAAGGAAAACTCCAGAGGGAAGCTGAGGACTGCACAAAGGAATGAAGAACGTTGGAAAGGTTAAATGTGTGGATCCATGTAAAAGAACATTGACTGTGATTGCTTAAAGCAAGAATAATAGCTATCTCGGGCACTTTATAACATAAGTAAAAATATGTTATACGACTACAAAAATATGAAAGACAAGGTAGTGGTAAATGGAGTTAAGTTATTCATCAAGTGGTAAAGAACTAATTTAAGGTAGATTAAAATAAGTCAAAGATGCATAGTCTGATATCTGGGGAAACTACTAAAATCATATTTTAAAGGCATAATTAAAAAATTAATAGAGAAAAAAATTATAGAGGAAACTAATGGAATAATAAAAACCCTCGATAACCCAAAAGTGGTAGAAAATTGAATAAAAGAACAAAGAACATATGGGACAAATAGGAAAGAAATACCAAGATGGCAGTCTTAAACTCAGCTCTATCAATAGCTAAAAAGACTAGGTAAGCATTCCAATGTAAAGATAGAGATTTTTCTGAATGAAGGGTTGTTGTTTTTTTAAATCCAATTGTATGTATACGATTTATGAGAGCCACACTGTAAATATAAATACGGAGGCAGTTGTGCTCCAGGTTCCCAAGATGTCCTTCCCTCAGTGCCATCCCTGGCACCTGGCCACCCTGCCCCTACCCAGCTCTGAAAACCTGCAAGCACAAGCCAAAGGTTGGCCATAGACCCAGTTAAAAGGAGGTGCCTGCGTCTGTGTAGTGACCGCAGCTGCCAGGCTCCTCAAAGATTTTGCTTTGACGCGCTGGACCTACCTAAGGTCAGCAAATGTCTATCCCAATGTCAGACCCGACTCCCAAGCACCCACTCTTAGGAGTTCTGCTGGGAATTGGGCCCCTCCCCTTCTGGTGTTACGTTTTTAAAACGGACAGAGTTAGGAAAGAAAAACTTACCTGAGAAGGAAAATTGGATGGGACATTTAACAGATTAAGTCTGACAATGATGACTCTATGTATTATTGTTTAATAAATCTACTGTTAATCATTAAAAATAAATAACCGGTAGGCAATGATGTAGGAAGCAGAAGGATGGAGAACATATGCCAAGCAAATAGTTACTAAAAGAAAGCTGCGGTGGCAGTATTAACATCAGACACAGCAGGTTGTGAGAGAAGAAATATCCGTAAGGGTCAGAGGCCACACCGCACAGCGATGAAAGGGGTCAGTTAGAACATAACAATCCCAACTCCGTATGTTTACTACCATCGTTTCAAAATATATAAAGCAAAATGACAGGAATAAGAGGAGAAATAGGCAAATCTATGAGCACGGTTGGAGATTTTTTTAACACAGCTGTCTCAGTGCAGAAACAGAACATTCCAAATTCCTTGTATTTTTCAGGAGGAAGATAGAGATGGCGATTAACTCCATATTTCAAATTAAATATGTGTAGCAATATTTTCAAGGTAGCCACTAAAATAAACAAAGCATGTCATTTCCAAACCGCTAAAGGGAAAAATAGGGGAGGGGGAAAGAAGGGGGAAAAAACTTAATATGCTTCATACATTATTTAATTAGGATAAATGTAAGTCTCAATGGGACTGCTTGAGCCCAGCACAGATAAACCCACGGTTCCCAGTGGACCAAGGATGAGCAGGGGAGCCACATCTGCTGACGACCTAATATCCATTTGGGAAGTCAGAAAAATCCCGAGTCTGACTATCCTTTCATTGAGTCAATCTTCTCAAGTTTCTAGCATATGGTAGGTGCACAGAACACATTTGCTGAAGGATGACTTTGAGCTTGAAGATCAAACACCTATCACTCATTCTGAGGTTTCAGACTGACTCCAAAGGGTTGTTTGTGAGCATTGTCCAAGAAAAAAGCCTTGAAAAATCATTTTAGCCCCTGACTCTCTCATCTCTACTCAAGCAGGGTGTGAGGAGCAGCTTTCTGTGTGCAGTATCTGAATCTTTTCATTCCTTCAGCACTTATTCTCTTAATCCTCCATGCATGCGTAGGTCAAACATTCAAGATAGTCCTTGCCCAGAGATATTCATAATGTGGACGAGAAGACAGATGGATAGAAGAATAAACAATACAATATGATATATACAGCACAAAACTTAATAAAGAAAAGGTCCAGAGGGAGGGGGAGAGAGAGAGAGAGAGAGACCAGGTTTTCCTGAACAGTGCACTGCACTCTTTTTTGACGTTAGTCCACATTTTATAACACAACACTCACACACACACACTCACACTCACACACACACACTCACACTCACACACACACACTCACACTCACACACACACACTCACACTCACACACACACACTCACACACACACACTCACACTCACACTCACACACACACACTCACACTCACACTCACACACACACTCACTCACACACACACACTCACACTCACACACACACACACACACTCACACTCACTCACTCACACTCACACTCTCATACACACACACTCCATTATCTCATATTCCTCAGTAGTTCCTGTTCTTTTCTATTTCTCAGCCTGAACTGGATTCTGCTTTATTGTTTAATTATCTTTTAAAATAGTAAAAATAGTTAGAGTTTAAAAAAAAAAAAAGCTATTTAAAAAGCCAGTCAGTGAAAAATCTTGCTCCTAGCCCTATTCCACAATCCCATTCCCAAATTGCTCCCCCGACCCCACCCCACTCAGATAACCACTATCCTTAGTTTCTTTTGTGTGCTTCCAGGTTTTTCTCAGACAGTAGTGATGGCTTCTTCTTTATAAAACTAGAAGTAAGTATGATTTTATGAACATAGTCTTAAGTTCCCCTTTTCTTGCCCACATGGTTATTAAATATTTTTGACAACTTTCCTTTTTAAAGAACTTACCTCAGAGATTTCTAATATCAATACTGATCCAAAGGATTGTTTGTTTGTTTGATTGATTTTTTTTTGTCCTGGACTTCAGGTTGCTTTTTATTTTAAAACAGCTTTATTGAGCCATAAATGGCACATAATAAATAATACAGTTTTAAGGGCCCAATTTGGTGTGCCCGTGAAACCATGACCACAATCACCATAATGAACATAATCTGGCCGGTATGGCTCAGTTGATTGTTCCCTGCACCAAAGGTCACTGGTTTGATTCCTGTTCAGGACACAGGCCCAGGTTTTGGGTTCTATCCTTGGTCAGGTGCATTGGAAGGCAACCAAGGGCTGTTGCTCTCTCATAAACACATCCATCACCCCCAAAAGTTCCCTTGTGTGCGTCCATCTGTAATCTCCCCTCCTGGCCCTTCCGACCACATCTCCATTCCCAGTCACTGATCTGCTTCCCGTCACTACAGATTGGCTCTCCTTTTCCAGAGTTTTACATAAATGGAATGATACTGTATGTGCTCTTTTGGGGAGGGGTGGCTATTTCATTCAGCATAATTATTTTAAGATTCATACATGTTGCTGCATGTATCAAGAATTCATCCCTTTCTGTTGCTAGGTAGAATTCCATTTTATAGAAAGCACAATCTGTTTATCCGGTCATCTGCTTAAGGACACATTGGTAGTTTCCAGTCTGGGGCTATTACAAATAAAGGTGCCATAAAGAGTAATGTGAAAGTCTTTGTATGATCATATACTTTCATTTCTCTTAGGAACAGAATGGCTGAGTCATAAGGTGAGTATATGATTAATGTTTTAAGAATTTTCCAAAATGTTTGTATGACTTTATATTTTCATCAGCAGTGTATGATAACTCAGTTGCTCTCTAGTCTCATCAACACTTATGTCCAGTCTCTTTAATTTGAGAATTTCTAATAGATGTAGGGTTATATCTTATTATAATTTTAATTTGTATTTCTCTAATGATCAATAATGTTGAAAATTCCTTCAGATGCTTGTTTGATATCCGTGTTACCTTTTAGTTCTATTGATTTTTCTCTGTTTCATTGATTTCTTCTCTGATCTTTATTTATCCCTCTTTTTTTTTTTTTTTTTTTTTTTTGCTTATTTTAGGTTTCATTTGCCCTTCTTTTTTATTGGTTTTAGAGAGGAAGGGAGGGAGGGAGGGAGGGAGGGAGGGAGGGAGGGAGAGAGAGAGAGAGAGAGAGAGAGAGAGAGAGAGAGAGAGAGAGAGAGAATATCAATAAGAAAGAATCATTGATTGGCTACCTCAACCAGAATCAAACCCAGGACACTTCAGTCCACAGGCCGAAACTCCAGCCACTGAGCCAAACAGGCTAGAGCTACTTTCCCTTCTTTTGTGAGGTTTCTGAAGCGGGAGCTGAGGTAATTGACTTGAGACCTTGCTTCTTTGCCTTCTGATTTCACTCCTGGTTTTGTCTTCCACCCTAGATTTAGAAATGTGTTATTTAGTTTCAAAATATTTTGTGGATTGTCTAGATATATTTTTCTTATTTATTTCTAACTTAATTCCTTTATAGTGAGAGAACATACTTATTCCTTTCCATTTTTTGAGACTTGTTTTATGATCCAGAAAAGGTCCATCTTGGCAAATGATCCACATGCACTTGAAAAGAATGTGTATTCTGCTGTTGTTTTGAAAATGGTTTTACAAATGTCAATAAAGTCAAGTTGGTTGATAGTGTTGTTCAAATTTTCTAAATCATTATTGATTTCTTAGTCACTTGTTCCATCACCTATGGAAAGAGAGGTATTAAAAACTCCAAGTTTAATTAAAGATTTGTCTGTTTCTCTGCATTCTGTTGCTTTCGCTTATGTATTTTGATGTCTACTCTTAGGTGTTTAACATTAGCTTTGTTACGTCTTCTTGAATGGACCCATTCAGCTCCTAAGGAAATGATATTCTTTGTGACTGATGATATTTTTTGCCCTGAAATTTTCATTGCTATTTCCACTTTTTAAAAAAAATGTGTTACCATAGTAAATCTTTTTCTATTTTTTTTTTGTTTTTAACGTATTTTTATTTTTATTTAAAATGATTTTCTTGTAGGTGGCATGCAATTGGTTCTTGCTTTTTTTTTTTTCTTCATTGTCTGAAAATCTCTCACTTTTAATTGGGGTATTTAGGCCGTTTGCATTAATGTGATTATTGATATGGTTAGGTTTTAATCTATCACCTTGTTATTTGTTTTTTATTTGTATCATCTGGGGCTTTTTCTTTTTTTTCTTTTTCTGCTGCCTTCTGTATTAACTGAATATTTTTAGTGATTCAATTTTATCATTTTTGTTGGATTGTTGGCTATGACTCTTTGTGGGATTGTTTTAGTGGTTGTTTCAGGTATAATATACGTATTTAACTTACCACAGTCTACCTTCAAGTGATGTTATATGACTTCATATATGGTATAAAAACATTACAACTATACACTTCCATATCTTCCCTCCTAGACTTTGTGCTATTTTTGTCATTTTACTTGTACATGTATTAGAGCCCCCAAAATCATTGCTATTATTTTTATTTTAAACAGCCAACTATCTTTCAAGAATATTTAAATTAAAAAAATCTATTATATACTCACATTGCATTTTTATTTCGCTTCATTCTATGTGTCAACCCCTATTTCCATCTGGTATCATTTGCCTCCTGCTTGAGCATTTCTTGTAGTGCAAGTCCTTCAGAGTTCTTATGTCAGAACCAGTCTTATTTTCACCTTTGTTTTTGAAAAGTATTTTAATTAAGTAAAATCTAGGTTGTCAGTGTGAGTGTTTTAAAGAGGTTGTTCCACTCTCCTGGCTTTTATGGTTTCTAATGAGAAAGCTGCTGCCCTCTTTTTCTTGTCCTTTGTATGTAATGTGTCTTTTACCTCTGGCTGCTTTCAAGATTCGCTCTCTTTTATTTTCTTAAAGAATCACAGAATTCCCCCTCCCCCCACCACCTTAGTCTTATTAAGGATTGCTCTTTTTTTTCTTCTTTCTTTTTTTTTTTTTTTTTTTTTTTTTTACTGGTTTTATGTAAATTGATTGTGTTGTACTTTGATGTAGTTTCCATGCTTCTTCTGCTTGGGGTTTATTGAGGTGTTATGGTTTATAGTGTTCATCAAATTTGTAAGATTTTTGTCCATGCTTCTTCAAATATTTCTTCTTTCCTTGTCCCTTCTCTTCCAGAACTCCACTGACATGTATAGCTATGAACTTAAACCTGTCCCCTAGCAAGCTGATACATTTTGTTTTTCTTTTCCCCTTTTCTTTGTATTTTCTTTAGTCTTTTTTTTTTTTTTTGGGGGGGGGGGGAGGAGTTCCTTTTGAATAGCTTCTATAGCTATATCTTCATTAATTTTTTCTTCCACAATGTTTAAATCTGCTGTTAACCCACACAGTAAATTCTTTTCATCTCAGACATTATTTTCTCTTCTAGAAGTTCAATTTTGACCTTTTTAAAATATTATTCATGTCCCTAGTTAACATGTTCAACATTTTCTATAGTTTCTTAAACATATGGAATGCAGTTAAAGTTGTTTTAGTTTCTTTTCTACTAATTATATCATTAGTGTGTATTCTAAGTTTCAATTGCCTGGTTTTTCTTTTTATTAAGAATTATATTTTTCTGCTTCTTTGCAAACTTGTTACCTTTTTAAAAGTTTATATATATTTTATTGGTTTTTTTTTTTACAGAGAGGAAGGGAGAGGGATAGAGTTAGAAACATCGATGAGAGAGAAACATCAATCATCCGCCTCCTACACACCTCCTACTGGGGATGTGCCCACAACCAAGGTACATGTCCTTGACCGGAATCAAACCTGGGACCTTTCAGTCCACAGGCCAAGGCTCTATTCACTGAACCAAACCGGCTTTGGCCAAACTTGTTAACTTTTATTGGACACTTGACCAATCATGCTAGATATTGTATATTTGAGAATGGGATACAAGGGTATTCCTATAAATATTCTTTTTTTAAAAAAAAATACATATTTTTTATTGATTTCAGAGAGGAAGGGAGATGGAAAGAGAGAGATGGAAACATCACTGATGCCTCCTGCATGCCCCCTACTCGGGATCGAGCCCACAACTTGGTCATGTGCCCTGATCGGGAATCAAACTGTGACCTCTTGGTTCATAGGTCAATGCTCAACCACTGAGCCATGCCAGCTGGGCTTCTATAAATATTCTTGAACTTTGTTCTGGGATGCGGCTAAATTACCAGGAAAGAGTTTGATCACTTCAGGTAAAACTTTTACGCTTTGTTAGGTGAAGACAGAGAAGCATTTAATCCAGGGCTAATCCCACCCTAAAACTGAGACAAAATATTTCTTTTTCTTTATTAATATATTTTATTGATTTTTTTACAGAGAGGGAGAGAGAGAGCTAGAAACATTGACGAGAGAGAAACATTGACCAGCTGCCTCCTGCACACCCCCTCCCGGGGATGTGCCCGCAACCAATGCACATGCCCTTGACAGGAACCGAACCTGGGACCTTTCAGTCCGCAGACCGACGCTCTACCACTGAGCCAAACCGGCTTCGGCGAGACAAAATATTTTAAATACTACACAAAGTACTCTGAAAATTGGACTTAACATAGTCAAAGGAGCCTCAATCTCAATTAATTTTTTATTATTTTATAAATCAGCAAATGGAGACATTTTGAGGTCTTAATATGGATTTTTTAAAAAATAAAGCTTTTCATTATAAGAATACTTGTTCCTTAATAAAAATCTATAAAATACCACACCAAAAAAAACCGGGGGGGGGGGGGGGGGGAAGAATCTGTATATCCACTCCCTAGCGATAAATCCTGTTAACATTCTGGGTACTTCCCTTATACTCCTAGTAGGCAAGATCTTTGTCGTAATGGAGGGATTCTCTCCTCCCGAAATTATTGAACTTTTTAAAACTGGTTCTCATTCTAACCTGTGAATTATCGTGAATTATCACTTATCGTGTATAATGACTCTCTTTTTAAAAGTCCTATAACATTGATGGCAAAGGCAGTCCTCCGTCCATCACACGCAGGGCCTCTGCAGATTACCCCACCGCAGACAGACGGGGGCCAAAAGAGAAAGTCCTATTGGGTGACACAGCAACTGATGGTGCAAGAGCGGGGATCTTTATTATGTTCCAAAAGTCACAGTGGAGGAGTGAAATGCACAGGGCGATGGACATCAGAACTAAAGCTGTGATTCTACTGTCTAATTCGGGCTGGCGGAGACCTGCCGTGGTGCGGGAGCTCAGAGAAGAGGATTTTTGCAGCACCCCCAAGCAAATGCGAACCTCACGTTTCTCTCCAAGAAGGGCTGTACTCTGTACCGCCCATCACTCTCCAACTACAGGAATGGCCTGTGATCTGAAGCAAATCGGGCACAGGAAGTGTATGTGATCAGTCTGTGTGCAGCTTTCCAAGCGTCCTGTGTGCGGGCGCAGGCATGGCCTCTGCAGGCACCCGGAGGTGCTGCTGCCTACGTGACTGCCAGCACAGCCTGCGATGTCCTCCTGAGTCACAGTGAGCTCGTGGGATTGGAAACTGTCCCCACGTATTACAGTCACTCCAGGAACCAGCGTGGGTTCCAGTTTCTGTAACAGATGATCCCATGCGGTGGCTTCAAATGTATGTGTTTCTGCACTGAGACCCCCTCATTCTATACGTTTCTCTCTCTCTCTCTCTCTCTCTCTCTCTCAGCTTATCTTCATCTTCTGTAGAAGCCAAGGGTGGATCAGATGTATCAAGAAATGTTGAATGTGGGCTTATAGGAGCTGAGTGCTGTTTAACCAAGTGCCATGTGGGGGCAAAATCTGAGCCGGCAGGAAAAAGACATTTCTCGAGCATTCACTCAGAAAGGAGTGTGTTTCTTGTATTAGAAGAGGGGCTTTGATTGCTTGTACGTCCTCGTGGGGAAACACAAGCCCACACTCTCCTGCCCCCTCTGGCTCAGAAAGCGCCCTTCTACGGGTGTGCTGGGAACCCCGCCCACACCGGTGGAGCTTACGCCACGTGGTCTCTCTCCTTTGACGTCACTTTTTTCTACCAAACTTCGGATCAGCATCCAGGGAGCTGCGAGTCTTTGTAGAACAGGGATGTTTTTCTCCCCACCCAATGGAGCGTGCCAGGGTAGCAATCTCTTCTTGTAAGTCTTGCTCCGGGTTGGCACACGAATCAATGCTTCTTTCGCCAATCTAAGGAATTTCAGTGGCATAATTTGGGTGTCTCCTTGAAGAATTCTCTGAAGGGCCGAATCCCAGCAGGAAAGGAACATGTTCTGTAACGGGACTGCTTTGTTGCTGAGGAGCCGAGTCTTCTCTACGGATGTCGTCTTGGACAAACACCTGTTGGGGTTCATGTCCACATTTTCACCACGGCTTCCTCCCTCACAGCTGAAGACATTCTGACCCCTGGATCTGAAGTTAGCCCTTATTTTCCCTGCTTTACCCATTGATTATAAGATTAGGACCAACAGCAGGCAGGGCTTGGAGGGACAGAGATTTGAAGGAAATGTGTGGTTCCTCTGACCTCAGTTACCCCAGGTGTCCGTAACCTGCTACACACACTGAAATGCCCACCAGTTTTCATTCCTCCAGTAGACGCTGGCTCTCAGTGACATCTCAACACAGCTCATAAATGGTGTGTGGGAGACAGAGCAACTGAGAAGATCCCACTCCCGTTTACCTTGGGTGCCCCTTTTCAGATTGCACATGTATTTACCAGTGGCCTACAGGCAGGCCAAGAGAGTAACACTCATTTATTAACCCTTTCCTGTGTGCCAGCCTCTCTGCTACACATTTCATGAACGTTAACACCTTTTTCTGCACAGCAACCCTGTGAGGGAGAGCTGCTGCTCCTCCTGTTTTCTCGATGAGGAAACTGGTACAGGAAGTCCCTCTAGCCTAGATTCCACCTGAGGCCCTAGCTACTTCTTGCCTACATCTTGCAGCAGTAGGTTTTCAGGGCAAGTCCAATTTCGGGCCCGGTAAGAGGGAAGGGTGGTGCCCCCAAAAGAAAGCAAGCAGGGTCGGAATGAGGACAATTCAGTTCTGCATGAGAGCCAGGTGCGGCTCCCGTGCCGGCAGTGTCATATTTCCTGGCCATTTCCTCCAATGCTTCTTTCTCTCCCCAAATTATCCTTTTTACCCAGGCTGAGGCTAAGCCCCAGAGTTTGCTCAAAGTCACAGCCATTCAATGTCAATGTCAGAATTCAAACCCAGGCTGGGTGCCAAAGATTAGGCCTTTCCTCCACTCAGTGCTGCTCTGACGGGAGAGGTGGCCTTTTGGTGCCTCTGAACGGAGAAACCCAAATCCTCTCCCTGCCCCCTCTGCACACACCCTGACATTCTCCCATAGCGCCCTCAGCTGCTCCTGAGCGCCTCCTGTGTATCTGACACTCTCCTAGGCCCTGAAGACAGAGTCGTGAACAAAACTCACCATCATTCCCAGGAGCAGTGGGCACACCAGACAGACAAAAACCCAGGCCTCTCTCCCTCCCCAAAGGATCACTCTCAGATGCTCTGCCAGGGAGCACGGAAACCTCTTCGGGGTCCAAACAAAAAATGTATTGAAACGCGGGCATATGGATCGAGAAAGTAAACAACTTTAATGACTGGGGAACACATCTTTTTGAAAGTCAGACGGTTTCCGATCATTTGCTTTCAACAAAATTGAATAAGGACCTCCCGGAGTTGTCAGCTTAAATAAGCTATGATGATGATGACTATGAGATTTTTGGCACATTATTTTGGAGGAGTTCCAAAAAAAAAAAAAAAAAAAAAAAAAAAAGGAATGATATTGCTACAGCAAAACTCTTTCTATTGCCATTTATTTTATGTGAATGAGTTTTCTTAGCCGTTGCCCCCCCAAAAAAAAATAGGAATAGAAGGATGCAGAACTTGCACTGAGATATATCTGCAATAGATTTCCCTTTATCAAAAAGTGATACTATTTTGATTCATCGTGCAGTAATAATACTTGCAACGTTAGGTTAAAAAAGGGTTTTTAAAGGATCATGATCTCAGGAAATGTTCTTACAAATTAAATTTCAATGTAGAAATATGATAGACTTGCAAGCATAAAATTTTATTACCTGAGGGTAAACTTCTGTGGGAGGAAAATGCAATAGAAATACAAGTTCAAGGAGAAAGGGGAGTAATATAAAATTTCTTATACTTAACAAAGTGATGTTACTTGTTTTACATATATAAGTGGATGATGGTATAGAGTTGCTGTTATATTTAATATATTTTTTTTATTGATTTTGTATAGAGAGGAAGGGAGAGAGATAGAGAGTTAGAAACATCGATGAGAGAGAGTCATTGATCAGCTACCTTTTGCACACTCCCTACTGGGGATATGCCCGCAACCAAGGTACATGCCCTTGACCGGAATTGAACCCGGAACCTTTCAGTCCCCAAGCTCTATCCATTGAGCCAAATCGGTTTCGGCTGCTATTATATTTAAATTCCATTGGATGGCATTAAAAACTGTGAGGTCACGCTTTTATTTTAAAATGTCAATTTTCTTTCCAATTTGTATGCATTGCGTATAATTTTCTTGGCTAATGACCCTGGCTAGAACCCTCAGTACAATACTGAGATGAAGTGGTGAGAGCAGACACCTGGTCGTGGTCCTGCCCTTCGGAGAGAAGACAGTCAGCCTTTCACCAGGGGGCACATGTGAGCTGTGAGTGTTTCACAGACCCCTTTACGAGCTCAGGAAGTTCCCTTCTAGTTTGTTGAGTATTTCCCATGGGAGTAGTTTTAAAATGCTACTTTGGTAAGTAACTTACCCACCAAAGAAGCAAAATGTTTGATAGCTCAAGTTCAAGTTCCTTAGATGCCCTGCAATGCCCCAGCACTAAGCACCATGCCTGCACATAGAAGGAATCCAATAAGCATTAGTGGGGCAAATTATGTCCACACCCCATCCCCTTGATTTTTATACCCCACACACCAAGCTCAAATGCTGCCCAGGTGTCATCTCATTCAGGCCACGCCTCTCTCCTCACCCCTCCTCAAATCCTGAGCTTAGTGGGCCTCTTTATCTGAGCGCCTGTGGTACTTTGTGCAATGCCATTGTGCAATGCAATTATTTACTTATGCATCCATCCCGCCACTAATGTAACAGGTGATATGGTGTGTGGGTAAGAGAATAGTGATATGGTGCGTAAGAGAATGGTGAGATGATGTATGGGTAAGAGGATGGTGATGTGTTGTGTGTGGGAAAGAGAATGGTGATATGGTATGTGGGTAAGAGCTCTGCTGTCCACATGCAAAACCCTGCCCCTTACTAGTTTGTGTGACTTTGTTTTGCCTCAGTTTCCTAATCTGTCAGACAGATGATAATAGTACCTATCTCATAGGGTTGTTAGGGGTGGAGAGACAATAATGTCTAGTAAACAGTAATTATTATGTAAGAGCTGGTTATTAAGTCCTACAGGTCTCGGCCCATGTTTGTTTTTTTCTTCTCTGCTTTTCAAAGCCCTCAGTCTAATGTCTGGCCTGCAGGGGTACTCAGTAAATGCTTGTCATAAGGGTGAACATGGTGCAAAGTATCTGGGGAAAAAATGCTTCCCATTTCAATGTTTTTCTTTTAAAAAAAATATATATTCTATTGATTATAACAGAGAGGAAGGGAGAGGGATAGAGAGCTAGAAACATTGATCAGCTGCCTCCTGCACACCCCCTACTGGAGATGTGCCCACAACCCGTACATGCCCTTGACCAGAATTGAACCTGGGACCCTTTAGTTCGTAGGCTGATGCTCTAGCCACTGAGCCAAACCAGTTAGGGCTCAATGTATGTCTTAAATTGTCTTCACTTTGACCCTGAGCTTGCTGAGCTGGAGAAATTAAATCCCCATCTTTATGGTGCCCCTCTCCACTGCTCAATATGGGGAAAGGATTTCTGGTTTTCAGTCCATTACTTTTTAAAAAAAACATTTTTATTGATTTCAGAGAGGAAGGAAGAGGGAGAAACATCAATGATAAGAGAGAATCATTGATTAGCTGTCTCCTGCATGCTCCCTACTGGGGATTGAGCCCGCAACCTGGGCAAGTGCCCTTGACAGGAATTGAACCCAGAACCTTTCAGTCTGCAGGCCGATGCTCTATCCACTGAGCCAAACTGGCTAGGGCCAGTCCGTTACTTTTATTGTCCACGTCTGCATGGCCCTTTGAACATGTTAAAGAGAGCAGAGCATCTCTCCTGGCCTGGCAGCCGCCTAGGGCTCCACAGCTTGTGATGTTTGCAGTTTACCTTAAATTACATTGGCTTTTATCCTTGGAATCAAGGCAAGAGAAGCATATTCTGCTGAAGATGTGTAAGAAAGGCCTTCTGCTCCTTCCAGGCCTTAGCTGGGCTCCAACACGTCCCTGTTTTGGCAGCTCACATAGACATGCCATAAAACTTTCTTAGCCATTCCCCCGGTGTCAGACTCCCGGACTGCCGCTTCTTTTAAATTGGCATTTAAAAATAAAATCTACTTTTTCAAAACAAAATGCTTTGGCATATTAAAACGTTTGGCAAAGGCAGGACCTTTGTAGCTGCCAGTTACTGGAAGTTACACCCAGGTGCAGCTTGAATTCTAATCAGCAATTCCTTTGCAGGAGAGGGTAGCGACCGTTCTAATCAGAAGGTGGCTTTGACAAAATGGCTCAGAGTAACTGAACACCACAAGCTTTGCCAAGCAGAGCTCTTTCATACCAGCCATCACACACATGAACAAGCAACTCACTTCAGCCGTGAAAACCTGTTTCAATAACACCTCTGGCATTGATCAGGATTGGAACAGCATAACGATGTATGATGGAGTCTACCTCTCTGGTTGCCTGATGATATCTCTGCGGGGGACAGTCTTGCTGGGATGCTCTTGTGCCTGCCTTGAGTAAACCTGTCATTCACGCTGTGGCCAGAGCATCCGAAAAGACAGAGAGACCCAGAACACAGAGCATAGGAACTCTTTGGTGTCTTCCTACCCTGTTTCAGCGAGAGTAAGACAGTGTCTTATATTAATGTTTGCTCCCTAAGATGTGCTAGGTCTTATTTTCAAGGGATGTCTTATTTTTCCATGAAGAAGAAAACGGTACACATTTATTGTTAAATGAAAATAAAGGAAATTTATTACCTGTATACGGTACGGCAGTACGGTAGTTGTCAACACAAACCAGACAAACTGAATCCTACAGTATCAAGAACTTACTTATTTATTCAATGACAATCATGTCATCATCTTCTGGAACATCATCATAACAATCCAGTTCCTGGTGAATTTCTTGTGACTCCATTTCTTTCAGAATCAGTGTTTAGCCTGGGGGGGGGGCTTTATTTTCAGGGGGGTGCCTTATATTTCACTCAGAAGGAAACCTGTAAGTAGGTCTTATTTTCAGAGGATGTCTTATTTTCGGGGAAACACAGTACTAATGAATGTCTAACATGTTAGCTTGTTTTCTTTTTGTTGTTGTTAATCCTCACCCAAGGACATTTTTTCCATTGATCTTTAGAGAAGGTGGAAGGGAAGGAGGGAGAGAGAGAAGAGAGAGAAACATCGATTGGTTGCCTCTTGTATGGGCCCCGGAGGCTGGGGATCAAACTTGCAACCCAGATATGTGCTCTTGATGGGAATGAAACCTGTGACCCTTCAGTGTGCAGGCCGATGCTCTAACCACGGAGACCACCGATCAGAGCTAACTTGTTTTCTTGATATACACGTGGGCAGGGAAAATCCTCATCACTTCGCTGGCAGGTGTTGTTACGTGAAAAAGAGCTAAGCACTGGCATGATCAGCTTAGGCCAGTTTGCAATCCTTGCTGCCTCCCCAGAGCACTCCCAGGGAGCAGAGCAGGGGCCCTACCAGCCTCGGAACCACAGATCTCTAACATCCTCCTTGCTGGAGAATGCCCTCCCCTTCTCCAACCTTCACGCACAGCCAGAGTAACCAAACTGCCAATGCCGAGACCTCAGAGAACTTACATGCTTTCCTGCCCTACCAAAGCTTTTCCTCTCTCATCTCCTCCATCCACTGCCCTCGCCCCTTCACTCCAGCAGTTTCCTTGTGAAGCCTAAGCCTTCATAGAAAAAGCCAGAAAGGGGGTATCTCTGCGTGGTTTTTGGTCTCTGGCCTCTCCGAGGATCAGGGAGCCCACGAAGGTGGCTCACTTGCTTGGAAAGTGCTGGCTGCCTTGAGTGTTTCCATAGACTGCCCAGACAGGCTGCGCTGGCTAATCTGTTTGCCCTCCACAATCACCCTCCACCCTCCTCCACCCCGCTCTGTGCCCTAAGAGGCTGGGGGAGGGTGGCAGAGTCCTGCTGGGAGACTGATCACCCAGGCACCCTTCTGACTCCCAGTTGGGTTTTGTCAATGGGAGGCGTTAGCCTGAGAGGATGAGAGGAGAAAGAAGTTGGGTGTTTATTTCCCTGCTGGACCACGATTACTTCCCTTTGTCAAAGGACACAGCTGCTGTCAGACAGCCCTTTCTCACCATGACAGCTCTTAGGGATTGGATAGTGTCCCCCCAAAAAAATGCATTGCAGTCCAACAGACAGGACCTTAGAAAGAGACCTTATTTGGAGATACGGTTTACAGCGGTGACCACGTTAAAAGGAGGTCGTTGGGATGAGTCCTAACCCAATGTGACTGGTGTCTTTATGAAAAAGAGAAATGAGGACACAGACACACATAGAGGGAAGACATGCGAAGAGACACGGAGAAGACAGACATCTATAAACCCAGGAGAAGAGAACAGAGCCTTCCCTCACAGTCCTCAGACGGAACCAACCCTGCTGACATTTTGATTTCAGACGCGTTCAAGCCTCCAGAACTGTGAGACAGTGCATTTCTGTTTGTGGTAGTTTGAGATGGCAACTCCAGCAGATTCATACAAGTTGTGACTGGCTTCTAGAAACACCTCCAGCCCTGCCCCTTCAAGCCCAGAGGTGGTAAGGATTCCTCTGCTACTCCCTGGATGCCTCATCTTCTCTGTGGGTGTCCCTTAAACATACCCACACCCCAACCTGTTCATTCAATTATCTTCAATTATTCTTGAATGTGCCATGTGTTTCCAGATACTCAAGTTTAGATTACAATTATTTTCCAATATACTTCACAAAACTATCGCAAGGGCAAGATAAAGTTCTTTGGGTTCTCCAATTATGTAGATATCTACTGGGAATCTTACATCATTCATAATAGAGTATCTGATACGCTCTCACTTTCATCTGTGGTCCATTTCATCTCACAGGACACTGGGGAAGCCATTAGGGGAAGTGATAGTTTGGATAAAAACTTTGGACCAAGTGTAAGAGTTTGTGGTAACCCAGGCAGGGAACATTGGTTGTAATGAAATGTATGTCCTACACTTTAGGAGCTCAGATGTCAAAAATCTCCAAGAAGCATTAGGGAAGACCCCAGGGCAGTCTTAAAAAGTAAGTTAGCTCAAGAGGAATGGATCTTTTCAGGAATTAAATTCTGACATTGCCCATGAGCAGCAAACAGTACGATGGCTCGTGTTCTCTGAATAATTAATTCTACTTTTAAAAGGACTTGCAGAAAAACAGCAGTGGGAGAGGGGTATGCATGTAACTGAGAATGGACACCAAAAAATGGCCGCTACTTTTAAGATAACTTCTGGCTTTCCCTGCCGACAGCTCACAAACATGGTGTACGCTCCTAAACCCGCCGGACTTTCTGTAGGAAGTGTGGCCAGCATCAACCCCACAGAGTAACGCCAAAAAGAATGGCAAGCCTTCTCTGTGCACTTTGTGGGTTGGCAGGCAGCAGAGTGGCCATGGAGGGTGAACTAAGCTGGTTTTCTGGGGTGGGGGGAAAGTCTAAAACTACAAAGAAGATTGTGCTGAGACTTGAATACGTTGAGCCCAATTGCAGAACTAAGAGGATGCCGGCTATTAAGAGATGCAAGCATTTTGAACTGGGAGGAGATAAGAAGAGAAAGGGTCAAGTGATCTTGTTCTAAGTTTCATATTTTGTTTTATTACTAGTATATAGTTTTATTACTGGTATATAGACAATAAAATCTTGATGTGTTCACTTAGAAAAAAAAAAAAAAAAAGGTAACTTCTGGAAGGGAAATTCCAGACTAGGACAAGTTCGTGAAATTGGGAGTTAGGGGGAGGGAGTGATTTTTTTTTTTTTTTTTTATGGCAGAACTGAGTTTTAATGCTGATTTACACATGACCTCACTCATTTGTGGATAATAAAGAACATTATAAACTGATGAACCAAAAGATAGATATAGAGACAGTATATCAACAAGCAGACTGTCAAATTACAGCGGGGAGGGGAGGAAGATCTGGGGGAGATAGTAGATCAACCGGGAGTGATTTTTTAAAGTTACTTTAAAGCGAGAAGCACAAAACAAGGTACAGGCTTTAAAATATGGGGGGGGGGGGGGAATACAAACTATCTCATATAAAGTTAGAGAACAGGTGTGAAGAACTGAAGCATGCTGGGTGAAAAAGGAGAGCTGGTCAATTCTGGGAACTTAGTCTGGGAATTTGACATTGACTCTGGAAAACAATTTCAAATGGAGTCCTTAAACAGAGGGCTAGTCACTTCTCAGGGGGAGAAACAATAGTCTGTCAGAGTTGGAATAGGTATGTCTGATTCACGCCAAGCTAAAAGTACTTCCTTTTTGATGGCTCTGCATTAACTTACCTGGTTTTAGCACAGCTCTCATGGTGTCCCTCTGAGTGCCATCTCTCTTATCTACACATTTGTCATAAACTGCACATCATTTATTGTATAATAGTTGTTGGACTCTGTGCTAGCCACCAAGGTTACGTAAAGTAAAACCCAAACAGGGTCCCTACGCTCAGTTTGCTTCTTGGAGGGGGAAACATTCCGGATTCTGGGGTTTGTCTCAGCGCCAGCTCCTCCTCTTTCCTAAACCACCCGTGGCTTTCCTGAGCCAGCAGAACCCTCAGCCTCCAGGGCTGCAGTGTGTGTTCCCACTCTTCTGTTCTCACCTACCGAGTGGGGAGGAAACTGGGTTGCAGTTTTCCGTGGCCAACAAGGGGTGTCCTCTTTTGCAAAACGCCCAGAAATGCTACCATTCAGGTTCCATGCAACAGATATTAATTGGCTAATTTCCCTAATTGGCTAACCTACATTTCCAGCCTCACATTCCAAGTCATTCCTTCAGTCACGACCAGCCCCAGCCCTTGGCCATACATTTCCAAGTCTGTGCCTTTTTGCTCAATTGATTTTCTCATTCTGGAATGTCTGGTATATCCTTCTCCACCTCTGGAAATCCTACACCTTTCTCAAGACCCAGCTCCAAAGCGGTCGCCTCCCCGACTGGACTTACTTTGCTCAATAAAATCCTGCACAAGTCCCCACACTTGACTTATGCAGCATGATTGTACTGTCAATTAATTACTGTCTATTAATTATCAGTCAATTAATTACTCTGTCTTCCCCACTAGAGTTAACTTACTTGAGAGCAAGGATCTTCAGAACTCCCATCTCGTCCAGCTACAGCACTTCACAACCAGAGTTGGTAAACTAAGGCCTGAGCCAAAAATAGTTGAAATAATTGAAAAGAAGTTCAACAGAAGAATAATGTATTGTTAAAATTACATGAAATTCAAATGTCGGGGACTGTAAATAAAGCTTTATTGTAACACATAGCCTCTACTTTCTATGATTGCTTTTGAGTTCCAGTGGCAGAGCTGAGTAGTTGAAAAACAATCCTTATGGCCCACAGGTCTTAATACTTACCATCTGACCCTTCACAGAAAATTCACTCACCCTGCTTTACAATAAGGGCTTGACGACCGAATCATTGGGGCCAGACACCAAGATTTCCTTTCTTTGACTAGTAGAGGGAATAACTAGTTTGTCTTTAAGTTGCCCCGAACATCAAATGAGATAATGACTTATTAAAGTATAAAAGCACCATATAAAGATAACCGTGTTTTTCATGTACTGAAAAGACAATAAAGTGGTAAAATAAAAACTTTTATTCTTCCTTCCTTTACAGCCTTTATTTAAACATTGAAACCTATAAAAATTTCACTATTTTCCTTTTAATTTACATTCAATATTATTTTATATTAGTTACAGAATAGTGGTTAGACAATCATATACTTTACAAAGTGTACCCCGATATTTCCAGTACCCACGTGGCATCAAACGTCATTACAACACGATTGACTCTATTCCCTGTTTAAGTGACAATGGGTTTACAGGTTCCTTCCAGTCTTTCTTTTGTGTTGCTCGTCCTTCCTTTCCTTTCTTACTTCTTCCCTCCCTTTCATTACATAGTATCTCAGTTGGCGAAGGCACTGGGCACGCTCCATCCCTCTCACAGACCAGGAAACTGAGGCCAATTCCAGTTGGGGGCGGAACTCGACTCGGCGCGCAGGGAGCCCTCATGGAGTCTACCGAAGCGAACAACCCTCCCGGTCCGGCTTCGGAGCCTCCTCCTCCAGCACCTCTTCGTCGCGGACGCTCCACATTCTTTCCTCCCCCCTCCCTACCCCCGCGCCCCCATTCTTCACTGCCCCCCCTCCCGGGAGCAGGTGGTCGGCTTCGCGCCCACCGCGCAGGCGCGCGCCGCCGCGGGGCGGGGCGGGAACTGGGGGCGGGGCGCGCGCGGCTCGCTTTTGGGCCGCGGCGGGAGCCGGCGTCGCCGCCTCTCGAGTGCGCAGGCGCCTGGCGGTTACCGGTCTCGCCATGGAGCGGAAAGGTGAGCGGCGAAGGGGCCTTCGCCACGAGGGGCAACGGCCGCCGGGGCGAGGCCCGGGCAGCGCCGGGAGCTTCGCTGAGCCGCCGCAGTCGGGTACCCGGCAGCGCGGCGCCCCTCCACTGAGGTGGCGCCGCCCCTGAACCCCCGCCTCAGGGCTGCGGCTCCGCGCCCCTCCGCCCAGGCGTCCTTCCACGCCGGCAGTCATCTCCCCTTGTTCCCCGCCGGGCCGGCCCGCGTCTTGGGGCCGCTGCCGGACCTCGCTCCCCGCGGGCGAGGCGGATCCCCGCCCGCCGGGCCCCTGCCCGGGCCCGAGCCCCCGCCGGCGCACCCCGCCTCGGCGCCGCTCCGCGCCCCGTGGGCCGCCCGCCTCCTGGCCGACCGCTTCGCCGGCGCCCGGGCGCTCGCCCCGCAGCCGCCCCTGCGGCGGACCCCGCAGCCGGGCCTCGCGCCGCTGCTCGGTCTCCACCCGCACCTGGGTCACCTCCTTTCCTCCACACTCGCCCTTCATCCACCCCTCTCTCCTGCAGTGCTTGCGCTCCAGGCCCGAAAGAAAAGGACCAAGGCCAAGAAGGACAAAGCCCAAAGGAAGTGAGTCTGGAACCCCCGCGCCCCGCTCTCAGGGTTTCCTCCCGCACCTCCCCCGGCTCACGTCTCGGACGGGCCCCGGGTTCGGGCCCCCCCGCGGCCCAGCCACATGGCCCCCGGCGGCCTGGTAGGGTCGCTCCCCGCGAACCCGTGGAAGGAAGGGGGCGTCCGTGGCCCGAGGCCCGGCCTGGGTCTCCGCACCCCCGTGCTGCTGCGGAGGCTGTTGGCGGAGGACGGGAGCCCGGCTCCCCAGCTCCGGGGGAGGCACCCGGGCTCCCCTGGCCTGGGCCTCCCCCCGCGCGGAGCTGGTGCATCACTACCCGGCCGGCCCCGAACGCCGGGCTCTCCCAAACCTGCTTCCAAGTCTGCACGGCAGGCCGCCCGGGAGTTCCTGAATGAGGCTGCCGTGTTTTGGCCCCTTTTCTAGGGGAGGGCGAGGAGCTTTCCCCTGGGCTAGTCAGCTTCCTGAGCCTCGGCTCGCGGGGTGCAGACGGACCACGGCGTCCACGGCCGGTTTCTCTCCCGCTCCGCCTCCCCCGGAACCCCCCGCCCTCGCTCTGAACGCAGATGCCTTCTGAGTGGGCATCACAATGGCGACAGGAAAGGTCTCCAGCCCACGCTGTTGGTGATGCTGCTTGGCTGTGTGAAGTGCCCCAGGTCTGGCTTTATCAGCAGGATGCATAACCTGAGCGCTATTGTGGGAAACACAAAAGTTGGACCCAGCTTCGGAGAAACGCCCGGTAGAGGGCTCCTGCGAGTGAGGCTCCTCTCGAGAAGTTTTCTCTCCTACTAACGTTTAATCGCAAAGGGTCTTGGAAATTGTCAGACAGTCTGTGTTGGGGGGGGGGGGGGATGCACTATTTTCTTGGCACTTTTCCGTTTACTTGATGATCCGTGGAGTTGTCTACCATCTAGTTCTTTCTGAGCTGATGAAACGCATGTCAAGGCTTTTCCTGGGTTGCCCTACTGAAGGGACAGTGCCAGGTAGGGGTGTATGTTATTGGTGGCCACCTAGTGTTTCAGAGCACATAATGACTTCTGTCACTAGAGCTGGTGGTAGGTGACCTCACCTCTTGCTCCATTTCTATCAGCTGTCTTAGGAAATTTCTTGTTTTGTCAAGTGCTTGGTGACCAACGCATTTAAATGTGAGTTAGCCATGCATGGATTATTGAAAAAACAATTCCCACATTGGTTTAATGGAAACAGCAAGGAGCTAACCTGATTCTAATATGCAGTGGGAATTTAAAATGTTACTCATTTTCTTTTTGTATCTTAGTTTTGTTATTCTCTGTGGAGCTGATATGAATATGTTATAAAACATTTTTTGCTGATGTAAGGAGGCGATGATTTTGTTATTTTCCGTATGAGAAGTCCTCAGTCCTGGTCTTCAAACACGGAAATTAATTTTTATATTGGCCTGAATCTATAATTTGGGAGGTATATAGATATAGATGATCACATACTTTATTTTTACACATATTATTTATTACTTTGGATTACCTACTTAGACTATATGCCTTATTCTAAAACTCAATTATATGTACTTTATCAGTTACCCCTCCATTTACTAATTAAACCTACTTATTTCTGTTCTTAATTATTTCCATACTTGCGTAAAAGCAAGTTAATAGTACAGATAATCTACAGTTATTTTGCTGATATTTAATCCTATGGAACTTTGACTCCTGAAATGTATGTGAATGGACCAATACTATTTACTTGTAGAGTCAAAGGTGCTTTATTTATTTATTTATTTATTTATTTATTTATTTTCTTCAATTAATACCCTTTCTTAATAATTTTACCTTTTTTTCCTCTAACCTCCTCTTAAGTAGCTGAAATGTCTAATTAATTAAGTTGGTTCGAGTACAAGCCCCACCTGACTCAGGTAACTTAACTCTGTTCCATGACTCTTGATTCCAGTCATTTCGCCAAGGCAAGCTGTTAGTTACCAGGAGATGATCAGGGAGAAGGTCTGAGGAAGAAGCATACCATAGAGTTTGGTCAGAGTTAGATCTGGTTTGAATTTTGATTTTGCCACTTTTTAGCAATTTGTCCTTTGTAACTAAGTTAAGAAATAATCTTACACGCTCTTAATGTCTGGTAGCTCAGTCATAATGAAAATTGATAAGGACCAAGCATTTAAATGAAAAAAATTTAGAAACTTTTGAAAGTACAACAGTAATGGCATCCTGGTAATTTAGTCATGGTATGAGACAGGCGGAAGTGCTTTTCGGTCCCCTGGTTTTGTAGATCTTAAACCTAGCATCTGCATACTAACTAGTACATGAAACAATACACCCATGGAGCTGGAGCGGGTTGTAGCAGGGTCAATACTGGAATCAGGGCTCTGCCTTGAGCTTAGGGTGTTTCCTTTGGGGTCATATACTGTGTTGAAAGATTTTACTTTGAGGATTTTTAGTTGTCTTATTTGAGGAAATCCTCCTTCATTTCACTTTTTCAGACTCTACTCTTACATTAACCTGTTGGTGATAATCTGTATTTTACTTTGTAGATAAGGAAATTGAGATTTATAAGTTACTCCCCTATAAAATTGTCAAGTTAGGATTCCAACCGGAGTTGACATATCCCAAAGTATACTGCTGTCACCAAGTGACGGTTTCTTTCATTGTGCGGAGGACAAATAAGGCAGAGGCTGAGTGAAGGCGGCGTCTGAATAAGGGACCTCTGGATGCCTTAGGCACCCTTCCATGCCCACTGATGATTCTCTGAGAGGGCAGAGTGCTCTGTCTGCCTTTGAGCTTTTGGTTTTCAATATGTATACCAGTAGCTGGAGGTTTTATAATTTAACAGTTAAACTGCTTGTGAAATTACTTCATGAAATATAATTCCTGAATGGATTTTATATGTAATAATTTTATTAGGAATTTAATCTGGACAGTAATTTTTACTTTATTTGCAGTTAAAGAACTTTGTGGGTTTAGGAAAAATTTAGTAGCTGGAGAAGTGTTTTTTCTTATTCTAGTACTTAACTTCTATGGAGGCAGAGCGGAGATGGTTTTACTTAATTTTCCAAAAATGTAATTGTTACATTAAAAATTTAGAAGAGAAAAATACTTTTAAATTTCCAAAATTTTTATCCAGCAGTGAGTAAAGTACATAAGCCAACTTTTAAAAAGTTAAATGGTATTGCCCTGGCTCATGTGGCTCAGTAGAATAAGCATTATCCTATGCACCAAAAGGTCACCTGTTGGATTCCCAATCAGCGCACATACCTGGGTTGCAGGTTCGATTCTCGGATTAGGGTACATGCTGGAGGCAACCAATCAATGTTTCTCTCTCCCTCTCCTTCCTTTCTAAGTCAATTTTAAAAATCTGTTTTTAATTAAACGATATTGGGTCCTTTTTACACTGAACAGTGTCCCTTGGAGATTGGTTCTGTATCAGTTCCATATAGTGCAGTCTTACGACATTTTTTTTTAAATAATATATTTTATTGATTTTTCTTACAGAGAGGAAGGGAGAGAGAGAGAGCTAGAAACATCGACCAGCTGCCTCTTACACACCCCCTACCGGTGATGTGCCCACAACCAAGGTACGTGCCTGCAACCAACAAGGTACATGCCCTTGACCAGAATCGAACCTGGGACCTTTCAGTCCACAGACTGACGCTCTACCTCTGAGCCGGTTTCGGCACGACATTTTTTAAAGTCTGTTTTTTGTTGTTAGGAAGATCACTTTATCAAGTTTTTCAACTACTTTGACACGAAGTAATTTTAGAAAGTTATCAGAAAGCACAAAATAAGTTAAATATACTTGGTTCATTTTCAGAGAAGCATAGTAGTAGCACTGTTCACCAAAGCCAGTTGGCAGGAGCATATGATAAATCATGTTGATTTGTACCAATGCATGCCTTTATTTGTACAGATGAAGATATAAGGCCAGGTGCTATTGGGTTATTTATTTATTTAGGGCAGACAGGCAGATAAGACATCGTTTTGTTGAATGCATTTACGTACACATTCGTTTGTTGCTTTTTTTATGTGCCCTGTCTGGAGAGTAAACCTGCAACCTTGGCATTTTTGCGCCAATGCTCAAACCAAATTGAGCAACCTGACCAAGACTGCTGTTGAGTCCTAACATTTCGGTGGCATAGTGCATTGGACAATATTGATAGGTATTCTAGGATAGCTTATCAAGGAACTTGAGGACATTTAATATATATTTTAATACTATGTAAGAACTGTCACTAATAGCAGTAAACAAACATCAATGACATAAAGTTTGGAGTTGGTACAATGAGTCATGTTGATTATCTTTTATATTATTTACTTTACTCAAATTCTAAATGTTTTGAGTGACACTAGGCATTTTAAAAAAGACTCCTAGTCCTTGAGAACTTTTGTTTCCTGAAATACTAGGGTAGGCTTTGTTTTGTAACTGATTAAAATGTAATTTAGGGGCACTCCTATCTTCTCATTGACTTCACTCTTAATCCCTTGTTGCTCTTCAGCCTGTGCATGTCTCTTTCAACAAAGCAGTTTGATCAAAGATGCAGGTTCTGTCTATACATGAATTTGCTCTCTTGATATTCTAGTACTCATTTTAATGTTTTTATTGATTTTTTAAAAATATTTATTTCAGAGAGGAAGTGAGAGGGAGAGATAGAAACATCAATGATGAGAGAGAATCATTGATTGGCTTCCTCCTGCACACCCCCATCTTGTGGGGGCATGTGCCCTTAACGAATGGAATGCAGGACCCTTTCAGAGTCTGTAGGCCAACACTCTATCCACTGAGCTAAAATAGCCTACGGCTTTATTGATTTTTTTTAGAGAGAAACATTGATGTAGAGAGAAACATCAATCCTCTACCTCCTGCATGCTCCTATGCATGTCTTAATCTGTGTCTATGTTTCTCTTTTTCATTGAGACACTAGTTATATGGATTATGGGTCATCCTAATGAATTCATCTTAACTTGATTATCTCTATAAAGATCCTGTCTTCAAATTACCTTCTGAGTTACTGGAGATTAGGACTCCAGTATATATTTATTGGGGCTGGGGGCACAATTTTATGCATTACACAGTCCGTCCCTAGAAGACAGACAGTTCTCTGCCTTGGGAGATGCTACTATTCTTCATTCCTCAAGAGAGAAAGAAATGGAAGACTAACTTTACATGTAAATAAACTGATTTCTAAAAATAAGTTGAATAAATGAACTAATATTTGCTTGTTCCTTTTCCCTTATTTCCTGCACACAATGCTAAAATTTATATATTAGGCACTCTGCTAAGCATAGGAAAAGCATAACCTGTATAGTCCCTATAAGGTAGATACTTTTCCTTCCCTCATTTTACACCCTGGGCAATTGAGGCACAAAGAGCTTCTTGAATTAGCAGTTTATTTAAAATCATGGAGCCCCGGTAAGCTATCATTCAAATTTAAGTCTTCCTGATACCAGAGACCTTGGCTAAAGTGTCTCCTGGATCTTTGTGTTCTAGTTTTACATTTTACCACCTCCTTGCCAAAGGAATTTTTCTAAATTACTGCTTTTGTAGGGTTACTCTGCTGCTTAAATCTCTTGAAGACTTCCTTCCACATAAAATACTTCAATGCTTGACATCTAAAACTCTTCAGTCTAGTTTCATGGGGTTACTGGTGGGTGGGGACATAATGGACTTCGATTGAAGAAAAACATGTAATAGTGAAAGATGAAGGAGAAGATACATGCCCTGTATGTATCCTTGAGCAAAATAAAGTCTGGGAATTTGGGGAGGAAGACAATAAAATTTCAAGTGCTGAAGACATATAAAGCAAGATGGAAGGGGGTTAGGTATGGCATGCAGCGAACGGCTCTTTTATATAGCAGGGTCAGGAAAGTTAACACTAACACAGACCTAAAGAGAGAAGGTCAGAGATGGGTTTGAGTGGCAATGAAAAGTCAGAGCATGTAAGGCTTTGTAGGCCATTGTGAAAACATTTATTTTTAATGTAGTGGTTGCCTAATATGGGTGCTTTATTAAAGATAATCAGTTTTTGTTTGTTTCTTTTTAAGAATAATTGAATCTAAAATGCTTCCTGTGGAAACCTAGGCTGCTGAGATTAGAGGGTCACAGACTACCATCTAGTGGCTGTTTATCATAAACTAGAGGCCAATTGCAGGAAGATTCCTGCAAGAATAGGGCTTCTTGCAGCCATCTCTGTCGCCCTGCCTGCTTTCCTCCCTTCTCCACCGCCTCATCTACTTCCCTCCCTTCTCTGCTGTCCAGCTTGTTTCTCTGCAGCTTCACTCCCTTCTCATTGCTTGGCTTCCTTCTATGCTGTCTCCAGTCTTCACTCTGTGCCTAGATATGCAAATTAACCATCCTCTTGTCTGAACTAATTTGCATACTCACTCCTGATTGGCTAATAGGCCTGATAGGCGTATCTTGTGGCTCTAGCAGAGGTACGGTCAATTTGCATGTTTCTCTTTTAATTAGATTGGAAGGCAGCTATGCTCACCACTATACCACCAACGCTCTTTTAATTAGGTTGGATGTGGGTGAGCCTTCCAGAAAATAAGCAGGCTTACAGAAGTTTGTGTTGCCAGCTTAGTCATGTAAATGAAAAATGTGGATGCCTGGAAAAACCTTCATTTATGAATTATTTGAATGTAAGTTATAGATATTGTGCCTCTTTACCTCTAAATACATGCATTTATATTACTAGAGGCCTGGGGATCGGGTCAAATCAGCAGTCCAACATCCCCCAAGAGGTCCCAGAGTGCGAGAGGGCGCTCTGCAAAATTGCTGTCTCTCGGCAGCTCCTGCATTGAGTGTCTGCCCCCGATGGTCATAACTGCTGGCTGGTCAGCTGGTCGCTTAGGCTTTTATATATATAGATCAAATATTATCAAAATTGAAAACGGGTTTTTCTCTAGATCTGCTCTGCTGTATGGTTCCATTCTAAGACCTTTCGTTATGAAGAGCTATTAGTTTGCTGCAGGCCAGATTTCAAGAACTCTCAAGAAGCAAGGAAAATCTTAATACCTTGGTTTTGGATTAATCCAGGGATAGTTTTAATTATTAAAAACAGAAGGAAGGAAATATAGTTTGTCCCCTCTTTTTGCAGTTTTGTTTTCTGCAATTTTAGTTACCCGTGATAAACCAGGATCTGAAAATATTAAATGGAACTTCCAGAAGTAAACGATTCTTAAGTTTTAAATTGGTGCTATTTTGAGTGAAATCTCACACCACCCTTCTCCATCCAGCCCAGGACATGAATCATCCCTTTATCCAGTGTATCCACACCATATATGCTGCCTGTCCACTTAGTAGCCATCAGGGTTTTGAGAGTGACTATTGTGGTATCACAGTGCTTGTGTTCAAGTTACCCTTGTTTTACTAATAATGGCTCCAATGTCATTTATATAACTTCTATTATAGTGTGTTGTTATACTTGTTCTATTTCATTATTGTTGTTGCTAATCTCGTAATGCCTAGTTTACAAATTAAACTTTATCATGTGTATTCATGTATAGAGGGAAAACATAGTGTGTAGGGTTCAGTACTGTCCACGGTTTCAGGCATCTACTGGGGTTCTTGGGACACATCCCTGTTGAAAGGGAGACTACTATACCTTATTTTTATTTATTATTGTGACTTTTTCAACACATTTTTATTGATTTCAGAGAGGAAAGGAGAGGGAGAGAGAGATGAAAATATCAATGATAAGAGAGAATCATTGATTGGCTGCCTCCTGTATGGAAGGAGCACACAACCCAGACTTATACCCTTGATCGGAATCAAACCTGGGACCCTTCAGTCTTTAGGCTGAGACTCTATCCACTGAGACAAACTGGCTGGGGCTATCTTGTTTTTATTGAGTTATAATTTAGAAACAATATACTGAATTCATTTTTAAAAGTGCAATTTAATATATTTTGGCAAATGAGTGCATCCATGTAACCAGCGCTCCAGTCAAGGCTGGACATTTTCTTTACTGCAGGAACTTCCAGGGTCTCGCCCTCCCTATCCTGGCCCTAGGCAACCACCAGTCTTCTTTCTGTCAGTGATGAGTGTGGCTAGTCAGCAACCCTACCTAATAAAAGAGTGATATGCAAATTAACTATCACTCAGCTACACCCACATGCCATGCCCACAAACCAATCAGAACGAGTATGTAAATTAACCCCAATCAAGATGGCTGCAACCACAGAGCAGGAGGGAAGCTTGGGTTTCCCAGGCAATGAAAGAAGTGTGGGCCTAAGCCTCCACTCAAGGCCACAAAGTTTCAATTATAGAAGGTAAACAAATCCAAACAGAAATGGCCGCAGCCACAGAGCAAGCAGGAGGCTTGGCTCGGCTCCAGGTTACAAAGTTTCAATTGTAGAAGGTAAATTCCAGATACCAGGGCCTCCACTTGGGTTGCTGAGGGGCATGGCTTGGCTGCAAAACACCACAGGCCCCTTGCTTAGGCCACCCCATACCCCAAGGGAACCCCCACCCTGATCCAGGACAACCTTCCGGGCAAACCAGCTGGTCCCCACCCATGCACCAGGCCTCTATCCTGTCTAATAAGAGTAATATGCAGATTGACCACCAATCCAACACACAATATGGCTGCCCCCATTTGGTCAAAGATCCTGCCCCTCTGTGGACACAAGATGGCCACCACAAGATGGCCAGCAGGGGACGGCAGTTGGGAGGCATCAGGCCTGCAAAGGAGGGCAGTTGGAGGTGATCAACCCTGCAGGGGAGAGCAGTTAGGGTGACCAGGCTGGCAGAGGAAGGAAGTTGGGGACAAACAGGCTGGCAGGGGAGCAACTAGACATCAATCAGGCTAGCATAGGAGTGTTTAGGGGGTAATCAGGTTGGCAGGCAGAAGTGTTGGGAACCAGCCGTTCTGGATTGTGAGAGGGATGTCTGTTTAGGCCCGACCCTCGAGGGGTCCCAGATTGCAGGGGGTGCAGGCTGGGCTAAGGGACATACCCCCTCTTCCACCTCCATGCACGAATTTTGTGCACTGGGCCTTTAGTTTTATATAAAATGCCAAATTTTTCCAAAATGACTGTACCTTTTAACATTATCACCAACAGTGATGAAAATTTCAATTATTTCACATTTTTTAATTGAATTTGTTGGGGTGACACTGGCTAACAAAATTATACAGGTTTCATCATCCGTACACTGTGTTGTGTTTTTACCTTTCCAAGTCATGTCTCTTCCATCACCATTTATCCCTCCTATCCTCCACTTTCCTCTATACCCTTCCCCCTGGCAGTTTTCACACTGTTATTTGTGTCCATGAGTTTTTGCTCTTTTTTTTTTTTTTTTCCTCAATCCGTCTGCTACCCTCCACCTAGCCTCCTTTCTTCTGACAGCTGTCAGTCTACTCTCATGAGTCTGTCACTATTTTGCTAATTTATTTTATTAGTTTTCACATATGAGTGGAATCATATGGTAGTTGTCTTTGACTTGCTTATTTTACTTAGCATAATTCTCCAGGTCCATTCATGCTGTCCCAAAAGATAAGATTTCTTTTTTTATAGCTGAGTAGTATTCCATTGTGTAAATGTACCACAGCTTTTTTATCCACTCAACTACTGATGGGCACCTGGGCTCCTTCCAAATCCTGGCTATTGTGAATAATGCTGCAATGAACACGGGGGTGCATATATCCTTTTGAATTAGTGTTTTGGGTTTCTTTGGATAAATTCCAAGAAGCGGGATCACTGGGTCATAGTGTAGTTTCATTTTTAATTTTTTGAGTTAACCATACTGCTTTCCATAGTGGCTACACCATTTTGCATTCCTACCAGCACTGAACAAAGGTTCCCTTTTTTCCACATCTTCACCAACACTTGTTTGGTGATTTATTGATAGCCACTATGACATTTGTGAGGTGATATCTCATTGTGGTTTTAATTTGCATTTCTCTGATGGGTTAGTAACATTGAGCATGTTGACATATGCCCATTGGCCATCTGTATGTCCTCTTTGGAGAAGTATCTGTTTAAGTCCTTTGTCCATTTTTAAATTGGATTGTTTGGGGGTTTTTTGGTGTTGAGATTTATAAGTTCTTTATAAATTCTGGATATTAATCCCTTATCGATGCCAGGACTGGTTTGGCTCGGTGGATAGAGCATTGGCCTGGGGACTGAAAGGTCCCAGGTTCGATTCCGGTCAAGGGCATGTACCTTGGTTGCGGGCGCATCCCCAGTGGGGGGTGTGCAGGAGGCAGCTGATCGATGATTCTCTCTCATCGATGTTTCTAACTATCCCTTTCTCTTCCTCTCTGTGAAAAATCAATAAAATATATTTTTAAAAAAATAATCCCTTATCGAATGTATTGGCAAATATGTTTTCACATTCAGTGAATTTCTTTTCTCATTTTATTGATGGTTTCCTTTGCTTTGCAAAAACTTTTTAGCTTGATATAGTTCATTCGTTTGTTTTTTCTTTTGTTTCACTTGCCCGAGGAGATATATCAGAAAATATATTTCTATGAGAAATGTCTGGGATTTTATTGCCTATGTTTTCTTCTAGGATTTTTTTCTGGCTTTGGGTCTAACATTTAAGTTTTTAATTCATTTTGAGTTTATTCTTGTGTGGGGTAAGAAGGTCCAGTTTCCCACCCACATGTATCTATTCCATTTTCCCAGGCCCATTTGTTGAGTAGACTGTTTAGCTCATTATGTGTTTTTGCCTCATTTAACAAATATTAATGGGCTGTAAAGGTGTGGGTTTATTTCTAGACTCTTTATGCTGTCCCATTGGTCTATGTGTCTTATTTTTATGCCAGTAGCATGCTGTTTTGATTATTAGGCCTTATAGAATAATTTGATATCAGGTAGTGTGATTCCTTCAACTTTGTTGTTCTCAAGATAGCTATTGCTATTCAGAATCTTTTGTGGTTCCACATAAATTTTTGGAGTTGTGTTGACTCTGTAGATTGCTTATCAGTTTTTGTGTTTTTTTGTGTGTGTTTTTTTTGTTGTTTTTTTGTGAAATCGTTAGGGTTCTCTATATCATGTCATCTGCAAATTACAATTTTAGTTCTTCCTTTCCAATTTGGATACTTTTTACTTCTTGTCTAATTGATATGGGTAGGACTTGAGGCATGTTTCCTTTATTCTCACTTGGCTGAGAGTATTGATCATGTGCTGAGTTTTACCAAATGCTTTTTCTGCATCTGTTGATGTGACCATGTGGTTTTTATCCTTCATTTTGTTTCTGTGATATATCAGGTTTGCTTATTTGCAGATATTGTACCAACCTTATATCCCTGGAATGAATCCCACTTGATCATAGTGTATGATCTTTTTAAACTGCTGGATTCAGTTTGCTAATATTGTGATGAGGATTTTAGCATCTGTGTGCATCAGGGATATTAGCTGCTAATTTTGTTTCTTTGTAGTGTCTTTATCTAGTTTTGAACTTAGGATAATGCTGGCCTTGTAAAATGAGCTTGGGAATCTTCCCTGCTCTTGAATTTTTTAAAAATAGTTTGGGATAGATGTTATTTCTTCTTTGAATGTTTGGTAAAACTCATCTGTGAAACCATCAGAGTTGTCTCCACTGATTGGTCAGTGTCAAGGCCAGGGGTTCTTAGACACTGCAGCTGCTCCTGGTGTCTCCCACCTAGTTTTGCTGCTTTTCTGGGCCTGGAGCTGAAATACAACTGAGGCCTAGATGTTATCTCTAGGGAGGTGACTTTATCTGCTGTAAACTTCTCTGCCAGTTTGTTCAGCTGTTTGTTTCAGTTTCCCTATTCCACTTGTTTTGGTTTACTGGCCTATCTCACTAGGACTAAAAGATTGATTGGATTTCAGTTAAACATTTTGCTAAGTATTCAAGGTGACGCTGTGTACTTCATGTTTGTAATGGGAAGTTTGATCACATGGTTATTGGACCCTAGTTTGCTTTTTTAAAATATATTTTTATTGATTTCAGAGAGGAAGGGAGAAGAAGAGAGACAGAAACATCAGTAACAAGAGAAAATCATTGATTGGCTGCCTCCTGCACGCCCCAACCCGAGCATGTGCCCTGACTGGGAATTGAACCATGGCCTCCTGGTTCATGGGCTGACGCTAAGGCATGTCAGCTGGGCTGGAATCTAGTTTTTGAATAGTTTTTAAGGTAAAACTTAGTTATTCTATTACAGTCATACCTCCTATGATTAAATTAGAAAACGTTAGCACTGTGGATATATTGAACCTGAAGGCTTTTTTGTCCTCCCGAGGGGAGAATGAGTTTTGTGTTTGTTGTATACTGTTTCCTCTTGGACTGCTATTCTCTGGAGCACATAGAGAACTAGACAGGAAATAATGGCTTTATTCATCAGCAATGAACCTTGTTCTATATTCCCATATACTTACGTAAATATTCAAAATAAGTCTTCCTAAGTTATAAACTCATTACATAAAGCAGTGATGGACTTTAATATTTTTGTGGCTTTGAATTGGACTAAAACACGGAAGTTTGGTCTTGGGATCACTAATTTGAAAAGCATTTAGATGTGTATGCAGTTTTTGTAATTGATGTTTTTGTCGTTTAAAGCATTGCTTCTTTTAAATCTTATGTCTTTGGGGGATTGTAGAAATAACATGTTTATGAATAGGAATTTCTATTTTCCTTGGGAATGCAGTAACTGTCCTAGATGGGAGTTGTCACTGCCTTTTCTATAAAGTTTTAAGCAAAATGTAATAATTTGAAGTCAAGGGGTATTTTAAGGTAATTGTACCATTAAATAAGTACATAAATGAGTTGAATCTTTCCAAATGAAATAATAAAGGGGCACATTACATAACAGTCAAGTTCAGATTTTCTTTTTCTTTTTTTCTTTCTCTTTCCTATGTTTACTGAACAACTACCCTTCCTAAGAGAAGCAGCAGAATTGTGCTTACTGGTATTGCTGGTGTCTGAGAAGCATCAGGGACAAATAGATGAGCATAACTAAACGACATTATATTAAGAAAAATCTCCATCTCTCTCAGTTTCAGAATGCTCTCATCTACTTTATTACACAGGATTTATGGGAATCACTAAGTAATTTTTTTAGAAAGGCAAACCACAAAATAAGATCCCTTATTTATTGATCGGAATAGGGATAAAACTAGTGTGTCATGGCTTTTAATAGCCTAGTAAGTGATGTTTTGTAAAATATGAGTGGATTCTATAGGCAGGTACTATTATTGGTACCTTCCTTCCAAAATTTTAAAATAGCATTACTCCGGACTAGCTGCCAATATTCATCAATATCAGCCTATCATAGAGAAAAGCTCCAGTAAAGAACTCCAGCCGAAAGAGAGTATCCAAATTTCTGTGTGCAATAATAATAGCACTGGTTGCCAGACACTGTTCTAAGCTTTCATAAGTACTAATTCATTTAATATTCAGAGCAACCTTATAAACTTGGTACTTTTATTTTTATAATTTGTAGATAAGGAAGTAGCTTCAAAGAGGTTAATTTACCTGCCTCAGATCACACAGAAAGTAAGTAGCAAATCCAGGATTTGACCATACAGGCAAGTTGCACCAGAGTCCATGCTCTTACCACTATGTCAGCAATTTTCAACCTTTTTCATCACTTGGCATGCATAAATTAATTACTAAACTTCTGCAACACACCAAAAAGTATATTTTTTGCCAAACTGACCAAAAAATGGGTAAAATTTTGATCCATTCACACAAGATATTATGTTGGCTGTTGTTATTTTTTAAAAATATTTTTTATTGACTTTTTTTTTTTTTTTTTTTTTTTTACAGAGAGGAAGGGAGAGGGATAGAGTGTTAGAAACATCAATGAGAGAGAGAGACATCGATCAGCTACCTCCTGCACACTCCCTACCTGGATATTTGCCCGCAACCATGGTAAATGCCTTTGACTTTAATTGAACCTGGGACCCTTGATTTCAGAGCAGGCCAACGCTCTATCCATTGAGCCAAACCGGTTAGTGTTGTTGTCATTTTTTTATTTGACAATCTAAGGGAAAAGAGTTCAGTTGAAGCCCCTGAGCGAATAGGTATTCCATGTTTTAAAAATTCTTGTGAGCCGAAACCGGTTTGGCTCAGTGGTGGAGCGTCAGTCTGCGGACTGGAAGGTCCCAGGTTTGGTTCCGGCCAAGGGCATGTACATTGGTTGCGGGCACATCCCTGGTAGGGGGTGTGCAAGAGGCAGCTGGTCGATGTTTCTAGCTCTCTATCTCCCTTCCTCTCTGTAAAAAAAAAAATAAAAAAAATTCTTGTGGAACATTGTTTAAAAATTGCTGCTCTCTGCTATATCTTTCACAATAGGTGATATATGATTGGTATTGAGGTTCTAGAAGAAGGAAGATAAAAAAGCACAAATATCTCTGTTGAATTTAAGGGCTTATCGTCATTTTCTATAGAGGAAAATCAGTTTTCTTTTCCTACTTAATCTGAATGCCATGAATTCCCTGATATTGAGACTATGAAGATGCAGGAATAATGCTAACTCCATTTCCCTCTGGAAATGTTTGGTGTACAATGTATTGGTTATTTTATTTATTTATTATTTTGGGGGGGGGGATTTGAACTGGAGCTACAGGTCAAAGGGAGATCTTGGGGAAAACACATAGACAAGAAGGCATGGAAGAACCTGGCAATGGGATAAATTATTTTTTCCCAAATTTTAAGAGAAAGTTTATTTAGAAAATTACAAAGGTAGTAGAAGTTAGTTTGTTTGCTTTCTAGGAGACAGTCTGGCAGATGTCCTACGGAGGTTTCTTATCAGTGTTTTTCCCAAGCCTGTTTTTTGCATGTCAAATTCTGCCGGCACATAGGAGGCACATGCTTGCTATAAAACATGCTTAGAACAGAAGGTATGAAGAGTTGAAAAGAAGCTGGCTTGAAAGGGAGGAAGAGAACTATTGATTTGATATCTTCTCATGTGTTTACAGACCACTTGAATATTTTCTTGAACTGATTGACACGTTAGTAAGCTAAACTGCCTTCTTAGTTTCCTGTTGCTACTGTATATAACAAGTTGCCACAAATTCAGTAGCTTAGAAGGAGACAGTTATCTTTTTCTAGAGGAGTGGTCAGCAAACTCATTGGTCCACAGAGCCATATATCAACAGTACAACGATTGAAATTTCTTTTGAGAGCCAAATGTTTTTAAACTTAAACTTCTTCTAATGCCACTTCTTTAAAACAGACTCGCCCAGGCCGTGGTATTTTGTGGAAGAGCCACACTCAAGGGGCCAAAGAGCCGCATATGGCTCGCGATCCGCAGTTTGCCGACCATGGTTCTAGAGCAGTGGTTCTCAAACTTTGTAATGCTGCGTCCCTTTAATAGAGTTCCTCATGTTATGGTGACCCCCAACCATAAAATTATTAGAGGCTCTAGGGGAAAATCGATTCCTGGTCTTTTCCAGCTTCTAGGAATTGTTTGCTTTCCTTGACTCATGGTCCCTTCCTCACATTGTTAGCATATTTCACTCTGATCTTCCCTTTTCACAAATAGCTTGTTTTCCCAGTGATTACAATAAACAGTTGATGTTTTTCTTTTTGTTTTGAAATTTCACATTTATCCAATATTGAATTACCTTATTAAGTGTATGGCTAGATTTCATTCTAATCTAGTACCAGTGCTACAGTGTTTTAATTATTATAGCTCTTTATTCTATCTTGCTATCTGGAGCTCAAGTTCCCAATCATTTCTCTATTTTGAAAATTTTTTTGGCTATTTTTGCTAATTTTCTTTTCTAAGGAACTTTCTACAAAAATACCTTGTTGATTTCAGTTGAGAATGTTTTGAATTTATAGGTTACTTTCTGGAAAATCGATATGTTTAGTTTTGATTCTTACTAGCTAGGAATATTCAGTAGCTTTCTTGTTTGTTTGTTTGTTTGTTATATCCTTCAGATGTGTGTTTCTTATAGTCTTAGATTTTTACCAGATTGCTTTTATAAGTTTGTTGCTTTTTGTCCATTACATTTTTTTTTATTGATTATTGCTGGTATGTTGAAACGGTTGCTTTTTAAATTTGTATTGTAATTTGTTACTTCCTTATTACATAGAACCTTGCATTGGTTGCTACTGATTTTTTTTTTTTTGGTTATTTTTCTCAGATTTTCTAGGTGAAGAACCATTTTATAATGATGATAGTTATGGTTCTTTTTCTTCCTTTATATATTACTAAGACTGCTAGTGTAACTTTGAAAGGCGAAAGATTTATGCGGTCTGAAGAGAAACCAGAGCATTGCTAGTGTAACTTTGAAAAGTAGCCATAAAACTGTGTTATTGTAGTGAAGATTATCCTCTGTCTTTTGTGGAAATGCTTTTGTAATGTTTCAGTGGGTGAGTTTCAATAGATATCTTTAATTGAGTTGAATAGTAAGTATACATCTTTAATTTTGTCAGGTATCTTTATGATTTTTGTATGTATATTAAATAATGAAAACTATACTAGGTAATTCTGAGCTTGAATTGTCCTTTTATTTTTTAACTATTTTTATTTATTTCAGAGAGGAAGGGGGAAGAGAGAGTATGAGAGAGAGACACACACACACACACACATCAGTGATGACAGAACCCTGGGCATGTACCCAGACCAGGAATCAACTAATAATCCATTCATGGGTTGATGCTCAATCACTGAGCCACACTGGCAGGGCAGGCTTGTTCTACTCTTCAGATGCACTGAAACAGTTCATAAAAAGAGAACTACCAAATTAAACCTTCTTTGAAAATGTAGCAGCATTTCACATTAAAAGTATTATTACTTTGTAACTGTCTGGATTTGTTTTCTTTGTTGGGAATAAGTCTTCAAATTTTTTAATCTTTATGATTTCTATCCTTTGTATCCTTGTGGGTTTTAAAAGAAAATTTGTTTTGGAAGAAGCTGATCTATTTTATTAATCTTTCTCAAATAATTAACTTTTCGCTTAGTTTTAAAATTTTTATTCCTTTTACTTTTATTTCTAGTTAATTATTTGTTCATGTAACAAATAGCAACTTTCTTGTTTTCTAATTGGCATATACAGTTATAAATTTTCTCTTGAGTAAAACTGAGTAGATCACAGATTTTAACATGTAATACACTAATTTCTAAGTACTTTGAAACTTAAATTTTCATTTCCTCTTTAAAACGAGATCTGCTAAGATATATATATATTTTTAATATATTTTATTGATTTTACACAGAGAGGAATTGAGAGGGACAGAGTTAGAAACATCGATGAGAAAGAAACATCGACCAGCTGCCTCTTGCACACTCCCCACTGGGGATGTGTCCACAACCAAGGTACATGCCCTTGACCGGAATTGAACCCAGGACCTTTCAGTCCTCAGGCCAATGCTCTATCCACTGAGCCAAACTGGTCCTGGCTGCTAAGATATTTTTATTTTATTCTATAATATACCCAATTTGGGGATTTTTCCCCTCTCTGTTGTATTTGGAAAGAATGGATATAAAGTTATACATACAAATATACCAATTTAGATTGAGCTTGTTATTTAAATTCTCTACAACTTTTATTTATTAGAACTTTTTATTCTCCATAAAACAGAGATTCTATCTAATAAAAGAGTAATATGCAAATTGACCATCACTCCAACACACAAGATGGCTTCCCCCATGTGGACACAAGATGCCTACCACAAGATGGCCAGCAGGGGAGGGCAGTTGGAAGGGACCAGGCCTGCAAGGGAGGATAGTTGGGGGCGATCAAGCCTGTAGGGGAGGGCAAGTTAGGGGTGACCAGGCCATCAGAGGAGGGAAGTCGGGGTGACTGTGCCTACAGGGAAGGGCAGTTGTGGGGGAGGTCCAGGCCTGCAGGGAAGAGCAGTTGGGGGGGTACCAGGCCTGCAGGGAAAGGCAGTTAGGGGTGACCATGTTTGTAGGGGAGTATTGTTAGGGGTGATCAGGCAGGCAGTTAATGGCAATCCGGCTGTCAGGGGAGTGGTTAGGGGGTGATCAGGCTGGCAGGCAGAAACAGTTAGGGGCAGTCAGAAAGGCAGGCAGGTGAGCAGTTGTGAGAGGGATGTCCCAGATTGGAGAGGATGCAGGCTGGGCTGAGGGACACCCCCTGCCCCCTGGTGCACGAAATTAGTGCACCGGGGCCTCTAGTGTAGCTGATAGAAAATTATTGTGAAGGTACAGATTTTTTACAGGAATTAAAGCATGCAGTTGAATCTCATGCACCCCCCATTTGCATTTTTATGATAATGTCATGGTTAACTCTGGTAACTTTATGGATAAGGTCAATAAGATTCCTAACTGTGGGATATGCCTTAGCAAAATCTCTACAAGCCAAAATTTCAATACAAGCCATGCACTGAATTCATACTTGAACCTGAAAGTAATCATAGCCAATATTTTTAAATAAAAGATTTTATGGCCGAAACCGGTTTGGCTCAATGTAGAGCGTCGGTCTGTGGACTGAAGGTCCCAGGTTCGATTCCGGTCAAGGGCATGTACCTTGGTTGCAGGCACATCCCCGGTGTGGGGTGTGCAGGAGGCAGCTGGTCGATGTTTCTCTCTCATCGACATTTCTAGCTCTCTATCTCTCTCCCTTCCTCTCTGTAAAAAATCAATAAGATATATTAAAAAAAAAAAAGATTTTATGTATACAGAAAAGATTAATAAAATGTTGAGTAATAAAATAAGTAAATGATAGCCTCTACACAGCTTAAGAAATAAAACCTTGCCCTGACCAGTGTTGCTCAGTGATAGAGTGTTGGCTCAGAAGTGGTAGTGTTGGCTCACTGGTTCAATTCCCAGTCAAGGGTATGTACCTGGGTTGCAGGTTCATTTCCAGGCCCCAGTTGGGGTGGGTGGGAGGCAACCAATCAATGTTTCTCTCCCTCCCTCCTCTTCCCTCTCCGCTCTAAAAAAATCAATGGAAAAAAATATCCTCTAGGGAGGATTAACAAAAAGAAAAAGAAAATCGCATTACCATAGATCAGGGACATCATGTATATTCCTCCTTGATTATATCCCTATTTATAGTTTCCTTGTAGAATTAATAGTTATTGTGAATTTTGTTTTTTGTCAGCTTACTTTTTTGAGGTATAACAATTATAAGTTTAAAGTGTACGACATTTATTGATACATTTATATTACAATATGATTGCCATTGTAGCCAATAGTTAACATCTGTGTTGGGGCACATAATTAGTATTTCTTCTAGTGTGGAACAATTAAGATCTAGCCTCTTGCTGGAACCGGTTTGGCTCAGTGGATAGAGCGTCGGCCTGCAGACTGAAAGATCCCAGGTTCGATTCCGGTCAAGGGCATGTACCTTGGTTGCGGGCACACCCCCAGTAGGGGGTGTGCAAGAGGCAGCTGATCGATGATTCTCATCGATGTTTCTAACTCTCTATCCCTCCCTCTTCTTCTCTGTGAAAAATCAATAAAAAATATTAAAAAAAAAAAAATCTAGCCTCTTGCCGAAACCGGTTTGGCTCAGTGGATAGAGCGTTGGCCTGCAGACTGAAGGGTCCCAGGTTCGATTCGGTCAAGGGCATGTACCTTGGTTGTGGGCACATCCCTGGTAGGGGGTGTGCAAGAGGCAGCTGATTGATGATTCTCTCTCATCGATGTTTCTAACTCTCTGTCCCTCTCTCTTCCTCTGTAAAAAATCAATAAAAATATATATATGTATATATGTATATATCTATATTTTTTTATTTTTATTTTTTAAAGATCTAGTCTCTTAAAAAACTTAATGTTTTTAATACAATTTTATTGTTTGTAATCACTGTATTGTGTATTAGGTCTCCAGCAATTATCTACTTGCAATTCTGTATTTCTTAGTATTTTAACTATATTGGCCATTTTGTATTGTATTTTTTTATAATTTGGTTGAAATGATATATTGTATATATTCTGCAACTTGCTATTTTTATTTCATCTAACGTTTGTGCAATTCATTCATGCTGATGCATGTTCATTAATTTTTACTTTTGAATATAATGTTTCCTTGTGTCAGAATACTGTACCTTATGCATTCTCCTCTTGATGGTGTGTTTTGTAGGGTTGTGTGTGTGTGTGTGTGTGTGTGTGTGTGTGTGTGTTTACAAACATGATTGTATATACTTCTAGGGTATTTGTAAAAGCCAAAAAGTGTAATCAACCCAAATGTCCATCAGAACGGATTAATGAATAAATAAAATATAATATATTTATATAATGGAATATTATTCAGCCATAAAAAGGAACAAATTACTGCATACATCCTACAAAATGGATGAACTTCAAAAACATTGTGTTGAGAGAAGTCCATTTCAAAAGACTATGAAGTGCCATTTACATAAATGTCCAGAATAGGAAAAGTCATATAAACAGGAAGTAGTTTCCAAAATCTGGGGGAAGGGTATAAGGGTGATTAAAGCTAATGAGGTTTGGGCCATTCATGAGGGTGATGAAAATGTTCTAAGTTTAGATAGATTGTGCTATGTCTGCACAACTCTGCATATATACCAAAACCACTGAATTATAAACTTCAGATTGGTGAATTTATCATGTGAATTATATCTTACTAATTCTTCAGACCTAGTACACTGCTAGGTTATAAAGCAATTTTTGGGGTCAGTAATAGTCTTTTCTTTTTAAATGAGGATGCTCATGTAACTAATCGATACATATTTATATGTATGTATAAACATATATATATATATATATATATATATATATATATATATATATATGTATGTATGCAACCGGTAGTTATGACACGCATTGACCATTAGGGGGCAAATGCTCAATGCAGGAGCTGCCAAGCTGTGGTTCTTGGGTGGTCTGTGCATCACAGTAACTGGTTGACCTGTTGTCTTGGTCATTCCAGTCATTCTAGTCATTTGGTCACTCAGGCTTTTATAGAGAGAGAGAGATTTGTCCACAAAAGACTGAACCAGAGAAGAGGAATCCCAATTCCCAGGTGCATCATCCAAGAGAGAACTGCCCTCTCACAATTTGGGACTCTTCAGGGGATGTGGGAGAGCCCTATCTGCGGTTTCAGCCCTATCTCCGCAGGCCAGGTCTCTAGTTTGAATAGATAAATTTATGAAATGTGTAAGTGAAATTCATACATAGCATATTTTTCAAGGTGACTATAACTATACTAGAGGCCCAGTGCACAAATTTGTGCACAATTGGAGTCCCTCTGCCTGGCCAGCAATCAGAATTCATTGGACCATGCCAGCCAGGGGAAGGGGCCACAGGAGGTTGGCCTATGGGTTACCAGAGGAGGGGCCACAGGAGGTGGGCTGGCCAGCTGGGGAGAGGGGCCGCAGGATGTTGGCCACCCATGATAGGTTGGCTGTGGAGTGCACTGACCACCAGGGGGCAGCTCTTGCATTGAGCGTCTACTCTCTGGTGGTCTGTGCATCACAGTAACTGGTTGACCTGTTGTCTTGGTCATTCCAGTCATTCTAGTCATTTGGTCACTCAGGCTTTTATATATAGAGAGAGATTTGTCCACAAAAGACTGGTAAATTTTTACTTGGTATTTTGGTTTTACTGTTTATTTGGCTAACTAGTGATTGAAGTGAAGGTTGGGTAGAAGTGAATTTATACCAGAAATGGAATCTGAGTGAAAGAATTCTTAGAAATAAGAGGAAATGCTCCAGTTTGGCTTTTATCATCTCTCTGTTAACCATTCTATAGAGTTTCTATGTCAAGTCTTGTTTGACATAGCTTTTATACTGCTTTCTGCCTTCCTCCCATATTTTTGCTTTGGTTTCATTCTGTACCTAGCCAAGTATATTCCTGTTTCTAACATTGCTGGTATTTTGGTTAGGTTAATTATTTGACTCTTTATGCTGCTATTAAAATTTGGTACATTGTCCATTTTGTTTTATATGAATATGGATTTGTGCACATTGAAAGGAAATTAATTAGAAGAAATATTTTAATATCACTATTCATCCTTTATAATAGAAATGTCAACCAAATTCACAATTGACAATAACAGGTTGAAACACACATCTGCTATTGGCGCCAGCAAGAGCTGTATATGTATCATGCATGTGTGAGTCAACTTAGCCTTTTATATGTATAGAATAAACTTGCTTAATTACACCTGCTTTCTGATTTAGCTAAACTTTTTTCCAGCCCAGTGAAGCAACCCAACTTCTCTTTCAGGTAATTGTCAGAACACAGCAGTAAATATCAACACGAAGCAGATTATTGTTGTAGATCATGCAGGGAGAACAAAGGATAAAATATTTAACTACAACAGACTATATTCTGCACAGTGAGAAAACCTGAAGTCATTTTTAAGGCCCACCATTTCTTAACTTCTTTTCAGTCGTTTTAAGTTTCTAAACTTTCTAAATCTCCATTTTCTGGTTAATGAAAAGAAAATAGGATTCTACCGAATCTCCTATGTACCTACTCCAGGACTTCAGTGAGGATCAAATGAAATAAGACATGGTAAAATATTTGTACCAGGCTATAAAGCAAGTTGTGTTCCTGGGCTGAAGAAACTCCAAGGAGGCTTAGTCACTAGGGAGAGGAGGCTGGGATTGCTACGTGATGTCATTATCTGGCGCCCACAGTTAACAGTTTCTGGGCTGAGCTTCGGGCCGGATTTTGCACTATGGGGTCTTGGCAGCACTGGCTGCGATTTGGTGGTTGTTGCTCCAGGGTGGTGGTGGGTCCTGTGTCCCACTTGGGGGAAGCCGAGTGTTGCTTTGTCAGCACCAGGTATGTGGTGCTGTTTCTTTGTTAATGGCCAGTGTGTGTCAAGGCAGCACCTGCATTAAGCATCTGCCTCCTGATGGTCAGTGTGCATCATAGCAACCAGTCGAATGGACAATTAGCATATTAACCTTTTATATATGTAGGTTTTGTAGATAGTACTGAGTTAAATTTTACATACTTTGATAGCTTTAAGGTGCTGGCATTTTTTTCTTCTGAATATGGAGAACATATACTTTAGACATGAAATAAGTATGAAGAGTTTAAAGGAACAGACTGAAAATATTTTATTTATTTTATTTTTTATTTTTTTAATATATATTTTATTGATTTTGTACAGAGAGGAAGGGAGAGAGATAGAGAGTTAGAAACATCGATGAGAGAGTCATCAATCAGCTGCCTCTTGCACACCCCCTACTGGGGATGTGCCCTCAACCAAGGTACATGCCTCTTGCACACCCCCTACTGGGGATGTGCCCTCAACCAAGGTACATGCCCCTGACCGGAATCGAACCCGGGACCCTTCAGTCCCCAAGCCAACACTCTGTCCATTGAGCCAAACCGATTTCGGCAGACTGAAAATATTTTAGAACTCCTGTTTTGGTTCAAGGAAGAAGTTTTTAGTGCCTAATGTTAATAAGTTGAAATTTTTTTCTGTAGCCAAAACCAAAATTGATTTTCTTTTTTATGCTACTTTTAACACCCATCAAAGTTGCAGTGCTTTAATGATGTCATCATCTTATCACTCTCATTGTCTAATACTAACTGTCTCTCCTCTAAATTTTTTTTTTTGTCTTTTTTTGACAAAGGCCTTTTTTTAGTTGTTTGATGTTCTTAATGTAGCATTAGTTAAAATGAGCAGTTTGAAAAAGCTAAAACAAAACAAAGCAGAGCCGAGACCGGTTTGGCTCAATGGATAGAGCATCGGCTTGGGGACTGAAGAGTCCCGGGTTCGATTCCAGTCAAGGGCATGTACCTCGGTTGTGGGCATATCCCCAGTAGGGGTGTGCAAGAGGCAGCTGATTGATGACTCTCTCTCATCGATGTTTCTAACTCTCTATCTCTCTCCCTTCCTCTCTGTACAAAATCAATAAAAATATATTTAAAAAAAAAAAAAAAAAAGCAGAGAAAGAAACTTAAAACTAAATTATATCCTTAAGATAAAAGAAGATGGTACATCACTGGAACACTTCAGGAATCTCATAAAAAGTAATATTCAAGAACAAAAATAATTGTGGGAAATTAAAAATTGGTAGAAATTTAAAAGTCAACATGAGTTAGGAAGATCAGTCTAGAAAGTAAACCAAAGATAAACATCCTAAAGAGATAGAAATAAGAGAAAACATAAGAAATTGATGAAGTAGGACAAGAGGGTTCAGGTCCAGTACCTGAGAGAGTAATTCCAGAGAGAGTAGATGAAATGAAGAAAATTAAATTTTCATGAAATACAAGCAATTTCTATCAGAATTGAATGAATCTTTAGTTTGCAAGTAAAAAGACACACTTAACAAGATGGATTTTTAATAAAAAGCCATTCAGAAAATTTCAGAAAATAAGGATTAAAGAGAAGATCCTTAAAAAAAAAACAAAAAAAAACCTTTTATTCGAGACTGGGAAATCAGAAGGCATTTGGTTGGATTTGTCAACAGTACTAGAGAAAGCTAGAAGACAACAGCAATTTATACCCAAACTGGCAGTAAGAGATGAGTAAAATAAGAGATCTTAATAAATTTACCTCCCCTGCACTCAGTCTTCAGAAGTTACTGGTAAATATGGGCTGTGCAAATGAAAGACTAAAAATTTACACTTAAATATACATTAACTATGTTTTTAATGAAATTTTAAAAGTATGATGCCTCCTTTCTCCTTTAGGTAATCTGTTTTATCTTTAGAATAAAGAAGATTTTCTTTTGTACTAATTCATGGCAGGGAGGAGATTTAATAGCATTTCACACTACAACTTGAAATTTATAATTCAGTTTTGAACCATTTAACTGAGTCTGATATTTAAGAGTTCTCTTTTATAGCTAAAAACCAACAAAACAGGTCAAATTCTTTTTGTTTCAAATCTTAAAAAAAATAATTTTTTAACATTACTCTCATCATACTTGTAAAATTCTAATATTCCAACATTTTCATATCTGGTTTTCACTATATTTTACTGCTTTTCAAAATTGTAATTATTCTTAACAATCAAATTTTAATTTTAATTCTAAAAGGCAACAAATTTGAAATCAGAGAATCTGTTTTAGAAATCTGTTTTAGTCTTAAATTTGGGGATGTTCATTCAGACTCCCTATTTTTATTTAGGAAAGTGGTAGTAGTTCCTTACTAAGTAAATTTTCCAAAGACATGTTTTCACTAAGAGTGAACAACACTTGAATCAAGCAGAGTGTGTGTTGGTTTTCTGTTTTTTGTTTTTGTCTGTTTACTTGTTTGTTTACTTGTTTATTTTAAGCCTTACCCCAGGATATGTTTTGTTTTGTTTTGTTTTTAAATATATTTTTATTAATTTCAGAGAGGGAGAGAGAAATATCAATGATGAGAGAGAATCATTGGTTGGATGCCTTCTGCATGCCCCACACTGGGGTTCGAGCCCACAATCTGGGTATGTGCCCTGACAGGGAATGGAACCGTGACCTCCTGGTTCATAGGTCGATGTTCAATCGCTTTTTTTCCAGAGAGACACATGGATTGGTTGCCTCCCCTACATGCCCTTGACCAGGAATTGAACCCAAGATTCTCCAGTGTATAGCTCATGTCTAATCACTGACCAATGTCAGGTAGAGCTGAATCATGCAGTTTTGTAGCTACTTTTCTAATTCCTGGGAGACAAAAAAAAAAAAAGGAACAAAAATTGAGGTAGATTGGAATGGTCACCAAATATCTAAATCTGAATCATTAGTCATGCTTGCTCTGAGGTATTTCTAAAGTTTCAATAACTCTTAAGAGGTTTTGCTTTGATTATTGCTCTTTGTTTTCTGTTTTTATTAAATCTTTTGGAAAAACAGTCAGATCAAACAGGTTGATGAAAAAATAAATAAAATACTGAGGAATGGGAACTACAACTACTAAAAAGAAATATTTTCTACTCTGCTTCTTTTGCGTAAACCTTTTTATAAAGCAGGGAGCTAGTATGTGTTAAAGCCTGAATGTAAATTCAAATCTTTCTGTCTCCTAAACTTCTTAGCACACAAAAATTTCAATATAACTAATTGATGGCATGTGGAGAAAGGAATGAATAAAAATTTTTAAGGTATTACAAAATGAGATATTTTTGCCCATCAAATAAGCTAAGTTTTCTGAACTTGGTAATATTTAAGTACCAAAAGCCCATATGTGGCTGTAGATATAATTCAGCCCTTTTAGAAAAGTCATACTACATAATCCTATAAATCATTCATGGCCACAGATTGAAAGGCAATAGTCCAAAATCTTCATTTGTTCAGAGCAGATTTGTTATAAAACAAAATAATTTCCTATTTTTCTACATTTAATATATTATTTTTATAACTAAGGAGAATATTTCTTTCCTTATCTAATAATTTGATATTAGGGAATTCTAAGTACAGAATAAAGGTTATCCAAAAATATTCCACAGCTCTATTTTTAGTAGTGAAAAATTAGAAACAAGTTAAATGTGCAGTCGAACAGAATGTGCAAATTAAGTGGTGATACTTCTAAGGGAAATAGATTAAAGAGATTGCATAGAAATGAAGGGAAAAGTTACAAGGTAGTAGGAAAAGGAGAATACAAAGTTTTCAGATAGTATATAATTACAAGTATACTTTTAAAATATGTTTTAATTCATTTTAGGGAGAGGAATAGAGTGATAGAAACATCAGTGACAGAAATATTGATTGCCTCCTATAAACAACTTGGGCATGTGTCCTGACCAGAATCAGCCTGTAACTTCTTGGTTCATGGGTTGCCGCTCTATGTACTGGGCACATTTCCCCCCTAAAAATACAGCAAAATATCCCTGGCCCAGTGGCTCGGTTGATTGGAGTGTCATCTCGTGCACCATTTCTGGTGCCTGTGGGTTGAGCTCCAGTTGGGGTGCGTGTGGAAGGCAACCAACCAGTCAATATTTCTCTTTCTCTTTTTTTCTCTCTCTCTCCCTCCCCCTTCCCCTTTCCCTGCCTCCTCTCCCTCCCAACCTCTCTCCCTTTCTCTCTCTCAAATATATCCTTGGGTGAGGATTAAAACAAAATAGTTACTAAAAAAATAGAGCAAAGTACCTGAGAGAAAATCTAATAGTTTTTATCAGCAATTATGTTTGGATATTATGATTCAAGTACTTTTCCTTTATTATATACAGGGTGTGGCAAAAGTAGGTTTATAGTTGTTTCTATGGAAAATACAGTAATTTATAAATAATAATACAAGAATAAACTCTTGTGTTCTGGTTCTCACGACTGTAAACTTACTCTTGCCCCGCTCTGTATATTTTCCAGATTTATTTAATCATGTACTGACTTTTCTAAAAAGGGGTAATTTACTAACCCGATGTAAAACGATAGCTAATATTTTCCTAAGCTGCCATTAGATAATATTCTGTTTATATTATCTGTTAAGTAGGGGAAGGACATTTTGATAATGTTATTTTCTTTAAGTCCCATTTCCTTCTGTCCATTTAGATTGAACATGTTTGTATTATTTCTTAGATCTGAAACTCAGCACCGAGGCTCTGCTCCCCACTCTGAGAGTGATCCACCCGAGCAGGAAGAGGAGATCCTGGGGTCTGATGATGATGAGCAGGAAGATCCCAATGATTACTGTAAAGGTAAGACTTTCTCCGCGTCAGACATGACCCAAGGATATTCAGTTTCTCGTTTGAATGTTTGCTCAATCAGTGTAAAGTTTTGATGCTTTTTTTTTTTTTTTTTTTGCTTACTGTATCTTTAAAAAATTTCTCTTTATTGTTGCAAGTATTACAGGTATCTGCATTTTTCTTTCTTTACACATAGGAAAGAGTATTTCCTCTTAGTTTGACTCAATTTATTATTTATATGTTAAATCTGTTTTTACAGTATCTTTTATTCTCCTTAAGAATAATAGTGCATACTTACCTTAGAAAACTTCAGACATATATTAAAGAAAAAGAAAATAAAGACATCTTTTTTTTTTCTTTTTTAAAAAAAATATATTTTATTGATTTTTCACAGAGAGGAAGAGAGAGAGAGCTAGAAACGTCGACGAGAGAGAGACATCGACCAGTTGCCTCTTGCACACCCCCTACTTGGCATGTGCCCGCAACCAAGGTACATGCCCTTGACCGGAATCGAACCTGGGACCTTTCAGTCCGCAGACCGATGCTCTATCCACTGAGCCAAACCGGTTTCGGCAATAAAGACATCTTTAACGCTATCACCCAGAAATAACGAGTGATAAGATATTATATGTAGACTTTTGTGAAACACCTTTTTATTACTTTTTTCTCATGTTGATTGCAAAGGTAAGTTAAACTGGAATTATCTGTACTGAAACTGTGTCCTAAGATTGCCTGATAGCTTTTCTATTTCTTTATGAGACTTTCCAGTTTTCTTTGGTAAGGACTTAGAATGTGTCTTACCATCTAGAAGAACTCGGGTCTTTTTATTTTCAGCAGTCAAAGGTAGATGTTAAAATAACTTGACTACTGCCACTGTTGGAAACCTTTCTAGGCCTCCCAGGGTTTTGTAGTCTTGTGTTTTAGAAAATCAAATCCTGTGTGTTTTTAAATCAAATAAGTGGAATTCATTGATCTCCCTCTTTAAAAAAATAAATAAATACAATAAAAATCCTGAAACTGCAACTATAGATTTAGATGTTTAGATAAATCTATTTTGATACATAACCTAATTTTTGTTTGAGAATGACTTATTTTAAATAGAAAATGATCTACAAAGCATCACTTGCTCCCTCTAAATCATTAATTTTATTCTCAAGATTTTTTTTTTTTTTTTTTTGTAACGTGAGCTCAATGATACTGTATGGCTGAATTGACTTAAATTTTTCTTGTTGAATTGACAGCATTGAAGAAACCATTTTTATTTGATAAAAGGTATATAGATGTTGAAAATGGGATATATAAGATACCTTTTCATACTTCTTAAGTGCATGTTTCCCTCCTGTTATTTCTTCCAGGAGGTTACCATCTTGTGAAAATCGGCGATCTATTCAATGGGAGATATCATGTGATCCGAAAATTGGGCTGGGGACACTTTTCAACAGTGTGGTTATCATGGGATATTCAGTAAGTCTTGGTGGTCCTGCAACAGAATTAGTAAGGTGATAGCTAAATGTTTCTGATTTTCCAGAGCTGATCCAACTTCAGTGTACTCTGATTTCTTGATCAGAATTTTGTTGTTGATAATCTTTGTGTTCTTGGGCAAATGACTTTCCTCTGGTGAAAAGGCCTTAGAGACAAAAGATTATTTAAATTAGTGTCAAAAGACACTTAGAACTCCCAAATTCAAAGAATTGCAACTATTACTAAAAGTAAGGTATGTAAATTTGTAGTTTTTCTCACCAGATTAAGTTAAATTGATTTACAAAAAGACATATATAATAGTAGTAATTACCTATCCTTTTGCTCCAAAATAACTTTTTAAAAATCAGGTGCCTAGTCCTGGTCAATTTTGCTCAGTGGATAGTGTCGGCCCATGGACTGAAGGCTCCCAGGTTCAGTTCCAATTAAGGGCACATATCTTAGTTGCAAACTTGATCCCCAACCCTGGTCAGGGCACTTGTGGGAGGCAACTGGTTGATGTATCACTCTCACATGGATGAGATACATTCATGTATCTCCTCTCTCCCACTCCTTTCCACTCTCTTAAAAATTAATGGAAAAAATATCCTCAGGTGAGGATTAACAAAAAAATAAAATCATAAAATGTGTTAATAAAAAAAATAAAAACCAGGTGCCTAGCCTATATAATAAAGAGATAATATGCAAATTGACCATCACTCCAACACACAAGATGGTCACCAGAAGATGGCCAGCAAGCGGGGGTGGGGGGCAGTGGGGAGTGATCAGTCCTTAGGGAAGGGCAGTTAGGGGTGACCAGGGCAGCAGAGGAGGGTAGTTGAGGATGGCCAGGCCTTCAGGGAGGGACAGTTTTGGGGGAAACCAGGCCTGCAGGGGAAGGCAGTTGGGACCAGGCTGGCAAGGGAGGGAAGTTAGGGGTGACCAGGCCAGCAGGGGAGGGCAATTGGGGGTGACCAGGCCTGCAGGGAAGGACAGTTTTGGGGGCAATCAGGCTGACAGGAGAAGGCAGTTAGGGGTAACCAGGCTGGCAAGTGAGGGCTGTTAGGGGTGACCTGGCCAGCAGGGGAGGGCAGTTGGGGGCAATCGGGCCAGTAGGGTAGCAGTTAGGCGTCGATCAGGCTGGCAAGGGAGTGGTTAGGGATGGTCAGACTGGCAGGCAGAAGCAGTTAAGAACCAGTAGTCCTGGATTGTGAGAGGGATCCCAGATTGGAGAGAGTGTAGGCTGGGCTGAGGGACACACAACACTCACCCATGCACAAATTTCATGCACCGGGCCTCTAGTACTTATATATAAAAATTTCTGGTACCAAGAAGTAACCAATCAGATGCAACCTTATTATGTGACATGACCAATAAGATGCAACTCTGTTATATGACTTATGGTTCAAGACAGGGCATTTACATTGGACAGCTATTGTCCATTTTTTAATGTTATAGTCTTAAGAGGAAAGAGGTCAGTGCCCCTAACTAAGTAGTTAAGTATTGCATGTTTTAAAAGTTCTTGCAGCATACCAGTTGAAAATCGATGCCCTTTTTTTCTGCCGAGAGCCATTTGTATATTTATCACATCATTCTCAAGCCATACAAAATTATCACCTTAAAAATTAGCCTGCTATTTTTGTCAGACATTTCATTAAATCACCTAATGCTTTGGCTGGGACACACCAAATAATGGCCCACAGGTTGGACATTTTTTACCCCTGCCCTAAACAAACCTGTGACATTTTCCTATATTTTCTTTTGGTAACAGATTTGCTCAGTCATACAGTCTAAAACTATTCTCTACATAAAAATCAATTATCATGGGGTGTTTACCTAAAAGTATACCACCTAATCTCTAATGAGAACAATAATTGCTATCTATGTACCTTTTTTCCTCCCCTTATCCATCCTCTTGTTTTATGGTTTTCCTCGGTTTCAGGAAGACATTAAGAAGATAAAATTTTAACTTAGAAAAAATGTTGAGTTACTGCTATTACCCAAGAACAGATTTTCTTTCTGTAAATTAAATCTGGCCAGTTAATTTGAGTACAAGGAAACAATGAAGTCAATATTTGTATTTTTGTCACTGCCTCCCATTATATAGAAATCTTAGCTTCCTAAAGTAAGGGAGGACATTTAGTCCTAACTGTCTGTTTGTTTCTCAGGGGAAAGAAGTTTGTAGCCATGAAAGTAGTTAAAAGTGCTGAACATTATACTGAAACAGCACTAGATGAAATCCGGTTGCTGAAATCAGTGAGTATTATTAGAGCATATGTGAACTGCGAAGTATTAAATAAAGTTTTATTGAATTAAGACATACAAAGTGTAAATTCTTTAGCATGGCTAATATTTACTATAAAGTTTCAGTATCTTTAAAGAAGTAGAGGAAGACAACAATATTTATACATTCTGTGCATGTCGTAGGGAACTGATGCAATATGCTCTCATGCCCTCATTCACATCGAAAAAATCTTTCAAATAAAAATGTTTATTAAACATGTTTTATGTGTCAGCACAAAGAATGTTTTTCTTTCCTACTATGGTTAAAAGGAAAGTTCTGCTAATAATTAAATACCTATTTTTAGGTTTTTAGATACTATAAAAATAAACATTGTATTAATTCCTTTACTCTTGGAAACTTAAAGTACAATTAGCAAAAATTTGCTTTCAGTTTTATTAGAAAATTTCAATGTAGTAGAAGGAGCTTAAAGTCAGAGTTAGAAAACCTAGGTCTTAGGATCAGCTGTATCCCAATATATCCTCCCAACTCATCATTTTCTTATTCTGACCTTTAAATGTTTCATTTCTAAGATGACGATGTTAGACCAGGAAGTACTTTTCAAAGAATCAATCTGAGACAAAAGAAGGTTTGTGCCCAAAAGTAACTTATTGTATTGCTTTCTTCATTCAGAAAGTTTTTCTTTGAACAAAAATATCAGCTTGAATAAACTATGTGGTTTGTGCTGTGGTAGATTTGCATCCTGCCAAAGCTTAATTGCTCGTAGCCTGGTTACCAACAGTTAATTTAGGAATTGTACTTTGAGTAGAAAAATGGTTGATTTAGTGTAATAACTTTTTTTTGGATGCATTTCCTTTTGTGAATTAAGTTCATTATTTTAGCTATTAAAATTTTAATGTTTTTCTCATAAATTTGCTGTTTCTTGGAGTGCTTAATCTTTTGTTATATTTACTGCAGGTAGCCATTTGGCTTATTTCAGTGCTTTCCTGTTTTACTAAATACTGTCTTCCCCATTATAGGTGCGAAATTCAGACCCTAATGATCCAAATAAAGAAATGGTTGTTCAACTGCTAGATGACTTTAAAATATCAGGAGTTAACGGAACACGTATCCTTTTTAAAACCTATTGAAAAATAAATCATAAATTAACTTTATCCCAAAAAAGGAACCAGATTTGTATAAATAGCATTGGTCTCTTCTCTGAAGGCAAACTAAAATAAAATTACTTTCTTTTATTATATATTTCTGACCACATATCTGTCTTTATATATTAGGATATTTCAGGATATTATTTTAGGCTTTTCCCCCTTTTCAGCCCAATTAAGCCAAAGTGAAAATAACCTTTTTAGAAAATAGCCTTGGATTATTAAGAGGAGGTCCTATGATTTTTATCAGTTCAGAAATTTTAATGAAAGTAATTTTTCATGATAAATTCTGGGTAAACATTGAAGAGGTTGTGAGTGTAGTTTAATGTTTAGAATCTAAACGTGATTGTTCACATACTATCAATGAAAAAAGCTGACTTGTTTTATGATTTTATCTGGATTCTTAGAATTTTATAGTTGGGGAAAGCTCAGCTGATTTTCTTTATGAGTTAATTTCAGAGTGACATGCAGTGAACTAATTGAAAGGTTGTAACAACTATGTTAGTAAAGGCCTATCAGATTTTTTCAGAATGAGAGTGTCTCGGATTGGAGAATCTAAAACTGCCTATTCATAAGCTACTTAAAAACGTAAAGACATTTTATATATCATTCTCTTTCCCTATATGTTCAGCTTCTCTTAATATTTTTAATTGCAAGCGATGATCTTTTTTTAAGGAGACAGACTATGTATGGTTCTGTAGTATCATGTGAACTATGGTAAGAGGTTTGAACAGAGAAGCAAAAAGAATAGATGAGAAAGCAGAGAGAACAGGTGATGTGAAAATATACATCTGCCCTTTTTTTTTTTTTTTAATATGTTTTATTGATTTTTTACAGAGAGGAAGGGAGAGAGATAGAGAGCTAGAAACGTCAATGAGAGAGAAACATCGACCAGCTGCCTCTTGCACACCCCCTACCGGGGATGTGCTCGAAACCAATGTACATGCCCCTGACCGGAATCGAACCCGGGACCTTTCAGTCCGCAGACCGACGCTCTACCGCTGAGCCAAACCGGTTTCGGCTGCCTTTCTTTGTGTATACTGCCTTTCTCATATCTATATATTCTATTTATATAAAAGCCTAAGCAACTGGTCAACTGGTTGCTATGATGCACGCTGACCATCAGGAGAAGACGTTTAACCCAGGAACTGCCCCTTCCCCCTCCACCCACCCAGTGGTCAGTGCACACCCACAGCCAAACTCCCATGGTTCCTCCCTCCTGGCCAGCCGGCCCCCCTTCCTCCATTAGCCCTGATCTCCAGCCAGGCAGAGGGACCCCATCCATGCACAAATTTGTGCACCAGGCCTCTAGTTGAAATATAAAGAATCCTGAGCTAGAAAGTTAGTTATGTAGACTTCAGTATCAATTGGTTCATTCTACTTCTATGGGTAGTGAGAGGAATGACTAAGAAGGAACAGTTGGTCTGTACATAATATGGATACTAGCCAGTGAGTGTCATTTTTGCCCCTCTATGTGATCTATATCTTTAGGATACTTTTTCCCCCCTAGTACGTATTTTGCTAGCTCCTCTTGTTCAGAATGCACACTAAATGTGGGTCTTACTTCATTTAATATTCTTTTGGGGGTTTTTTTACACCATTTTCCCCAAAAATGTTTTTTCATATATCTTTTTGATATTTTATCCAATTATTTTATTTTCTAAACTACCAAATATTTGGTCAGTTTTATATCACTCCTTACAAATTAAAACAACATTGTTGCCAAATTGCAGTTTTTCTTTCAATAAATAAAAGTTAAGATTGAAAACTAAGAATATAAGCAAATAAATTAAAAATTTTGTTCCTGCCAAAACCGGTTTGGCTCAGTGGATAGGTCGTCGGCCTGTGGACTGAAAGGTCCCAGGTTCGATTCCGGTCAAGGGCATGTACCTTGGTTGTGGGCACATCCCCAGTGGGGGTGTGGAAGAGGCAGCTGATCGATGATTCTCTGTCATTGATGTCTCTAACTCTCTCTGTTTCTATCCCTCTCTCTTCCTCTCTGTAAAAAAAAATCAATAAAATATATATATATATATATTTTTTTTTAATTCTGTTCCCTGCATTTTCTGTATCTGTATGTATCTTTATTGTTAAAAGGATTACTAGTGTCTTCCTCTTTACCCCTTTAAACCCCTACCTCCCCACTCCAGCACCCTCACCAGGCCTTTACCATACTATTGTCTGTGTCCATGGTTTTTGTATATATGCATATAAATTCTTTGGTTAATTTCTTCACAGGCTCCCCTCTGAGAATTATCAGTCTGTTGATGCTTCTATCTCTTGAGTTTATTTTGTTGGTTAGTTTATGTTGTTCGTTAGATTCCACATGTAAGTGAAATCATGTGATATTTGTCTTTCTCTGATTGGCTTATTTCTCTTAGCATAATACTCTCCAGGTCCCTCCATATTGTTTCAAAGGGTAAGAGGTTCTTCTTTTTTATAACTGCATAGTATTCCATTGTGTAAATGTATCACAAATTCTTTATCCACTCAGTTACTGATGGACACTTGGGTTTTTTCCAGATCTTAGCTATCCTATATAACAGAAGCCTAATATGCTAAGTGCCTGGTCTTTTCAATTAAAATGTAATATGCTAATGATATGCTAAGGCTGCTCAATCAATTGCTGTGATATGCACTGACCACAAAGGGGCAGATGCTCCAACTGGTAGGTTACCTTGCTGCTGGGGTCCAGCCAATTGGGGACTGAGCGAGGTGGGCCAGACACACCCTGGAGCCCTCCTACATCCCTCCCCGGCCCCTATCACCCACCGGTGGGGTCCCTTTGCTGGCCTGAGCCCTCTCGCAATCTAGGACTCCGTGGGGGATGTCAGAGAGCCAGTTTCTGCCCGATCCTGCAGGCCAGGTCAAGGGACCCCACTGATGCATGAATTAGTGCACCGTGCCTCTAGTTGGATATAGCACTGCTATGAACATAGAGGTTCATGTATTCTTTCTGACTGATGCTTCGGATTCTTCGAATCTATTCCTAGAAGTGGGATTACTGGGTCAAATGGCAGTTCCATTTTTAATTGTTTTTTAAAGAAACTCTACACTGTTTTCCATAGTGGTTGTACCAGTCTGTATTCCCACTAACAGTGTAGTAGGGTTCCTTTTTCTCCACATCCTCACCAGCACTTGTTCATTTATTTATTTTATTTTATTTTTTAATATATTTTATTGATTTTTTACAGAGAGGAAGGGAGAGGGATAGAGTTAGAAACATTGATCAGCTGCCTCCTTCACATCTTCCACTGGGGATGTGCCCGCAACCAAGGTACTTGCCCTTGACCGGACTCAAACTTGGGACCTTCCAGTCCACAGGCCAGCGCTCTATCCACTGAGCCAAACTGGTTAGGGCTGTTGTTTATTGATAATAACCATTCTGGCATGTGTGAAGTGGTACCTCATTGTCATCTTACTAATTTGCATCTTTGATGATTAGTAACATTGTCATGTCTCTTAGCCATTTGTATAGAGAAATGTCTATTTAGGTCCCTTGTTCATTTTTTAATTGAATTATTTGTCTTTTGTTGAGTTGTATGAATACTTTATGAATTTTGGAAATTAACTCCTTATCAGGTGTTTCATTGGCAAATATGCTCTCCCATACAGTGGATTCCCTTTTAATTTTGATGCTGGTTACGGAAGCTTTTTAGGTTGAGGTAGTCCTATTTTTTTTTCCCTTTCTTTTGCCCTCTCCATAGAAAATGCTATGTGAGATGTCTGATATTGTGCTGCCTGTGGTTTTACAACTTAGATTTAAGTCTGTTAGCTATTTTGAGTTCTTGTGTATGTTGTAAGTTAATGATCTTGTTTCATTTTTTTGGCATTTACCTGTCCAATGCAAAAAGAGACTGTCTTTACTCCATTGTATGCTCTTGCCTCCTTTGGCAAATATATATATATATTTTTTAAATATATTTTATTGATTTTCCGCAGAGAGGAAGGAAGAGGGATAGAGAGCTAGAAACGTTGATGAGAGAGAAACATCGACCAGCTGCCTCCTGCACATCCCCTATTGGGGATGTGCCCGCAACCAATATACATGCCCTTGCCTGGAATTGAACCTGGGACCCTTCAGTCCGCAGACGGACGCTCTATTCACTGAGCCAACCGGTTTTGGCTCTTTTGTCAAATATTAATTAGGTGTAATGGCTTGAATTGATTTCTGGATTTTTCTGATCTGTTCTGTTGACTTATATGCCTGTTCTTGTGCCAGTACCAGGCTATTTAGATTACAGTAGCTTTGTGGTATAGTTTGATGAAACCTGTACTATGATCCCTCTAACTTTGTTATTCTTTCTCAAAATTGCTGCAGCTATTCGGGTTCTTTTTTTATTTCATATAAATTTTTGGAATATTTGTTATAGATCTATGAAATATGCCATTGGTGTTTTAATAGAGATTTTATTTAATCTATAGATTGCTTTGGGTAGTATGGACATTTTAATTATGTTAATTCTACCAATCCATGACTATGTTATATTCTTCCCCTTGTTTATATATACTTCTATCTCTTTTATCAACATTTTGTAGTTTTTCAAGTACAGGTCTTTTACCTCCTTGTAACATTTATTCCTAAGTATCTTATTATTTTTGTTGAAATGGTAAATGGAATTGTTTTTTTAGTTTCTGAGAGTTCATTATTGGTGTATAAAAATGCCATTAATTTCTGGGTGTAGGTATTGATAGATAGGAGAATCGGTAGAATACTATTTTCTTTACATTAGCCAGAAAACAGAGATTTAGAAAGTTTAGACAATTGATCCAACCAAAAAGAAGTGAGAAATGGTGAACCTTAAAAATAATTTAAGGTTTTCTCACTGTGCAGAATATAGTCCAACACTGCTACAGTTAAATATTTTACACTTATTTCTCTCAGGTTGATTTACAATAATAATCTATTTCATGGTGATATTTACTGCTGTGTTGTTGACAATTACCTGAAAGAAAAGTTGGGGTGCTTCACTGGACTGGAAAACGTTTAGCTAAATTAGAAAACAGTTTATACAACTAAATAAAAGGAAAATGAATGATCCAATTAAAAAATGGGCAATGGACCTAAATAGAATATTTTCAAAAGAAGACAGAAGGAAGGCCAAGAGGCACATGAAAACATGCTCAAAGTCACTAATTATCAGAGAGATGCAAATCAAAACAATAATGCGGTACCATCTCACACCTGTCAGAATAGCCAACATCAACAAATCAACAAATGACAAGTGTTTGCGAGGTTGCGGAGAAAAAGGAACTCTCATGCAACCATTGTGCAGAACAGTATGGAGTTTCCTCAGAAAACTGAAAATGGAACTCCCATTTGACCCAGTAATCCCACTCCTAGGAACATATCCCAAGAAACTAGAAACACCAATCAAAAAGCACAATCTACAATAGCTAGAATCTGGAAACAGCCTAAGTGCCCGTCAGTAGATGATTGGATCAAAAAACTATCTACACAATGGAATACTATGCTGCCATAAAAAAGAAGGAATTCTCATCATTTGCAGCAACCTTTATAGAATTGGAGAACATAATGCTGAGTGAAATAAGCCAGTCAATACCACATGACCTCACTCATTTATGGATAATAAAGAACATTATAAACTGTGAACCAAAAGATAGATATAGAGACATTAAAGCAACATGCAGACTGTCAAATTACAGTGGGGATGGTAGGGAGATCTGGGGGAGATAAGAGATCAACCGAAGGACTTGTATACAACCAATGGACACAAAACTCTGGGGAGGGAGGGTATGTATGGGAGTGGGGGGCAATGTTAAAATATGTACACAGATAATTAATTTAAAAAAAAATTTTTTTAAAAATTAGAAAACAGGTCTAAGTAAGCAAGTTTATATATATATATATATATATATATATATAGCGCTCTTGCTGGCGCCAATTGCACACGTGTATTTCAATCTGTCATTGTCAGTTGTGAATTTGGTTGACACAGAGAAAGGGCGAATAGTAATACTAAAATATTTCTTCTGATTTCCTTTCAATGTGCATGAATCCGTGCAGGACACTAGTGTGAAGAAGAATGATGAAAGCAAGCAACCCTGCCTTGTTCCTGTTCTTAGGGGAAATGCTTCTGGTTTTTGCCCATTGAGTGTGATATTGACTATAAGTTTGTCATATGTGGCCTTTACTGTGTTGAAGTATGATCCCTTTATTCCCACTTTGTAGAGAGTTTTTATCAAAAAATGTGTGTTGGGCCAAGCTGGTATGGCTCGGTAGTTGAACTTCAAACTATGAAGCAAGAATTCAGGGCACATGTCCAGATTGCAGGCTCAGTGAGGGGCATGCAGGAGGCAGCTGATCAATGATTCTCTTTCATCATTGATGTTTTTTTTCTTCTCTCCCTTTCCCATCCTCTTTCTGAAATAAATTTTTTTTTTAGTTATTTTTTTAATGTGTGTTTGATTCTGTGGAGTGTTTTTTCTGTGTCTATTGATATGATCGTGTGATGTTTGTCTTTCAATTTGCTTATGTGATGTATCACACTTATTGATTTGTGAATATTATATCAGTCTGGTATCCCTGGAGTAAATCCACTTGGTCATGGTGTATGCTTGTTTTCATATATTGCTGGATCCAATTCGCTAATATTTTGTTGAGGATTTTAGCATCTATGTTTGTTCATCAGGAATATCAGGGATATTGGGTTGTAATTCTCTCTCTTTATAGTGTCTTCTTTATCTGGTTTTAGAATTAGGATAATTCTTGCCTCATAAAAAGATTTAATGTGTTCCTTCCTCTTGGATTTTTTGGAATAGTTTGATGAGGACAGGTGTTCTTTGAATATTTGGTAGAACTCTGCTATGAAGCCAACTGGGCCTGGACTATTGTTTGGTGGGAGTTTTTTGTGGAGTTTTACTGATTTTGTTTCTTTTTTAGAGAGAGAGGAAAGGAGAAAGAGAGACAGAAACATTGATGCACGAGAATTACGGATTGGCTGTCTCCTGCATGCTGCCCACTGGGGACTGAGCCTGCTACCCAGGCATGTGTCCTGACCAGAAATCAAAGCGGCAATCTCTTAGTGCATGGGATGAGCCACACTGGATGGGTTGGGAGTTCTTTTTATTAAATTGCTTCAGTGTCATTGATTGTTATCACCTATTAAAGTTTTCTGATTCTTCCTGACTCAGTTTTAGAAAATCATATTTTTATAGAAATTTGTCCATTTCATCCAGGTTGTCCAGCTTGTTTGCATATAGTTTTTACAGGTTTTATTTATTTACTTATTTACAAACCTCTGTTTTTCTGTTGTTACTTCACCTCTTGCATTTTATTTATTTGGGTCCTCTTTGTTTTTTGATGAGTTTTGCTAAAGGTTCGTTAATCTTGTTTATCTTTTCAAAAAACCAGCTCTTGGATTCATTGATCTCTATAATTATTTCTTTAGTCTCTCTGTCATTTATTTCCACTCTGAACTTCATTATTTTCTCCCTTCTACTTACTCTGTGGTTTTTTATTGTTCTTTTTCTAACTCCCTTAAATTGTAAGTTTAAATAGTTTTTTAGAAAATTTTTTTGTTTCTTGAAATAGGCTTCTAACTTCCCTCCCAATACCTCTTTGGTTGTGTCCTATAGACTTTGGGTTGTTTGGTGTTCATTTTCATTTGTTTCCAGGAAGTTTTTTTATTTCTTACTTGATCTCATTGGTAACCCAGTCATTATTTAATAACATGCTTTTTAGCCTCCATGTGTTTGAATGTTTTGGGGTATTTTTATTATAGTTGATGTTTAGTATCATGCCACTGTGATACAAGAAGATGCTTGATATGATTTCAGTCTTTGTAAACTTTGATAGATTTAGTTTGTGTCCTAACATGTGGTTTATCTTTGAAAATGTCCCTTGTGCTCTTGAGAAGTGTGTATATTCTGCAGCTTTGTGGTGAAATGTTCAGTAAATGTCAATAAATTCATGTGATCTCCCAACAAACAGAAGCCCAGGCCCAGATAGCTTCATAGCAGAGTTTTACCAGAGTTTGTCATTTAGGGCCACTGCCTTCTTGTTGATTTTTTTCTTTTTTGTCTAGAACAATGGTCAGCAAACTTCAGCTCACGAGCAGTGGTTTGCCACTCTGTAGACTAATAAGTTTGCCCACCACTGTCATATACTACTCTGTATCTGTTTGTATATAATATGCCACAATTGCCTTGTCCTCACAGCTTACAATTACATGGTAACATTTAATCTAGTCAGTGGTTGGCAAAGTCTCTACCTCCTGATAATTTTGTGACCAATATTAGATATATTCTTTCATCCATAATTGTTTTTAGAATATATGTCCAAAAGACAAGGACTCTTAAAATACAACTTTAACACAATTGTTATATTAATACCTAAGAATAATTGGACATTGACCAATGAACCAGGTCACAGTCTGATTTCCAGTAAGGGAATGTGTATAGGTTGTGGGCTCAATCCCCAGTAGAGGGGCATGCAGGAGGCAGCCTATCAATCATTCTCTCATTGATGTTTCTCTCTCTCCCTCTCTCCCTTCATATCTGAAATCAATAAAAAATATTTAAAAAATTGGGACCAATTTCTTTGTAATCTGGTATAAGTCAATGTTTCAGTCTCTCTACATGTCTCATATTTTTTCTTTTTCTTATTTGAATCAGGATTCACATAATATCTTGACGGGTTTTTATAATTTGTCACATCAAGACGTTTCAGATTTATTTTGTACATTTCTTGTCCAAATCTGGAACCACACATTTTTCTAAGCCAAACTCCTTTTATAGTGGGAAATGGCAAATAGACTCTAAGCACTAGGAGTGTATTTTGATACTGGATTGATCACTGCTGTTACTTTTACAGGTTTGTTTTTTTTTTGTTTTTTTTTTTGTGTGTGTGTGTTTTTTAATCTGTTGTAAATAGCAAAACCTTCATTTGTTGTCCTTCCCTTTTTTTTAGGGGGGGGGGGATCACTCCAAGATGCCCCTGCAGCTTATACTGCGGGTGTTGCTTGGTTTGTATTTTTTTCTGTTTTTCACTTTGCATAGTTTCTTTTGCTGTGCCTTCAAGTTTACTAATCTTATCCAGCAGTGCCTTATCTGCCATTTATTCCATCCAGCATGTTTTCATCTCAAAAGTTCTATTTGGGTCTCCCCTTTTATATCTTCTAGAGGTCTAGCGCATGAAATTTGTGCGGGGGGTTGGGGGGGGAGGGGGAGGCAGTAGGGGAGTCCGTTAGCCCAGCCTGCACCCTTTCTGATCTGGGACCCCCTCAAGGGATGTCCGACTGCCCGGGCCTAAATGGGCAGTTGGACATCCCTCTTACAATCCAGGACTGCTGGCTCCCAACTGCTCGCCTGCCTGCCTTCCTGATTGCCCCTAACCACTTCTGCCTGCCTGCCTGATCACCCCCTAACCACTCCCATGCCAGTATGATTGATGTCTAACTGCTCTCCTGCCAGCCTGTTTGCCCCCAACTTCCCTCCTCTGCTGGCCTGGTCACTCCTAACTGCCCTCCCCTGCAGGGTTGATGACCCACAACTGCCCTCCTTTGCAGGCCTGGTCCCTCCCAGCTGCCCTCCCCTGCTGGCCATCTTGTGTCCACATAAGGGCAAGATCTTTGGTCACATGGGCACAGCCATATTGTGTGTTGGAGTGATGGTCAATCTGCATATTACTCTTATTAGATAGGATAGAGGCCTGGTGGGGGCCAGCTAGTTTGCCTTGAAGAGTGTTTCGGATCAAGGTGGGGTTCCCTTGGAGTGTGGGGCGGCCTGATCCAGGGGCCTATGGTGGTTTGCAGGTGAACCATGTCCTTTGGTGACCCAAGCAGAGGCCTGGTATCTGGAATTTATTTACCTTTTACAGTTGAAACTTTGTAGCCTGGAGTGGAGCCAAGCCTCCTGCTTGCTCCTTGGCTCCCGCCATTTCTGTTTGGATTTGTTTACCTAATGTAATTGAAACTTTGTAGCCTTGAGTGGAGGCCTGCGCTGGCTAGGGCAGGCAGAAAGCTTGGCTTCTTCCATTGCCAGAGAAACCCAAACTCGCTCCTGTTCTCTGTGGCTGCAGCCATCTTGGTTAGTGTTAATTTGCATACTCACTCTAATTGGCTGATAGGTCTTATGGGTGTAGTGGAGGTATGGTCAATTTGCATATTGCTCTTATTACATAGGATTTCTGCGCTTTTCAATATATAGGATACAGTTATCATTTTTTTAATGTTCTTGTCTATTAATCCTGATTTCTGTTACAGTTTTGGGTCAGTTTGCTGCTGGTAATCTTTGAGACATTGTGATTTTTATTTATTTTTTATTTTATTTTTTTTTACCATCTTGGCTGCTGAATTTTTTTAAAAATATATTTTATTGATTTTTTACAGAGAGAAAGGGAGAGGCATAGAGAGCTAGAAACATCAATGAGAGAGAAACATCAGCTGCCTCCTGCACAACCCCCACCGGGGATGTGCCCGCAACCAATGTACATGCCCTTGACCGGAATCAAAAGAGCCTCTTTTTTTTTTCTTTATTTAAAAAAAAAAAAAAAAAAATATATATATATATATATATATATATATATATATATATATATATATATATAATTTTTTTTTCCAGCTGCCTCCTGCACACTCCCCACTGGGTATGTGACCGAAATTGAACCTTGGACTCTCGAATAACGCAGGCTGACACACTATCTATTGAGCCAAACCAGTTAGAGCTTTTTATTTATTTATTTTTTTAATGTATTTTTATTTCAGAGAGGAAGGGAGAGGGAGAGATAGAAACATCAATGATGAGAGAGAACCATTGATCAGCTGCCTCTTGCTCGTCCCCTATTAGGGATTGAGCTTGCAACCTGGGCATATTTCCTTGGCTGTAATCGAACCCATGACCCTTCAGTCTGCAAGCTGACATACTATCCATTGAGCCAAACTGGCTGGGTCTGTCAAATACTTTTTATTCCTATAAATCTTGAGCTTTGTTCTGGGAAGCAATTATTTTACTTGGAAATAGTTTGATCTTTTTCAGATTTTACTTTTATGACTTGTTAGATGGATCCACAGCAGTGTTTAGTCTTGGACTATGACATAACAGTATTATAACTAGAAGTTTGTACCTTTTGACCACCTTCACTTATTTCCTCTACCCTCACCTCTGGCAACAATTAATCTGTTCTTCTTATCTATAAATTTGGGGAGTTTTTGTTTTTTAGATTTCACATATGATTGAAATCTAGTATTTGTCTCTCTGCCTGACACTTTTCACTTAGCATAATGCCCTCAAGGCCTGTTCATGTCACAAATGGCAAGATTTCCTTCTTTTTTGTGGCTGAATAATATCCCATTGTGTATATGTACCACCTCTTCTTTATCCAATCATCCAGTTCATCCCTCAGTGAACATTTAGCTTACCATGTCTTGGCCGTTGTAAATGATGCTGCAATGACATGGGCTTCCAGATACCTCTTCAGCATGGTGTTTTCCTTTCCTTCAGATAAATATCAGAAATGTAATTTCTAGATAATATGGTAATTCTATTTTTAATTTTTTGAAGAAATTCCATGTTATTTTCCATAGTGGCTGCATTAACAGTGCACAAGAGTTCTCTTTGCTTCACATCCTCACCAGCACTTATCTCTTTCATAATAACAGTGTGTGGTAATGTCTCATTGTGTTTTGGATTTGCATTTCCCTTATTGTTATACCTGTTGGCCATCATTTTTTCATCTGAAAATTTTTCTGTTCAGACCCTCTGCTCATTTTTTAATTGGATTGGTTTCTTTTCTCTTGAGTTATATAATTTGTTTAGATATTTTGTTGAGAGAGAGAAACATCCATTTGTTTTTCCACTTATTTATGTATTCAAATTGCTTGATTCTTATATGTGCTCTGACCAGTAATTGAACCTGCAACCTTGGCATATAGGGACGATGCTCAAAGCAACTGAGCTACCCAGCCAGGACAACTTATTTATATATTTTAGACCTCTTAATCTGATACTTGTTTGCAAATATTTTCTCCCCTTCCATTGGTCGCTTTTGCATTTAGTTGATGGTTTCCTTTGCTGTGCAGATTTTTAGTTATAGTCCCATGTGTTTATTTTTGCTTTTGTTGCCTTTGCTTTTGATGTCAAATCCAAAAAAATCTTTGCTGAGACCAATGTCAAAGAGGTATCCCCAATATTTTCTTCTAGGAGTTTTATGGTTTTAGGTCTTAAGTAAGGTTTCAATTATTTTAAGTTGATTTTGTGTTCATTGGTCTTTGCATGTGGCTGTCCAGTTTTCCCAACACCATGTATTGAAGAGACTTTCCTTTCCCCATTGTATAATCTTGGCTATTCTGTCATAAATTAATTGACCACGTCTGTGAGGTTTCATTTCTAGCCCATGAGTATGACTGAATTATTCTAGTCTTTTTAATGAGAGCACACACTGTTGGTGCCCTAGGGAATGCTGGGCACTATTTCCTCTGATCCTTCCAGGTGTTTTCTGTCTGCCTCTATTAGTTTCCTCGTCTATCTATTCTGATTAATGCACTGCTAAATATTTGAGGGGATCCCTCTACAATCTCCAGGCTTCACTTTTTCTGCACCTCTCTCCTCTGGTATCTTGTTCTCTGGACTATAACTGCCTTAGTCTCTCAAGACTCAGCTCCATATGTTTACCTTAAGGGGTCTGCCTGGAAAAATTTGGAGGCAGTAAGATGGAACAACCATAGACTTCAGCTCATTTACTTACCTTCTCTCAGAGATCACTGGCTTCATTGTCTGTTGTCCAGGATCTGAAAATCTGTTATTTTATGTAGTATTTTGTCTGCTTTTGTGTTGTCATTTCAAGCAAGAGGGTAAATCCAGTTCCTGTTACTCCACCTTGGCTAAAACAGAAGTTTCTAGTTGTACGTGTAACTCCAACCAGTTTTCCAAAGTTATAGCACTATTAGCACTATTTTGCATTTCTACTAACAATATGAGAGTTTTAATTGTTCCATATTCTCACCTACATTTGGTTATGTGAATCTTTTTGTTATAGTCATTCTAGTGAGTTTGAATGGTATCTTATTGCAATTTTGAATTCTGTTTTTCTGAGGTAGTCATGTCCCTTTAATCTTTAATTTAGAATACTTCTCACGGCATTAACTTTTTAATTTATTTTTCCAAAGAATCCAGGCCCGTGTTTTGTCCCTTAATTTGAATTTGTCTAATTGTTTCCTCATAGTTAAATTGAGGTTAAATCATTTTTATCAGGCGTGCTAGTGGATGATGTTTTGTTCTTCTCAGAGGGCAATGATGGGAACTTGTGCTTCGTCATTGATGGTGATAAGTATGCTCAGTAGGTTATGGCAGTGTTTTCCAGATTTCCCTGGTTAAAAATACCTTTTTCCTTTTATAATTAATAAGCAATCTTGAAGGTGATATTGTTTCAGTAATTTTAGTATTCATAGATTCTTACCTGAATCAGTTATTATAGTCATTATAAAATGGTGGCTTTCTATTTCTATCATACTTTGTATGTTTATTACTTGACTTTTTCTCTAAAAGAGATATTTCCTGTCTCCCAATACACACTTATTATAGTATTCATTTGGACTCATTCTGTTTCTATAAATTAATTCATCACTTCACTTATTAAGATGTTCTCAACTTTGATTAATGATATCTTCTTCAAGCTGATTTGTTTATTCTTTTTTTTTTTTTTTTTTTTTAGTTTTTCAAAAATAAATCTTTATTGTTCAGATTATTGCAGTTCCTCTTTTTTTCCCACCATAGCTCCCTTTTACCCGGTTCCCACCCCACCCTCTGCCCTTAAACCATCTTTCCCTCATTGTCCTCATCCATAGGTGTACGATTTTTGTCTAGTCTCTTCCCGCACCCCTACATCTCTTTCCCCCCAAGAATTTTAAGTCCACTCCCTTTCTATGCCTCTGATTCTATTATATTCACCAGTTTATTCTGTTCATCAAATTTTTTATTCACTTGATTTTTAGATTCACTTGTAGATATGTATTTGTTGTCACTTGGTTGTTCATAATTTCTATATATACCTTTTTCTTATTCATTGTCTTCTTAAAGAATACCCTTCAGCATTTCATATAATCATGGTTTGGTGATGATGAACTCCTTTAGCTTTTTCTTTTCTGTGAAGCTCTTTATCTGACCTTCAATTCTTTTTTTTTTTAATAGATTTTTACTGATTTTTCACAGAGAAGAAGAGAGAAGAAATAGAGAGTTGGAAACATCAAAATGAAAGAAAATCATTGATCAGCTGCTTCTTGCACACCCCCTACTGGGGATGTGCCTACAACCAACGTACATGTCCTTGACCAGAATCGAACCCAGGACCCTTCAGTCCGCAGGCCAACACTCTGTCCACTGAGCCAAATGGTTTTGGCTGACCTTTAATTCTAAATGATAGCTTTGCTATCATTGATTGTAGGTTCTTGCTGTTCGTCACTTTGAATATTTCTTGCCACTCCCTTCTGGCCTATATAGCTTCTATTGAGAAATCAGCCAACAATCGTATGGGTACTCCTTTGTAGGTAACTGTTTTTCTCTTGCTGCTTTTAAGATTCTCTCTTTATTTTTTGCCCTTGGCATTTTAATTATGATGTGTCTTGGTGTGGTCCTCTTTGGATTCCTTTTGTTTGGATTTCTCTGTGCTTCCTGGACTTCTACCGTGTTTCCCCGAAAATAAGACTTACCATGTGGAAAGATAAGACATCCCCTGAAAATAAGACCTAGCACAACTTTGGGAGAAAAAATTAATATAAGACACTGTCTTATTTTCAGGGAAACAGAGTATGTCTATTTCACCAGATGGGGGAAGTTTTCTGTCATTTTTTCAAATAGGTTTTCAGTATCTTGCTCTCTTCTTCTGGCACCCCCATAATTTGGATATTGGTATGCTTGAAGTTGTCCCAGAGGTTCCTTACACTATCTTCATATATTTGAATTCTTTTTGCTTTTTGCTTTTCTGGTTGGGTGTTTTTTGCTTCTTTGTATTTCAAATCTTTGACTTGATTCTTGGGATCCTCTAGTCTGCTGTTAGATCTCTGTATATTATTCTTTATTTCAGACAGTGTATGCTTAATTTCTAATTAGTCCTTTTTCATATCCTTGAGGGTCTCACTAAATTGATCAGCAGTTTCTTTAAAATTCTTGAAAAACCTTCTAACCTGGGTTTGAACTCTATATCCAATAGTTTGCTTTCCTCCATTTCTGTCATTTGTGACCTGTTTATTTGTTTCTGCATTTTGGCTGCTTCCCTGAGTTGTAGAGTGGCTTTGTGTGCTAGGTGTCCTATCGGGCCCAGTAGCTCAGCCTCTCCAGTTACCTGAGGTGGACTCTATTGGTGCACCCCTTTGTGGGCTGTGTGCACAAACTTGTAGTTAAGCCTTGATTGTTGTTGGTATTATTGGGAGGTATTGACCTCCAGGCCAATTGGCTGTGATGATCAGTTGTGTTTAAAATGGGAGAACTTCTGTGCTGGAGTCACCCAATTGGGCAAGGCTTGCTTCAGTGGGGCTTTGGTGCTCACTGAGTCTGCCCCCTATGGATCTGAGGAGTTGTAATCTGGATGGTCCCACTCTGACCACTGGGTACACTGGCTCTTAGATTTCTAAGGAGGTGCTAATTTAGTCTCTGCCTTAGGCCACCCAGCAGGATCTATGGGGAGATCTGCAGATTTCTCTTTTTTGTTTGGGAATTGGAGGTGCACAGCTGTTGCGGGGCCTTGGGCCCTATTTTGGATGTTCTGGGTCTCTCTGACCTAGCTGCAGTTTATTAGGTAATTTTAGATTGCAAAGGGCCAGGCCATTCATATGTAAAAGCCTTTGCCCACAGCTTGGGTGGGGTGGGGTCTCAGGTAATCCACAGGCAGAGTGAACAGCAGTGGCTGATCCTCAGCCCTGCCCTAAGAAGCCCCCAGGTCTCAGTGTCCCCCGGTAATTGCTGCAAGCACCTCTGAAAGAAAGCCACCCTCGAGTTCCACCCAATGCAGCCGGTCCAGTTTCTCCCCATATGAGTCTGGGTCCCCAGAGTCTCACCTGGAACTGGAGTTTAGAGCAGTCGGGAGCTTGTGTCTTCCTCCCGATTGAGAAAGACAACCACATCCTCATTTGCTGGCCCTTTCCGCGCTCGTGCCTCTGTACCTCTGCACTTTACTTCCTCAGCTCCTCTGAATCTCAGTGTGCTTTTCTCTTTTCTTCTAGTTGTAGAATTTCCACTCAGCCAGCCTTCCTGTGGTTTTGGATGATGTCCATTTTGTCTCTTAATTGTAGTTTTGAAGTGGTTGTGTGAGGCAGCAATTTCAGATATTTATCTATGCCGCCATCTTGGTTTCTCCTGATTTGTTTATTCTTGACATTTTTCCTGTTCGCATAGCAAGATGGTCCAGGTTCATCCTGGATTTGGCCATTTCTTCAAGGAACCAGTGTTTTCTTTAGTGGAAAATGTGTGTTTTTGATTTTCCAAATTATGTATAATAGAAACTTCTAGAGATAAAAGATAACATTTTGCTCCTAAAATCGCTGCAGTGCTCTGCATACAACCAGGCTGACGGTATTCCTTCTGTGTGTCAATGATGAGGATGCTCAAACACACAGAAAACATGGTGGCACTGGAACCGAGACTAGGTTTGTAAACTGCAGAGCGTAAAGCAAGTCAGTTTCCTATGATATTTAAAATATTGACTTTTGCATTTTTTGGGGTTAAATCTTGGTACTTTATCTTCTAGGTAAAGCAAAAAAAAAAAAAAAAAAAAAAAATTAAAGCAAAAAATATATATATTGTTGATAAATAGACCTGGAATTTTCTATTTCTTGGGTGTTTTCAGTAAAGCATTGATCAACCTTTGGAGTTTCAGAATATTGATGGTTATATTTATTTTTTGTCAAGCTCTTTTATCTTTTATACTGCAAGAATAATACAGTGACATTTCATTGGCTTGGAATGCATTTTTCCTCCTTAATAAACTTCTAGATATCTGCATGGTGTTTGAAGTTTTGGGGCATCATCTGCTGAAGTGGATCATCAAGTCCAATTATCAAGGGCTTCCACTGCCTTGTGTCAAAAAAATCATTCAGCAAGTATGTATCTTAGTGTTTTCTATGTGGTGATTTTTTTTTTTTTAATGTTCTTAAAGTGTCAGGCGTTTCCTATTTCCAATAGAGGTTTTATTTTAAAAAGTAGGCTTTTTAAATTGCTAACATTGTTTTATTCAATCCACAGGGTTCACTATATTTATTCTGTTGTTAAACATTTTATCAAAACCATTTCCCCCCAGTTCATTTTCCATAGCCCTGGCCAGTTGGCTCAGTGGATAGAGCGTCAGTCCACAGACTGAAGGGTCCTGGGTTCTAGTCCAGTCAAGGGCATGCACCTTGATTGCAGGCTCAATCCTCAGTCCTGGTTGGGGTGCCTGCAAGAGACAACCAATCAATGTTTTTCTCTCCCTGTCTCTCCCATCCCCTTCCATTCTCTAAAATCAATGGAAAAATATTCTTGGGTGAGGATTAACAACACAAAAATTTTTCTATAATAATTATTAGAGTGGAATCTGTCTGCAATTTCTGGTTTTTGGAAATTTGGAGCCCTTATTCAGAAGTCTGGTTACAAATACTAATTCTATGGTAATAAAGAATTGCTATGTCGCCCTAGCCAGTTTGGCTCAGTAAACAAAATGTCAGCCCACGGACTGAAGGGTCCCGTGTTTGATTCCATTTAAGGGCACATACCTCGGTCTGATCTCCAGCCCTGGTCTGGACATGTGCAGGAGGCACCTGATCGATGTGTCTCTCCACATTGATGTTTTTTTCTCTCTCTTTCCCTTTCTCTCCCTCCTTCCTTCCCTCCCTCCCTCCTTTCCACTCTTTCTGAAAATCAATGGGAAAATATCCTTAGGTGAGTATTAACAAAAAAGGAGTTGCCAGATCAAATCATTACAATCTCCTTATATAACATTGTGCGTGGGCACTTTTAAAATGTTTTTATTGATTTTTTTTTTTGTGGTTTTTCTTAGAGAGAGAGAGAAACATCTATGTGAGAAACATGTATGAGCTGCCTCCTGCACGCCCCCTACTGGGAATTGACCTGGCAACCTTGGGCATGTGTTCTGACAGGGAATCAAACTGGCAACCTTTTGGTGCATGGGATGATGCTCAAGCAACTGAGCCACACTGTCCAGGTCTGTGGGCATCTCCTAGTATTATAAATACCTTTCAGTGTTCAGTAAAGTAGTTTACTGCCAAGAAAGTATTAATACATCAAAGGGCAAATAATTTTTTACAGCATGTGTTTTGGTGGAAAGAGCTCCACACTAGGAAGCAAAAGTTCTTCATCAACAAGGAATTTGAATTGCAAGATACCTAAATCTCTTTCACCACCTACTAGTACATTTCAATATTTAAAGGGCATATGTACTATTTTTTTTCTCAGTTTTTATAATGTACTTAAAAATATCTCCAAGTAGAATTCACTTCGTAAAACTTGAAAGAACTTTTTTATTATAAATAAGTTAAGCTCTTGCCTTCATTCATAATTCACAATCTTTGTGCTTTAAAAAAAATACTTATTCTCTGTGGAAAGCTACCACATCATTTTTATAGTTTTATTTTTTTTTTAAGTTATTGTGATTTCTTCCTTCATTTGTTTGCAAGTCTCCTGCTCTGTTCCCACACAGGTGTTACAGGGTCTGGATTATTTACACAGCAAGTGCCGGATCATCCACACTGACATTAAGCCAGAAAACATCTTGTTGTCGGTAAATGAGCAGTACATCCGGAGGCTGGCTGCAGAAGCCACAGAATGGCAGCGGTCTGGAGCTCCTCCACCTTCCGGATCTGCAGGTAGATTTGTTTTGGGGACTTTGCTCTCATTAGCAGTTAATTCAATTTTCTATTTTTATTTTATTATTAGGCAGTTAAGTAAGTCACATTCATCTATAGTAATAAAAGTGTAATGTACAAATTGACCTATTGGCTAACAGCAGGACGACCATGCTGTGACAGGCACAGGCGGGCCAAGGCAGGTGCAGTTATTTGGGGTGGGGGCAGGGGGGTGCCATCACTCCACGATTGCACCGCAAAGGGAGGCCCAGGCCAGCGGGGCAATTCATTGGGGGGGCGTGGGAGAGGCCTCCACAATCACCCCAAAGAGGGAGGCCCAGGCCACCCTGTGCAGGGTGATGGATTAGGGGGCTCCATGATAGATCATTCTGCAGAGGAAGACCCAGGCCACCAGCCAGGGCCTATGGCGGGTGGGCGGGGCCTCCCTCTGCAGAGTAATCGATTGCGGGGCTCCAGGACTGCAAGAGGGCTCAGGCTGGGCTGGAGGAGAGGGGTGTGTGCACACACACTGCGAATTTTATGCACCGGGGCTCTAGTTAACAATAAGATACAATAAGTGCTTATGTGTACAAAATAGTCCCAGTTTTCCAAAAGACTTTTTTCACTCTCGGTATTTCTTCCATAATTGGAAGAATACTAGAGTCTGTGTATTTTAAGAGTGTGTGTGTGTGTGTGTGTGTGTGTGTGTGTGTGTGTGTGTATATATATATATATATATATATATGTTGATATATGTTGTACAGTTGAGCCTTGAACAATGAGGAGTTTAGCAATGGACCCCCATGCATTAAAAAGTTTGCTTTGTTAAATCATAGCCAAAAGCTTTCCTAAAGGAAAGGTTTATTGAGCCACATGCTAGCCAGAAATAGGCCTGGGTCCTGGAGCATGCTGTCTAAACCACCAGCAGCATGGCTACATGGAGAAGACGGCATGTCCACCCTTCTGGGATCAGTGGCTCTTTTAGATAGACAGTGTAGGGGGAAGAAAGAGGTAACTTGTTTTGAAAGAATTTGGTTATAGGTAAAGGGCTAGTTCTGAGATAGGGACCTAGGTACGAAGTAAGAAGTGTTTCTTCTTTAAGATTGGTTGTGTGCAACAGTCTGGGAAGATCATGCATTGCATAAGCAGGATGCAGTGGCACTTGGTGGTCAGCTATGAGGCTGTTTTCCCCCGAATGTTAATTGAAAATTTCAGCATAAATTCAAGAATGTTATCAATCTTTGTTGGTTTTGTCCTGCAGTCGTTAAAGAGATTAACCTCTCATCTTTTCCTTTCACCCTCCAGCCTGCTATTTAATTTAGGACACCTCAAAAAAAATTTTTCTTGCCCAACTGGTGTGGCTCAGTAGTTGAGCATCAACCTATGAACCAGGAGGTCACTGGTTCGATTCCTGGTCAGGCCTCATGCCCGGGTTGCAGGCTTGATCTCCAGTAGGAGATGTGCAGGAGGCAGCCGATTCACGATTCTCTCTTATCTTGGATGTTTCTATCTCTCTCTCCCTCTCTCTTTCTCTCTGAAATCAATAAAAATATATTATTTTTTTTTTTAATTTTCTTGTCAGCTTACCACTTTTGACTCCCCCAAAACTTAACTACTAATAGTCTACTCTTGACCAGAAGCCTTACCAATAACATACAATTGATTAACACATTTCTTGTATGTTATATTTTATGTACTAAAGTCTTACAGAAAAGTAAGCTAGAGAAAAGAAAATGTTATTAAGAAAATCATTAGGAAGAGAAAAAAAATCCTCAAGTAAGCCACACAGTTAAAACCTATGGCAACTGTATATGTAAAAACTTTTTCAGGTAAAATATTTTCTCACGATTTGATGGCTATTTTTGATGTGTTTACCTCTTACCATGCTCATTCATGGGTCAGTGATTTGTGCAGGATCATGATAATACCTATTAAGATTTTGAGTTTAAGCACTGGGGCAAACAGACTTTGAATCCTGGCTTTATCATCAGCTGGGCTACCTTGGGCGAGTCATTTGATTTTGTTATTTTTTCATGCAACAGTTATTGGGATTAAGTGTCATGTTAAAGCCGTTGGCATTGTGCTATATAGCATTATGTGCTAAATAAATATTAGCTACTGTGATTACAATAATTATTTCCATTTGAGGTTCAGATTTGAATTTTAATAGTTTATATTTTAGGATCTTTTTAAAAAAGATTTTTTTTCATTGAGTTTTTAGAGAAGGAAGAAGGGATAGGGAGAGAAACATCAATGCAAGAGTGAAATGTTGACTAGCAGTCTTCTGTGCACACCCTACTGTGGATTGAGCCCTCAACCTGGGGTTGTGAACTGAACCAGCAACTTTCCTTGCACAGGATGATGCCCAGCCAACTGAGTTACACTGGCCAGAGCTGAGGAACTACCTGATCTTCAAATTGAAAGTATCAGTTATTAGGCTTCCTTTGAAAGGAAGTATCATAGGCTTCCTTTAAAAAGGAAAACTCAAGAAGGGGGAAATGGGTAGTGTTGATGAGCATAGCATTTGTTTTATGTGTGTTTTTCCAAAATGAAAAAGTTATAGAAATTTTACCCAACAATGTGAATACAGTTAATACTACTGATTAAGAGGGAAATTTTCTGTATTTTTACCACAATTTTTAAAAATTTTAAAGGGAGACTGAAGATTTTCCCCCTCATCTAAGCTAAACTAATATCCACCATATGCTATGTAGCAAATTAGTATGGCTCTTGATGACACTCTTCATTTAAAACTGACAAGTGTTAGGGGAAGAATTAGATGCCAATCCAGGCTAGAGAAGAAGGGGTTGTTTTCTATCATATGGGATTTTAGTACATTAATTGTGGAAATCAGAATGGGGACTTGGCTCTGCATTTATGCTATCTGAAGAATTTATTTAAACTTATTTTAAGTTAGTCAACTTTTATATGTATAGTTTCTTTAAAAAAAAAAAAAAAAGTTTCTACCAAAGTTGCTTAAGTAATTGTCTCTACAGTACAAACTGTACAAGAGAGATTTTTCATTCTGGTATGGTATCTTATATGAGCATTACTTTATTTTTGCTGAATGCCAGGATTCTCACTTGGTTTTCTTTTCTTTTCAGTCAGTACTGCGCCCCAGCCTAAACCAGTAAGTATAAGGTGTTTCTATATTCTGATCTACGGGGCAGGGATTCTTCTGTTATGGATGACAGTTTGTTTAGAATTTGAAAAACAAAGGAAGAAATATTCCTGCACTTTTATAATTTTCTGCAATAAATTCCAAGCATCTTTGGCAAGTTGATACTAGTGTGGTATCTATAAAATGGAGTGTGTCTGAAAGTATACCAGCCCCATAGCCTGCTCAAAGGACCAAGATTTGTTGTTAATTTTGTTTTTATTTGATTTGATAAGAGTATATACTTTATTGAAGTTAATGAAAAATGTCAGGGAAAGGGTGACATTTGATTAGGAAGTAATTAAAGTTAACAGTTATCTCCAACTAGAGGTAATGGATTAGCCACCTGAAGGCTTTATCTGTTTGTAATCTCCGCCCAGGCTGACAAAATGTCAAAGAATAAGAAGAAGAAATTGAAGAAGAAGCAGAAGCGCCAGGCAGAATTACTAGAGAAGCGAATGCAGGAAATTGAGGAAATGGAGAAAGAGTCGGGCCCTGGGCAAAAAAGACCAAACAAGCAAGAAGAATCAGAGAGTCCTGTTGAAAGACCCTTGAAAGAGAACCCACCTAATAAAATGACCCAAGAAAAACTTGGTATAAATAGAGCGTCACAAAAATTACTTTATAGCAAAGTTTAACATTATCATTGTTATATGTAATGATTTCATGCATACAGCACATCTTTGGGGGTGTCCTTATTCAGTAAGGACAGAATAAGAATACAGAGTTTGTCATAAATGTTAGGCAGGTGATATTCGAATGTAATTTCTAACTTTTCTCAGAAAATGCAACATAGACTTCATTTAGCAGTTGGGTAAGGATTAGAAGATCTTTGTCCTTCTATAAGTAGGTTTAAGTTGTTTGATTGTGTTTTTATGTGTAAATATTTTAATCTCATGGAGGATTTTTTCTGTTCTTTCACTCCTACGCATACACATACATCCTTTTTTGTCTGTTTGTTCCTTAGAAGAGTCAAGTACCGTTGACCAGGATCATACACTTGTGGAACGTGGTGTAGAGGGTGGTACAGCAGAAATTAATTGCAATGGAGTAATTGAAATCGTTAATTATACTGAGGACAGTAATAAAGAAACACTGAGGCTTAAAGACGACCTACATAATGCTAATGACGCTGATGTTCAAAATTTGAAGCAGGAAACTAGTTTCCTAAGCTCCCAAAATGGAGACAGCAGCACATCTCAAGAAACAGACTCTGGTACACCTGTAACCTCTGAGGTGTCAGATACTGTGTTGTCTCAATCTTTATCAAATGTAGACCAGTCACTCAGTGAACAGGACATCAGCCAACTTCAAGAAAGTATTCGGGCAGAGATACCTTGTGAAGATGAACAAGACCAAGAACGTAATGGACCACTGGACAGCAAAGGTACCTATGCAGACATATTTCCCCAATACTTCTTCCCTGCATACGTAGTCATGAATTTCTAAACTAAAAGTACCCTGGTTTTTGTTAATAAAGCTTTACAGCAGGTGTCCAGGTGACCTTAAAGGTGTAAGTGTGAAGGTAACTGAATTTTACTGGCTGTGTAATGGGTGCACAACCAAGAAGGTAAAGGTTTTAAGTCTGGAAACTCAAAGTGTTGCTATCCTCCTTTTGTCTTAGAAAGGTTGTTGTAAGTTGCCAATTGGGGGCCTGGGTGTGTTACCTCAGAGTTTTACTAACATTGAACAGTCTTATTGATGATGCCTGTTGTCTATAGGAAAATCTACTGCTGGAAATTTTCTTGTTAATCCCCTCGAGCCAAAGAATGCAGAGAAGCTCCAAGTGAAGATTGCTGATCTTGGAAATGCCTGTTGGGTGGTAAGTTAAACTAGTCTTAGTGCTTTGTTTTAAAGCAACAAATAATGAATGAGATTTGAATGTAGCTCTGCTAACAGAAGAAAACATCTTCAATTCTATACCCAGACTGCCAGTTAACATTTTAGTGACCATTTTTTCACTTCTTAATAGGAAATTTCAAATATATTTATTAAAGTAGAGAGAACGATAATAATGAAACAATCCTTCCCAGTTAGGCATTTATTAACAGATCACCCTGTGAGGTTATTTTCGGTCACTGGACTTGTCAGATTTAGTATGGAATCTCTTTTCATCCACATTTGGGGTTTTCAAATAGCTTGATTTTTAAGGGCAGAGTCTCTACTCCCTTTGGCAATTTTTAATCTCCACACATCAGTACTTACCTTCATGTCACTAATAAGTAACTTGACTATATTACTCCCAATTCTTTTTTTTCTTTTTTTTTCAATTCTTCCTCCTGAAAAGTAGGACTAAGTTACCACCACTGCACCCATCCCCAGTCTTCTTAATGTAATATGATTTTTGGCTAGGTATTTATTCTTTGTTTATATTATTAGGACTCTTTAGCTGAACTGAGCATGTACTGTGTTAGGATTCCTTTTCTGCCCAGCACTGTTTCATGCTTAGACGTCTTTGTACACTTATCGCTAAATTCAGCCCCACATTTTCGCCCAGTGGTGTGAATACTTACTCTTTAACATAAAAAGTGTATTCTTTCACCTTTTCCCCTAAAAATCTCTATCCTGGAACCTGGAGTCTTCTGTCGGTGTTCATCCTTTGGATTGCCCTTTCGGCCTGCTGCATTTCTGCCATTTGGGATCCTTTACTGTCAACTTGGGAATTACAGTCTACTTTCCCTTTTTCTGTCTCTGGTCTTTGTTGGTTTTGTTCCTGTTTCGGTTTTTTTAGTACATACAACTTCAGTAACTTCCTAAGAAAGGGTGTGTGAGATTGAGCAGACAGAGGGGAGCCTTGTGTGTCTGATAATGTTTTTATTCTGCTTTTACAGGCATCAAATTCTAGGTTGAAAGTCATTTTCCCTCAGTGTGCTTATAATTGCCCCATTCTTGTCTTTTGGTTTTCTATCTTGTTGCTGCTAAAGATCAATGCCATTCCGATTCCTGACCCTGTGTACGAAGCCCTCCTGCAGGGAAGACTGTGGGATGTCACTTCACAGCATGTGCCTCACTGGCTCTGTTTCCATCCATTGTGCTGTGGACTCGAGTGAAATTCCAGTTCCTTGGTTTTATTTTCTTATTTATTTATTTACTTTCTAATTCTCTTCTCCTTGGTCTCTGTTCTAGCTCTGAGGTCGCATTATTCAAACGTTAGACCTCCTATGCAGATGCGCTCATTTTGGACGTTTCTCTCCTATTTTCTATTGTTTTCTTTTCTGGAAGATTTTTTTTTCCCAGTGGGAGGGGTGGCAGTTTATTGTCCAACACTCTCAGAGGGAGGGTGGCCAGGGGGCACTCCGTCTGCATGTCCTCCCTGCATTTGGTTAAATCAACCACTTCTCTTCCCAAACCCCCAGGCTGTATAAGATAGACAAGCCTCCCCTCGTTCCCCCACCTCCAGGAGGGGCTCAGGCAGATGGTGGGCTTGGGGTCAAGTTTAAGCATTCAGTTCTCCCTCCCAGACTACACTGTTCCCAGGCCATGGAGCAGATCCAGCCTCGGGGCTTCTGGGATGTTAACAGCCCTTCTCAGAAACCTCAAGGTGAGCTCCTGCCCCTTCCCTGACCATCACAAACCACAGTCAACCCTACAGCCCGGAGGAGGCCTCTGACCCCGGATTTGCAGTGACGGGGCAGGCAGCCTCACAAGCAGTGACGCCTCAGGCGAGTGGTGAGGGGAAGGGAGCGGACTGAGGGCCTCGGGAGGCAGGTGGGAGGGACCTGGTGGATAACATCAGACAGCTCAGCTGCGTCCTCACCCACACCCCCGGCCCTGATCCCTGAGAGTCCGCTGGCAGAGGCAGTACAGGTGGGGCAGGGAAGTTCAGTCGGTCCTTGTCCCCCAATCCGGCCAGCCTGTTGGGGACAGGGTGCTTTGGAAAGGCCAGGACTGGGCTCCAGGCCAGCTCTCGAGCTCTGACCTTCCGGAACAGCTGAACTGGGACATAGGAGAGGCCTGCTAACCCCGTCCCAGGTCCTGGCTCCGGCAAAGTGGTGGGGATGAGGGTGGGGGTGTCCTAAGGGCATTATAAAAAGCTAAAACCATTCAAAACTTCTTGGGGAAAGCTTCTTGCTTCCCCAAGTTATCAACCTCCCGAAAGCCCGGCAGAGAGGGGGTCCACTAGCACCATGCAATGTTGGGGTGCCCCTGCAGCCTGACCGACCCCGGGCAGGGGCCCTTCAAAGCTGGGGTGTCACTTCTAAAGGTTCTGTACCCGTGACGGGGACCCTTGCCGGGGAAGAAGGCTTGGCCGAAGTCCAGGCGGGGGTCTCGGCAGGGACCCCAAAGGACCCTCCCGGGGTCATGACTGGAAGAATTTTCGTACCACAAACTGGCCCAACAGAACCACGGCCAGGACCACCAGCACGTTCCGGATGGGGCTGTCGCCCAGGTCCAGGGCTGCCACCCAGCCGCCCCGCTGCACGGTCCACCGGGCGATGCAGTGATGCAGGATGAAGTCGGCCACGGAGCAGGTCACCTGGCCCCGGAAGCCTGTCAGGCCTCGTTGGTAGATGTAGAGGGCCAGGCGGTAGCCGAAGCCCAAGAGAACCATCACCCGGCCCCAGGTGATGCCGCTCTAAATAGGCTGGATGCAATCTTGGTGTCAGCTGCAGGTGCTGCAACTTGGTGAAACTCCGGGTCGTAGCACTGGTTGATGGGGTTCCCGATAATGGTGAGCTGCCGACCCCCCTGCCCCACGGAGTTGGCAAGCTCTGGGGACAAGCCACTCCCTCAGCTTCCTGCTCCTGCTGATGGCGGTAAAAAACTCCTGTGTCCCGGGCTACCTGCTCCTCCAAAGTAGAGGACAGGGCAGGCCCTTCACACCCATGCCTGGGAGGGCTGGGTCCTTGCCCAGACGCCATTTTTCAGGTCCCAGGGAGAGCAGTGTTAGCCCAGACCCCGGCCTAGGCCAGGGATGGCTTGTGGGGCCGAGACTAGAGATCCTGAGGGCTGCTTCAGGGTTAGCTGCCCGGGCTTGGCCTCCAGGAGTGGTGACAGTGAATTCCTGGTGTCCAGTGCAGTCTCCGCCGGTCCCGTGCGGCCCTCCGCACCCAAGGCTTCAGGAGCGTGGAGGAGCCTGCCGCTCTTCTGGAAGATTTTTTAACTTGTTCTCAAGAAGCCGCCTTATCTAAGTATTATCTAACTTACAGAGGATATTATCATTTTCCCAATTTTGACATTTCATTCCTATAAAACGTTGCCTTCTTTCTGTTGTGAACCATATGAATGGAGTAACTAGAAAGCCTTTGGAAGCTCTGCCTGGGTGGATCTCGCTGACTGTTATTCACTGTGGAATGATCTGTCTGGGCCAGCGGTCGGCAAACTCATTAGTCAGCAGAGCCAAATATCAACAGTACAACGTTTGAAATTTCTTTTGAGAGTCAAATTATTTTAAATTAAACTTCTAATTCCACTTCTTCAAACTAGACTCGCCCAGGCTGTGGTATTTTGTGGAAGAGCCACACTCAAGGGGCCAAAGAGCCACATGTGGTTCGTGAGCTGCAGTTTGCCAACCACTAGTCTGGGCTCTTTTTTTTTTTTTTCTTTTTTTTCCCCCCCCAATTACAGTTGACATACAAGATTATGTTAGTTTCAGGTGTACAACAATAGTGATTGGGCATTTATATAACTTACAAAATGGTCACTCTGATAAGTCTAGTACCCACCTAGCACCATACATAGTTATTACAATATTATCGACTGTATTCCCTATGCTGAACTTTACATCCTGTGAGTGTTTTTATAAGTGGCAGTTTGTACATTTGTCAGGTCATTTCTTTTCATCCTCAGATGTCAGGATCTCTGGATCTTTCCTCTTAAATTGGTCGTATTTCACCCAGAAACTTGGTCTTCCTAAGATTTACCCAGAGAGTAAATGCCTGGCTACTAGCATTCTAGGAGCTGAGTTAAGCAAAAAACGGGCTCACCATACAATTACAGTCATTTAATTTCCCTGCTTGAGAATGGTACTCTCTCCTCAGCTGTGCGGAGCATCTCCGGAGCCCCTGTTGTGCCCAGTCCTGAGAAAACCTCCAGATGATCTGTGTGCTCTAAGAGCTGTTAGACTTTATCAAGCCCTGTGTTCTGCAGCTCTGTTTCTTTAAAAGGTGTTTTAAAGAGATATTCCTGTATTGAATCCCATCTTCATCCATACTTCAAAGATCTTCTTAATGTATTATATGCAATTTGCTTGTATTTTGTTGAGGATCTACGTTCAGAGTTATTGGCCTGTAATTTCTTCCTTTGTGTTGTCCTCGTCATGTTTTGGTAACAAGGTAATATTGGCCTTGTAACATGAGGTATTAATAGGAAGCCTTCTCTCTCCTTCAGTTTTGTGGAAGAGTTTGAGAATAATAGATAATAAACCTTTGAATGTTGGTGGAATTTACTATATGCCATGTTGTCCTTAAGTTTTGGGGGGAGTTTTTTTTTATTGCTGTTTAAATTCCTTATTAGTGGTTGGTCTTTCAGATTTTCTATTCATAATTCAGTCTAGGAAGGTTGTATGATCTAAGAATTTATCCATTTCTTCTAGGTTGTTCATTTAATGGAATATAGTTTTTCATGATCCTTTGTATTACTCTCGTATTCATTGTAACGTTTCTTTTATTTATTTTTTAATTTTTTTTGAATATTTTTAATGAGTCTAGCTAAGAGAACCAGCTCTTAATTTCATTTATATTTTCTTTTTCTTTTCTTTTTTTTAATATATTGATTTTTTTACAGAGAAGAGGAGAGAGGGATAGAGAGCTAGAAATGTCGATGAGAAACATCAACCAGCTGCCTCTTGCACACTCCCTACCGGGAATGTGCCCACAACCTATGTACATGCCCTTGACCGGAATCAAACCTGAGACCTTTCAGTCCGCAGACAGATGCTCTACCACTGAGCCAAACCGGTTTCAGCTTCATTTATATTTTCTATTGTCTTTTTAATTTCTATTTGATTTATTTCTTCAATAATTTTCATTATTTTCTTCTACTGACTTTATTCCTTTAGATATAAGGTTAGAATATTTATTTGAGATTTTTATTTCTTGAGTTAGACATGTATGTATAGGTATACTTCATTTTATTGAGCTTCACAAATGTTATATTTTACAAATTGAAGACAAGACATGTCATCTTCAAAAAGGTTACAACTTGCTTTATTGTGGTCTGGAATCAAACCCACACCATATTCACAGTATTCCTGTATTTCTGTAAACTTCCTCTTCATATATTTCCATCGCAGCATATTCCATAGATTTTAGGACATCGTATTTTCATTTGTCTCCATGTTTTTTTGTGATTTCTCCTTTGATTCTTGAGTTGCCCCAAAGTTGTTGAATAGAATATTGTTTACTAATCTTCACATATTTGTGATTTTTTTTTTAGCTTCTTATTAATTTTAGTTTCATATCATTGTATTCAGAAACGATACTTAATAAGATGTCAGTCTTGAATTTATTAAGACTTGTTTATGTTTCTCCTTGGAAATGTTCTATGTGCACTTGAAAAATGTGTATTGTTGGTTTGGGAATGTTCTGTGTGTATGTTATGTCCATTTGATTTGATGTGTCATTTGCTAGTAAGGTCAGTGTTTCTTCACTGGCTTGCTGTCTGATGCTCTGCCATTGGTGGAAGCGGGTGTGGAAGTCTCCTACCTCCATTGCAGCGGCCGCCAGCCTTCGGACCTCGCACACCAGCAGCTGGCGACCACTGCTCTATTGTGTTCGTCAGTTTCTCTCTTTTAGGTCTGTTAATATTGCTTTATATATTTTAGCGTCCCTGAGTTTGGTACATATAAGTAAATGTTGTCCTTTTATTGGAGTGTCTCCTGTATCATTATGTAATGTGCATTTCTTTTATCTCATTACTTTTTTGTGGCTTGAAATCTAATTTGATATAATGGTGGCTATACCCGCTTTCTTTGGATCCATTTGCTTGGAATGTCACTTTTCACCCCTTTGCTTTGAGCCTTTGTTTATCTTTGGAACTGAGATGAGTCTTCTGAAAAGGCAGCCTATAGTTGAGTCTTGATTTTTAATCCATCAAGTTACTGTGTGTCTTTTGAATGGTGAGTTCAGTCTATTTACATGTAAGGTGATTAATGATATTTGAGAACTTACTGATAAATTATTTATTATGCTATGTGTTCATTACCAAATTTAAGTAGCTATTATTTTTAATGCTTTCTTTCCCCTTTAACCATTATGCTCTAACTCAGTATTCCCAATGTGGGGCACACAGGGGGGCAATTAGAGGATAAGTTGGTGGTGGTTTTGTTTTTTTTTTAATATATATTTATTTATTTCAGAGAGGAAGGGAAGGGAGAGAAATAGAAACATCAATGATGAAAGAATCGTTGATCGGCTGCCTTCTGGACACTCCAACACCTATTGGGGATTGAGCCCGCAAACCAAGCATGTGCCCTTTACCGGAATCAACTCAGGACCCTTCAAACCAGCAAGGGCGAGAATGAGTTATGAACAGTGAATGTTTTGCATTTTTTATGGTTCTGGGGGCTTCATATACAGTATATAAATATATATTGTGACATTTATGCATTTCAATTCTCTATTATGTTTTGAAACTTTATTTGCTGTTTTCTCATATCACTTCATGTTATTATTTTTTTGACAATTTCTTAGTGATTTTTTTCTCAGTACTTCACCTTTCGGGTTTTTTTCTCTGTCATGGATGCCATGCTCTTTGGAAGCTTGTTTAGAATGAGTTAATGGCGTTTTAGGCTTCCTCCACGTGAATAGTTCACTTTTTGAATAGTAAGAATTCTATGTCACAGAGGGGGCATCAGGTTTTAGAGATGCTTAGGTAGGGCATGGCCAAAAAAGGGTTGGGAACCACTGCTCTAAGTGCTTTATACTGTATTTTGTAATGGAGTTGCAATTTTTTTTGCTTGTCACCTTACTTAATGTTTTGTGTGCCTTTGCCATTTTGTTTCCAAAAGGGCTCCTTTCAGCATTTTTTGTCCGACAAGTCTTACGGTGATGAATTCCCTCAGCTTTCGTTTTGTCTTGGAAAGCATTTCTCCTTCATATCTGAAGGATAACTTAACTCCATAAATTATTCCTACCTGGCAGTTTGTTGTTGTTTTCATCCTCACCATAAAATTTGTTTTGTTTTTAATTGATTTGAGAGAAAGAGACAGAAACATCAATGTGAGAGAGAAACATCAAACATCAACCAGACAGGAATGGAACCTGCAAGCTTTTTGGTGTACTGGGACAACACTACAATCAATTTGAGCCACCTGGCCAGGGCGTGGCTGACAGTTTTAATCTTTTAGTATTTTCTACATGTCCTTCCACTCAGCCTGAGGGGTTCCTTGACAGTTTAAGATCATGTGTCTTAGAGAATGTCTCTTTGTATTGAGAGAATTAGGTCGTCTTTGACCTTCCTTATGTCCAACTCATCCAGGTTTGGGAACTTCTCATCTATTACTTTAAGTAGGTTCTCTGTCCCCTTCTCCATCACTTCTCCTTTTTGGGATACCCATTATTCTTACGTTGCCCTTTCTGATGGAGTGGGGTAGTTCTCATAGAGTTGCATGTCTTTTTTAATCTTAGTTCTCTCTGTTCTTCCCCCTGCATCAAGAGTTTCAATATTGCCCTAACCAGTTTGGCTCAGTGGAGAGAGCATCGGCCTGCGGACTGAAGAGTTCAATTCCAGTCAGAGGCATGTACCTTAGTTACAGGCACATCCCCAGTAGGGGGCATGCAGGAGGCAGGTGATCCATGTTTCTAGCTCTCTATCCCTCTCCCTCTCTGTAAAAAAAAAAAAAAAATCAATAAAATATATATTTTTTAAAGAGTTTGCATATCTTTTGTACAGCACTCCTTTTGTTCAGTAATTTTATTCTTGAGCTTATTGGACTGCCTTTCTGAGTTTTCTTGTATCTTGTTAAATTTTCTTTTATGACAGCTGTTTTGAATTTTGTGTCATTTAGATTAGTCTTCCATGACTCTTAGTTCGGTTGCTGGAAAAAAAACATTTTATTTTTGTTCTACTATGTTACTGTGATTATCCATGGTGCTTGATTCCTCTGCTGGCACATTTGAAGTAGTGAACACTTTCCTTGCTTAGGTACAACTTTGTTTAATTTGAACAATTCAACAAGTTGGTGTTTAAGAGGCCTCTTGTTTTCCAATAGATGGCACTATAGAACAAGTTTTTGGTTTCTCTTACTCTGGGCATATTTGACAGCTAGCATTTTTTCTTTCTTTCTTTTTTATTGTTGAAAGTATTACATATGCCTCCTCCCTACCCCACCCTACCCATCGACCCCTTCTAACCAGCCCGAGAGTTAGTATTTTCTACCTTCCACAGCTGCTGCCAGAGACGTCACAGGTGCTCTCTTTGTAGTGCTTGTGCCTCCGGGGTCACTGGTGCCTTCCAGTGTTGCTGCAGCCCCAGTTTTCGCTGGAGTCACCAGATGATATGTGCCTCCCTGGGCCCAACGTTGTCTGGGTCTCGGATGCCGCCACCATGGCAGGGGAGCCGGGCTCACAGGCACTGCTCTAGCCAGGGACAGAACCAGAGTTGCTTGTGCCAATGTTGCTGCCATTCTTTCTTTCCCCTGCTGGTCCTTTAAGTCTACCTTTCCTTGCATTCCAATCCACCTGCCTCAGATGTACAGATGTGTGGATCTTTACACATCCTAGTGTGCTGATCAGTATTCCAGTCATTGTACATTGAAGGGGGAAGACCAAGGGTATGTCTCCCTCTGCCATGATGCTATGTCACTCTCAGGAATTCTTCATAGGTGCTATTTTAAGATTCTTGAAATTTGAAACCTATATCTTAAAAATAAATTGTTATTTTCTAACCTGTGTATATAAAGTTTAGATTCATACGTTTGCAAAATAATTCAGAGTAGACTGTGAAGCAAAGTGCTCTTTAGAGGTAATAGTGTCAAAATGATATTTAACACATACTAAACATAAAATAAAAACTTTGGTTTAGGAAAAAGTTAGACTATTTTAATCTTCATTATTAAGCAATCATGACTTGTTACTTTTTAGAATAAATGAATTTTAAAATACTCTCTTCTTCTGCATTTACTCAGCATAAACATTTCACTGAAGATATTCAGACAAGGCAATATCGTTCCTTGGAAGTTCTGATAGGATCGGGCTATAGCACCCCTGCCGACATTTGGAGCACAGCATGCATGGTAATGTTTTTCCCTGTCCTTCACTTGTTATTGGTGATTACATGCCTTGTCCTGTTTGCTCATTTCAGTAGGCCAGCAAATTAAGAAAGTGAAAAGGTATTTTTTTGTATGGCTTATCACTAGTACCCTAAATCCTGTGTCTGGAGAGGTCTGAATTCAAAAGCTGAATGTAAACATCTAGCTTTCCATCTGGTTCCTGCCAAATTCCTGTTAGGTGAGGAACCAAATGTTTCTTACTGAAGTTGGAGTGGGTCCAGGTGGATTGTAAACAACCACTCTGAGGAAGTGTGGCTTTTGTTTAGGCTGTTACAGGTACCCTTCCCCTTTTGACTCTGATAGTATTTTCTGATTAAGGAAACCCCTGGAAACTTTCATTCTGTAAAGTTCGACAGTTACTCTGACATCTTTGCACTTTATAAAATGAAAACTCAATCATTCATAAGTTACTGCTTTGTTCCAGGCAAGCAACTATTCAATGGTTAGATTTAATTGCTTCTAAATGATTTCCCACAAGCAGCCCCACAACATGAGGCTGCTTGTGGGAAATCAGTTGGTAGCAATTAAATTGTGTTCAAATGTGTTATATGCTTCCTGAAATGTAGTATACTCTTTACTTGTAATTACGTGTTTTATTTGCTTGTTTCTCTTCCATTAGGTTATAAGAGCCATGCTGACAGGAGTCATGTGTGTTATGTATATATAGCAAGGGTCTGGTTAAGGCTCTGGCCTTTTTTGAGTGTGTGTTTACAATGCATTTCTGATGCTAAATACCTAGAATTGTCAGAGATTTCACAAGTTAAGGGCATAGTTTCCCTCATGACTGCCTCTGAGGCCCATAAGCTACCTGTACTTTGGGCCAACTGGTTACACATTGGGGGATTCCACTATCATTTCAGATTCGATAGTTCACTAGAATGACTCACAGAACTCAGGCTCATCATAAGTCACCTCATTTGTATAAATTTGAGTGTGGCCCAGTATTCCATTATGAATAACAAAAACACCCTGATCACTTGGAAATTCCAACAGTTTAGAGGCTCTCTCTCAGGAAATAGGAACAAAGACCAAGCAAATTATTTATTATGCAACAGTACTTAATAGATATTTGTGGACTATCAGATGTGTTGAACTAAGCAAGAAATACATTAAACTCATTTTAATGAACATTTAGTATTCACAGTCAACTCTAGAAAACTTAAAAGAGAAAGTACAGAGCATAAATCTCCACCTGTTTTAGTCGTAGATTTCTTGACACCCACTCTCTGAAAAGCTGTCTTCCAAAGGTAACAGCGTTAAAACCATATTGTTAATATGACATGACTTTATAAATAATTTGTTGGGACTTATCGTTGATTTTTGAAGTGGAGGACTCTGAAATGAAGTAAGGTTTGGTATTTTACACACAAAATCTGACTTCTTTTGCCATACCTAAAGTAGGGGTGGGGAATGTCCAGCCTGCAGGCTCTAGAAAGCCGGTGAAATCATTTGGTCTGGCCCTGCCCAAGGCATTTGGGGTGAGTTAATTAAATGTTTGACCAAGTACAGCAGGCTAACTTTTTTAAAACCTGTATTCATTTTTAGGGAGGAAAGAAGGATAGAGAGAGGGAAACATCATTGAGCAGCTGCCTCCTGAACGCCACCCACTGGGGATCGAGCCCACAACCCATGCGTGTGCCCTGACCAGGAATCAAACCGATGACCTCTTGGTTCATGGGTCAGTGCTCAACAAGCAGCAGGCTAATTTTTAAGCTGTTAATTTTGTATGGCCCACAAATGATGTCATAAATATCCAAATGGCCCTTGGCATAAAAAAGGTTCCCACCTCTGCCTTGAAGCTTTAAATTTATTGTTAGACAAAATAAATGAGCAATATCACCAACTACAAAATATAGCTAGATGGTATCTGTTTATTATGATAATAAATGGTTCTTAGTAGTGGGCTAATTATTTGAGGTCAGTGGATCCTGTTTGCTATTTAACATAGTATTTACTATGTTAGGCTTAAGAAGTGGGTGGAGGGTAGGGGGAAGAAATAAAAGAGGAATTAACCTTTCCTCCTGTTTGGACCAGCTCACATGCAAGAATTTTCTTGATCAGGGAGGGAAGCACTTACTTGACATGAGACAGTATCATGAGAACTTGTACCTCAAGCTTCTCATTTTGCTGATAGGTATAGAAATGTTGCCTAAAGTTTGGCCATAATCAGAGAATAATAAATCCTACCTTATATTTAGAAAATAAAACTCTTAGAGAACTTTAACTAGATGTAAGTATCTAGATTTTTTTAAAAATAATATTTAAGTTTTAGAATTTTTTAATATTTTTTGTGTGAGAATTTTTTAAATATTTTTTTAAATTTCAATATCTTTACTGATATTGAAATTAAAAAAATATTATGGGATTTGAAAAATTAAGGTACTGGTTTCAGAAGAGATTAACAAATTTTGGTGAATAAGAATCACAGTTGGTTTCTGTTCTGCTTTGGGACTATAAACCTCAGGGCAATGAGAGGGGAGCACCAGCAGCTGCCCTGTCAGTGTGGCTGAGTTTCATAGTGAGCTGCTGGAAGATGAACCAGCTATCCCTGGCCAGAAGCCACAGCATCCTGACATTTTAGAGGGAATCCTAAACCTTCCGGTTTTGTGGCCTTTCTCTGGGCGGTGGTACAGCCCAAGAATGCTGTTTCAAGAAAGTCTGTCTTATCCTGAAACTGCAAAATCTGACACGAGCAAACCACTGAGAACTAAACCTGAGTCTCAATTGAGAATATGCCCCAACTAAATCCACCCCACAGTCTTTGAGATTGACTGAACTACTTAGTGCCATTGATTCGATCAAAGTTGACCCACGGTTAGCACTTAACTTTTTTCCTTCACTTTTATTATTTTTAATACACGTTTTTATTGATTTTGAGGAAGGGAGAGAGTGATAGAAACATCAATGATAAGAGAGTATCATTCATTGGCTGCTTCCTGCACACTCCACACTGGGGATCAAGCCCACAACCCGGGAATGTGCCCTGACCAGAATCACATGACCTCCCTGCTTCATAGGTCAATGCTCAACCACTGAGCCAGGCCAGCTGGGCTGACTTCACTTTTATATCAATAAGGTTCTATTATTTTTTTAATCCATTTTAATCATTGAAAATTTAATATAGCCCCTTACTCAGATGCTGTCTTCATACTGCTTGGCATTTATTCCATAGGAAATCCCTTTCTGTCGATACTCTTTAAACACCATCTGTAAGAGGTTGTCTTGTAGTAGGAGACTGCCCTTCTTTTCCTGTGGTGACACAGATTATGAGTTGCTCCTGATTCCATTTACACATAATCTTTTTCTGATTTTTTCCTGGGACTAAGAATTGGGAACTCTTATCTGGGATAGGTTAGGGAGTGCTTTCCAAAGCAAAGCTTTAAAATGTACTTTTTGCCAAACACTAAAGAGTCATAGGTAGAAAAATGTCTGAATTTTTTTGTTTCAGTTTTGGATACAGAATCTCAATTTCTAGCCATGTAAAATTATAATGCAAGACTTACTCTGCTCACGAAAATTTAATAAAAAATCACCTTACTGTCCAGATGTGCCCCCTCTGAGCAAAAAAAGAAACTTGAGAGCTTAATTACTGATTTGGCGGGCGGGAGGTGGGTAGGACGTGAAATAATCTACATGTTGATATTAACTGAGTTTTCACTATTTTCCTGCTCCATTTTATTAAGATATGGGTGTAGGAGGAAAGCTTTTGAGGAATAATCTCTTAAATGTTTTTTAAATGATTATCTGCAGGTTACTTAACATTGAGCCAAATAAAAATAAGCTTCCCAAAGATCTTTTTTTTTTTTTTTCTTAATGTTTTTATACACTGTCCTCTTTTTTTTAGGCCTTTGAACTGGCCACTGGTGACTATTTGTTTGAACCTCATTCAGGGGAAGAGTACACTCGAGATGAAGGTGAGTCCAAGTAACTGTGATTGTGTGTCTGTGGTAGTTACTTTCCATGGGTGGCTAACATCATTTATTAGTACTGAAGAGCCTTTGTCTTTTTAGTGTGTTAAGAATATATAAATTTCAGAATATATGAAAATGTGTTTTATATTAGGTACTAGAAATACTAGATACTTTATAATAAGTATTAAATAACTCAAATGAGGATTAAAGGAGGCCACAATTGGTTAAACTAAAATTTGTGTGCTTCTAAAACATCTAGTTATCTTTCTTTATAAACCAGTGGTTATTCATTCTTTACTGAGTTTGAAGCTACCTGTTGATCAACTTGTTACTCAGTTAACCTTCAGCTTTATCTGGAAGTTAATAATTTTAATATATAAATATGCTATGATTGAATGCAGAGAAAAAAGGGAGAGTGAGAAAAAGAGAAACATCTATATGAGAGAGAAACGCTGATCGGTTGCCTCTCATATGCACCCCCCACAACCTAGGTGTGTGTCCCTTCCGGTGCATGGGACAACATTCCAACCAACTGAGCTTTGAGAGAGCAGTAGCAATATGCCCTCTCAATGTGGAAAATAAGTTCTTTACATTCTATGCTGTCTTTGTGAAGTTGGGTTTCATGCTCTATAGAAACAAGAATGCTCTCTCTTTCTCAAACTGGTTCTCTGGAATATTAATGGGTAATGTTAGTAGGGCTTGCTGATATTCCTAACAAGTACTATTTGGAAAATGTTATAGCCAAATGCTTATATTAGTGGGTACAGTTTGGATATGTCTTCTATACATAAGCTCTGTGAGAAAATGCTGTAATCACCGCCTTTATATATACTTGATTTTTTCCTCTTCTCTACTTGCTTTTTTTCTGAGTTATACATATAAATCTATGTGCTATAGATTTACATTGTTTTTCAAATGCCCTACTATATCTATTTAGAAGGGAAGTAATTTTTTCTCTTCTGTGGACTCCCTATAAATAGTGTGTGGTACAGCGCACATATAGTGGCTAGAATTATATAGTGTAGGACCTTATGCTACCAAACCTGAAAATTTGAAATGTATTAAGAAAAGTCTCAAGTAAGGGTCAAGGGAGAACAACAGTCTACCCTAGATAGTTAGATCCTGACTTTTCCTTCCTATACTAGTTAGTTAGTCCTTAGATGAAAATTCGTACTACTACAGTTTGGCCCATAAGAGCAAGAAAAAGCAAACCATTACCCCTAACCATACATGTAATTTGTTACAGGTCACGGTGGGACTGGGGCCTAAGTGGCATGTCCTATTAGTGTTATCCTTCCACAGCCCTGGCTTTTTTTTTCTTTTCTTTTTTTCTTTTTGCCCTGGCTCTTGGAATAATACTTGGTAATCATTTTGCCTACCAAATATATCAATTGAATGATTTGTTGGTAAGCCAATTAACTCAATTATTAATTGATAGGTTGTTGGAATTAAATGTAAAATAACTTTGAAAAGAAAAATAATTCGTTGGTATAGAAAAAATAGTAAAAGAGCAAATATTTTACTTAGAAGTTTATTATAAGATAAACTATATATAATCTCACTAATTAGTCTTACAATTAATTTATACAAAGACATTTATTGGCAGGTCCTGCCTAAAATTGGTAGAAATTTCTTGGCAGCCAAATACTTGTTACCAAGCAGTTAAAACTGCTCAAAGGTTAAAGTGAATTAATGAATGTAAAGCCCCTTCAAAAAGGCACCAGTGAGTCCTTCACAGATTCCCAGCTATATGGCTATCTAGCATATTGTTCCCCTAGACCTAGAAGATACATTATTGGAAGTTTTTTAAAAACTACAGGATTAAACTCATTTATAAAGCTATTGTGTCCAGGAGCCTTCACTTTAAAGCCTCTTCATAGTTTCTGTCCCCTGCCTGTAAGTGTGGATGGGGCTGGTCCCAAGCTCACTTCCTGATGACAGACTGCACACGTCCCTGTCAGTGTCCATAGCCCACATTCATGCTATGACACTCACCGGGCACCAATAACTTGGACATTTGGTGGCCTATAAATAGGTAGCTGTGCTTTAAAATGTTTGTGCTCAGTTTTACTTAACACACACACACACACACACACACATACACACACACACCTCTGTACTAGACTAAAATGTGGGTTTTCATTCACATTCTAGCTCTTATTAGCCCTACAGCTCCAAGTAGTCCATATATACTTTGAAGGTTTCATTTCTTGTCTTTAAAATTGTATGTAAGTCTTTGGCCTGTTGTACAGGGTGATTGTGAAAACTCAAGTAGTCATGTTAGTGCTTTAATCATCACGAATATTCTTATAAATAAAAAACAGTTCTACGATGTCTAAAAGCATAATGGTACATTGCTTTACCTTTCCTAAAAACCCTATCTGAACCTAAATACATAGACAAAATAGAAATAAAGGTGTAGATAAACCACTAAACTCCGGAAAGGGCATGCCAACTACTATCTAGGTGATCAACCACCTGAAATAATTCTTGACTTTCCCAGTCTCCTCTTGAGTAGCCTTGGTTTTATTTGTAGTTACTTTTAAACAGCTAGTCCTTGAAAAGCTATTCTTGGAAAAACCTCTTTTACAGCCTGTCCTTGATCCTGTTCTTCTTACCCTTCTATTTTAGACCACATTGCGCACATTATAGAGCTGATAGGCAGAGTTCCAAGACGCTTTGCCCTCAGTGGGAAATATTCACAGGACTTCTTCAATCGCAGAGGTAGTATTGTTAACATGAGTTTTCACCTAGGCCCCAGGGAAACACCTTCAGGAAGCAGAGCATTCACACCAAGACTGTTTTAGCTTACCGCTCAAGTTCCACTGGAGTGGGCACCTGATTTTTTATGGTTTTCTGGATCCTCCATTAGATGGATGGAGTCCTCGTCTTCCCATTTAGGACAGAAAGCAAGCCTGAGATGCTTTACAAAGAGGTGTGCATGCTACTCTTTCTGCCAATGTCTAGAATGATATTTGTTACTCCTGTTATGTATGTCTTTTTTTTCCCCTTCTTGAAATGTTTGAAACATACAGATCACATTGCACTGATCATAGAACTTCTGGGGAAGGTGCCTCGCAAGCTCATTGTGGCAGGAAAATATTCCAAGGAATTTTTCACCAAAAAAGGTAAAATAAGTGTGTTTGTTCCCAGACATTCAGGGGGCAAAAGTGCTTTAAAATTAAGAGGTAAGTACAACTGGGTACATGTTCCCAGCACCTAGAGAAGGATGGTCGTACTTCGAATGAGAGCTGTTGCTTGGCAGAAATGAAATTAGTGCGCTCACGAGCAGAAACTGGAGCCAGAACATGTGGGTTCAAATCCCAGCTGCTCCACTAGTTATGGCCATTGACACAGCCTCAGTTTTCTGAGATCTAAGTGTTTACACTGGTTTAAGTTAGTTACTCTGCACATGGTTAGTTGCTCCTCTACAGCACTTGTAGAAATGAGCAGGTTTTTGCCAGCCTTTGGCCTAAGAACTGCCTCTACCAAAGGGCGGGCCAGCATTTTAGCTGAAGCCCATGTTGTAGCCCTTTCGCACGGTCACTTCACGGTCACTTCAACACATCGATCATGTGAGTTAACTTTTATACTTCGTAGTTTTATAAGTTCGTTATCACTTCCTAGTGAAGGAACAGATAAAACTCACTTCAAAAAGTATGGATTTCTTCTGCATTTCAGATAAAGTTTAAAGGCTAAAATGTAAAAATCTGACTCAGAAGGGACTAGAAAACTATCTTGCCTTTTTCTCCCTTTTTGCCATGGTTCCTTTTTCCTCATAACCTCTACACCAGATCTGAGGAAAGTCACTTTCCCAACACAGACAGCAGGCACACTCAGAAACGTTCCTTAGTGTTCCTCTTGGGGCAGGAGAATGGCGAAGTGCTTCCTAAGAGTTCCTCCTCGTGTGCAGAGCCCGGGGACACGTGCCTCCGCCAAGCAAGTGACTATCGGGCTCGCCGCCCACAGGAGCGGCTGCAGATGAGAAAGCACGTTAGAGCAGCATTTCCTTCAGCCGCTGGCCAATGGACTTTCCTTAGACTGAGGTTCCAGAATAGAACTGAGGGTGGCACAGCGTCTCTGAAAGCATTTGTGGGGTTCATTCAGCTCATTTTTTGTTGTGTTATTGTTTTATCAACTCCTTATTTTTTAAAGACTGCCCATTTTTTAAGCAACACTGACTAGACTATCAAGCCAAGAAAAGAGAGTACATGCAAAGTGTTTTTGGTGTATTGTTGTAAACTGCCTTTGAACACCATATTGAGTACATCTGGAGTATACAGGCATTTAATCTTCATTTCCTTAAATAAAGATTTAAGGAACCAAGGCTAAAATTCTGGAACAGTGAACAAACAAGTTTCTTTACATTTTTAGGCCCTCTTGAAAAAACGGTGAAACTTCTTTCCAGGTACTGAAGTAGAGAAGGGGGTGCTTTGTAGATGGAGAATTAGATTCTGGTGGTAAAATTTGATTCTTTGTAGATTACCTGGATTTGCTACTGGGCTTCCACGATGAAATCTTGTCCTTTGTCAGTGTTGTCAGTTTCTCTGTACTGCTCTCACACAGGTGACCTGAAACACATCACGAAGCTGAAGCCCTGGGGCCTCTTCGAGGTTCTGGTGGAAAAGTATGAGTGGTCTCAGGACGAGGCAGCTGGCTTCACGGATTTCCTACTGCCCATGTTGGAGCTGATCCCCGAGAAGAGGGCCACTGCCGCTGACTGTCTCCGGCACCCGTGGCTCAGCTCCTAGGCCCAGCCAGCCCGCAGCAGAGACCGCACGCCGCCGCCCCTCCGCTTCCCTCCAGGCGTTTCCCTCTTCCCTCTGCAGGTGAAGCTCTTCCTTCAAGGGTTTCTAGGCTTTGGGCGGTTTTTTTTATTATTCCAACTTGTTCGTTTGGGTCTGCTTATTTGACCCTGTGGAGAGATTCCCCACAGCCATTGGGCGTCCTAGGTGAATTTGGCCTTGATTGGGATTTGCCAAAGACTAATGGACTAAAATGTGGAACAGCCTCTCGCCCTGTGCCCTTGTCTTTCCATTCGGACATCCTTTAAATAATAAGCAGCCTTTTTGAAAAGAGCTATGAATATGTAGGAGCTCATCCTTTTATTCACTGACTCTAAGAGTCAAATTTTCTAGAGCATATCCTCTCGCCAGCATAAGGATGAGAGGGGGGAAGGGTCACTCTGTACGGCAGAGACATTAAACTTGCTGTATCCAGGCTGCACCATCTTCCTGGATTGTTTCTGTTGTTCTCGATGTTCACATTTTTCCTGCGACTTGACTGTCTTTTTAAATCGATGTATAAACACCAAATCTGGGTACTATTATATCACTGATCAAAATGATGTCATGTTCTCTTAATGATCCTAAGATTTTTGATGGAAACAAAAACAGAACCATCGACTGTTATTTCTCCAGAACCACAGGGGTCCTACAAACTGTCCTTTCCTATGTATCTTCTGTTGTCCTAAAAGCAGTTATTTTGATTGGCTGTTTGAAGGGTCTTGGGGTTTTTTTAATCCCTGGCTGGCACTTGACTCACTTCACTTGTATTTCCCCATGGCTAAAGAATTCAGGCTGACGCTAGAAAGAAGATCTGGGCTTCAGAGATTTCTCATCTAAGAAGAAAATGTCCTCGAGTTCTTGATCCTTTTCCAAATGATCCCCAAATGTTATTTACAGCATTTTCTTTATCTTGTCCAAAATTTGGCTTTGGAACAGTTTCCCTCTGTGGCTTTGCCTTTCTCATTTTCTCAGAGGCTGCAGGTCTTAAATGAAATCCCAGGATAAAAGAACATGGGGGTGGGGGACACTTGTTTCATTATTTTGAGGGTTTGGGTCGTGTGTGTGTGTGTGTGTGTGTGTGTGTGTGTGTGGTTGGTTTAGGATTAACCATTCTCTGCTGCTATTTCCTTGAATAATGTAAGTTTTTAACTGCAATTTTGAGATGATTGGATGTATTTGAGGTGTTTTCTTTTTCAAATGAGAAAAGGCTTTATGAATTTTATTTTAGAGTGGGTCTCTTTCAGACTTGCCCTAGACTGCATATTTCTCGGTTCATATTGAAAGCAAAAGGGGCATGATAGAGGCCACAGCCGCTTGTTGACCTGGACCAAGAGGGCCTTGGGACCGCAGCACTCTCCAGAGGCTACAGGACTGACTCACAGAAGCCACGGAGGTGCAGCCTGAGGCTCTGCTAGCAAAGCTCCCAAGGAGACTTGGGTAGCCAGCTTTCTGTACGGGAATTGGAATATAGATTCTGTCATTTATTCACCAACAATGGCAAAGGAAAAAGTGGTGCAATTATGCAATCCAGTTAACAGTACCCTGAATATCTATGACCAGCCATTCGTCAGATCCTTGATTGGGTAGTCCTGAAATTAGACATGTTCCTACAGAGAGCATCTTTTTTTAATTTTTTAAAATATATTTTTATTGATTTCAGAAAGGAGGGGGAGGGAGAGAGAGAAATATCAATGATGAGAGAGAATCACTATTGGGCCGCCTTTTGCATGCCTCCTACTGGGGACCGAGCCTGCAATCTGGGCATGTGCCCTGACCAGGAATCAAACCTAGATCTCCTAGTTCATAGGTCGACACTCAGCCACTGAGCCACACTGGCCGGGCCCTATAGAAAGAATTTTAAGTAAGGCTGCCTATGCATCTATCAAGAATAAAGAGAATAGATTGTATCAAACAACGGCAGGGAAATTCCTTCAGCAATTCTAATCCACTTTGGGTTTCAGCAATATATATAAACATCTAAAGCAATAGCAGATTAGAACTGAATTCTACACTGTCATATCACACCTGTGGGATTACAGGAATTCCGATTATGATATTAAGGTGAAATAACCAAAACACAAATAGCCCCATTTTAACAGTTGACATGAAAAGAACTTTTAATAGGAGAACCTATAACTTCATTCTGGAACTCTTTCTCATGAAATAAGGGCTCCCCCATCATTTAAGGAGCCAGATGAATTAGAAGCCGTAGAAAGAGGCAGCTATAGAATTTGATCTTCAAGTACCCTGTGTACCTTATTGAATTTGATCATAACACGTCAAATTACCACGATCTCACAAAAGGATTTCTATTTGCTGTCAGTTAAATATAAAACCCTGAATCCATTTTTACTCTTTCTACTGGATGCATTCTGTTTTCTTTGTAAATGCAATACAATAAACAGTTTAATAACCCACATGTTTCCAGAAAACGTGTTCGTTTACTGCCCAGGTTGGTCTGACCCACGCTTCAGAGTGGAGGAAGGGATCGGCTGGCTCTGTGTGCTTTTTGAACTTAAATATATTTAATACAACGAAGCTACAGCCTGAACACATGCTATTCTGTGAGGTCTGTAGCTTTGCTTCTGTCTTAAGTTGGGGTTGGGATGAACTAGCAGTACATTTTGGAAAGTTCTACGAAAATTGTTAATCGTACATCTAACCGCATTTGTCCCAGAATATTCGTGGTGTGTTTTTTTCCTCAGATTGCAATCACCGTGTGTGTGAAATGCTAAAGATTTGTGGACTTTTAGCTAAAGCACTGGCACGGTGAACTCGTATACACAAGTTTTGCGTACTTGTCTGATTTATTCCTGATAAATTCTTAGAAATGAGACGGCTGGGCCAGAGGAAGCACATTTTTAAGGTTTTAATAAATGTCGCCTCACTCCTTTGGAGAACACTTAGGCTGTCCTGCTTCGACCAGCCTGTTATAATCTCACTCATTTTGTTCCTAGTAGCCAATTTGACCAAAAAGGGGCGTCTCTGAGGTCAGAAACTTCTTTCACGGATCGTAGTGCCCATTTGTAATTTTAGGTTATTTGCCCATGTTACCCAGCTTTCTTTGGGCATGCTTCCTTTCTGATGACTTGGTAAGGGCTTAGAAATGCATTGTTTTACTTTTTCCATCACATTCTTTTCTAGGTTTAATTGGCTTTTCATTTTTATTGGTGATATTTTTAGTGTTATTCATAGGAAGTACTTTCCAATCCTTGAACTACATAAACTGCTCTAATTAATTTGTTTTCTGCCATATTTTTTAAGACATACATAGTGTATTCATTATGTTGACCATAATGGAACTTGTTTTAAAAACCACCTAAAATATTAAATCAGGATTCATCAAACCATTATGTTCAGCAGGCCACTCTGGGCATTCCCTCTAAGCCTTGTGTTAAATAACAGACCTAGAACTCAGGAGTGTGGGAAGGTTAGTTCTGCCCGAGGAGAGCTTATAGCTACTCTCACAGAGGAGCCAGCAAACGGGCGGAGTACAACCCCACTGTAACTCCATCTGCCCCGAGTGTCCACAGAGAAGTGGTTTATAGCTATTCCAGGAAGGGCCAGGTTATAAATCTTATTGCCTATTTTATTTTTGAGGCCGGTGGATTCTTCCAGTTTGACCTTCTAAGGAACGTGATTTGCTCTTAATCTTCTGTATCACAGAAAATTGTGATTTATTGACAATAGAATCTGAACTTTGCCCACCAATTTCATGCCAAGGCATTGGTAACAGCTTTCTGTCTTCAAAACTATATGAAGGTAAAAATATAAACTAAATGCTTATTTAAATCATAAAGTTAATATATGGACCTTGAGGATTTGTGTGTGTTAATCCTCACCTGAGGATATTTTTTCCATTGATTTTTAGAGAAAGTGGAAAGGAAAAAGGTAAGGGGAGAGAGAAACATGGATTGGTTGCCTCCTGCATCGATTCCTGGACTGGAATCAAACTACAGCCCTTTAGTGTGTGGGCTGACTCTCTTGACCACTGAGAAACTGCCCAAGGCAGAATTTGTTTGTCACTGAAGTCCTGTTTTTAAAAGGGGTTAAAAACTAAAGTGTATGATATGCATTTGTCTTTAAGTCTTTGCACAGATATTAATCCACACCAAGTCCTTGTGAAATCATGTATCCCAGTTTAAAGGCCAGAAAATTGAGATCATGTTAAGTTTTAACTAATTAAGCAAGTTTACATTAGCACCTAGTTCTGTTACCACTGCACCATTCCTTATAATGGGGGGAGGGTTTTTAATATGTAGATAATCGATTTGATTTTGCATTCTCCCAAGTTCACTTTTTATTATAATCTCTTTTGTCCTCAATGCAGACCTCGCTTTTGTCCATTTTAACACAATAACACTTCTTGTCTTCCAATTGGCAGAACTGGATTGTATTACAGAAGGTGCGTCAGCTGCTGACAGTTGGAGCTATGTTCTTATAAGTTGTGACCCTAAAGTACTGCATTGGTAGCTATGGTTTTACCAAACACAGAGGAATGCTGGGGATTAGTGGACCTTATTCTGAGTCCTCTTGAGGTTAGATAACAAAATGGGGAGGGGGGCTCTCAGGATCGGGGCCCTTCTTTCATCTTGAGCAACTTCATTACAAAACAAACATGTATCCGTCAGCAGCATGTTAGGTTACTAGAATCCAATCTTTGTTCCAGTAAAGCATTCTGGTAAACGCCTAATCCAGCAGGAAATTAAAGTACTTAATTATGACACCAAAAAATAAATAGGGTAACAGAACCAATTTTAAAGGATCTCAATGACTCCCCCTTCATGTTATTCACACACATGTAATCCCCTTGCCTTGAATGTGGGCTGGACTTTGTGACCGACATATTAGGGCAAACGTGACACTGTCATTTCTGAGATTGGGTTACAGAAGGGCTGTGGCTGGTCTCGGAGTCCTTGCTCTAGGTGCCATGTGAGTGCTGCTGGGGAGAGCCCCTCAGTGCACAGCCCTGCAGACAGCCGCTGAGCTCAGAATCATGTCCAACACCCTCGTTACCGCAGAAACTGAGCAGGGACACGTGGCTGAGACATGCCGATTCCAGCCCACGGGGACTGAAATGGGTGGGTGGGTGGGTGGGTTGGTTTTTGGAGAAACATCAATCAGCTGCCTCCTGCACGCGCACACACCTGGGACCAAGCCCACAACCTGGGCATGTGCCCTGACCAAGAATCGAACTAGCAACCTTTTGGTGCACAGGACGATACCCAACCAACTGAGCCACACAGCCAGGGTGAAACAAGTTTTAAAGCCACTGAGTTCTGGGTAATTTTTTTATGAGCAAAGGTAATATACAGAGATGTAAGGAAATGAAAACCTTTGGGGTATCTTTCCAGCCCACACTTGAGTTATAAATGACTAGGCTTTCCTCTCGGCCATACCTGTTAGTCGGTGAGGCGTGGGCATCACAATCATCCCTAGCCCCAGCCAAAGACAGGCAAGCCAGGGCGAGTGAGCAAGAAATGAGACAGAGGAGTCTGTTTTATTGGCTTTCTGTATACTTTCAAAGATGAGATTGGAGGTGCCTTATAAGAATTTATTAAAGGTAAAGCCACTTTATAATGCTGATAAGCAGTATCAACAAAAATTATTACTAATATTGGGGAGGCTGAATTCTGAGTTTCCCTGAAGATAAAACTGAAAGGGAACGCTGGGTGGTGACTCATTTGCAGTTCTTCCCAGCGTTGAAGCTTGCTGTGCCCGGCAGCGCGAGGTGCCAGCTGTTGAAGGTGCACCTTAAGCCCACAGAAGCTTCTGTCAATAACCACAGTTGCCATTTCAGAGAGATTTTGAAGGTGGAGAGGCTTCTGAAGGTAGAAATGCTTGTGTTTGTTTTTTGGGTTTGTTACATAAATGAACAGCCCTGGCCAGTGTAGCTCAGTTGGGACATATCCTGTGCACCCAAGGTCATGGGTTCGATCCCCGGTAGGGACGCAGGAGGCAGTCAATGGATGTTTCCCTCTCTCTAAAATCAAAAATATTAAAACTTTTGAATAAACAAATACAGCTAAAATACTAAGCTACGGGACTTAAGGAAATTCTGTCATTTCATCGAGCTTGCATAAAGTAGGTGCTCTGAAATAATTTTTTCAGCACAAGAAAATATGAATATGATCTTTCTTAAATCTCATTCTAAAAGTTCCCATGTGCCCAGTTGGCATGGGTCAGTAGTTGAGCGTCGACCTGTGAACCAGAAGTCACAGGTCCATTCCCAGTCAGCGCTCATGCCCAGATTCAGGCTTGATCCCCAGTATGGGACTTGCAGGAGGTAGCTGGTCAGTGGTTCTCATCGTTGATGTTTCTATCTCTCCCTCTTCCTCAAAAACGAATAGAAATGTTTAATAAAACTTTCCATCAGCAATAGGGATAGTACTGGGAGGCTCTCGCCCCTCGCCCATCTGCACTGAGAGGGTCACTGCGCTGACTGGGCAGGTGGTTAGAGTGCATTGGTGCAAATGTCATGTGCTACAGCCCAGGAGAATGTCCAGCCTGCTCAGCATTTACCCTCCCTGTGAGGGAACAGCGCCCATGCAGGAAACACCTCTTCCTTGTTATCACTGGGTGCAGATAATCAACAAGACCCTTTTCTCCACATCACCCCGCAGGCAGGAAACGGTCTGAAGGGCCTATCGTCGTGTTGACACTGCTCCAGTGCCCCTCTGGGGCCTGCAAAGTATTCACCATTTAGTATGCCAAGCCCAACATGTTTTGCAAGATGTATCATTGATGATTATAACTAGAGCCCCAGTGTACAAATTTTGTGCACAGGTAGGGTCCCTAGGCCCGGCCAGCAATCAGGGTTGATCAGAATCCTGGCTGCCAGCTGGTGCCTGCCTTCATTCTGTGAAGTCCCCTGATGATCAGGGCACATCATAGCAAGCAATTGAACTCCCAAATTCCTAAGGAAACACTGTGCATATTAGCCATATAGATATATAATGTAGAGGCCGGTGCACGAATTGGTGCATTGGTGGAGTCCCTCCCTCAGTGTAGCCTGCAGGGATCAGGCTGAAAGCAGCAGTCCAGTGCCGCCTGCTGCTCCTGCCTGCCTCTTCTCATCCCAGCCTCACTGCCTGCTGCCGCCACTGCCACCACCCCACTGTGGTCTCGGCTGCAATTGCCAGCCTTGAGCCCTGCATCTGGAACCCATTGGTCAGCTGAGCGGCACTCCTGCTGTGGAAGTGCACTGACCACCAGGGGCAGCTCCTGTGTTGAGCGTCTGCCCCCTGGTGGTCAATGAGTGTCATAGTGACCAGTCAACCGGTGGTTTGGTCAACTGGTCACTTAGGCTTTTATATATATAGATTTATATAAACTACTTGAACACAAGTAGATTAATGAATTTGGGGTCCATTTCTGATTGGGTCTGGGTGGGTTCTGTGAAAAGGTGTGATCTGGAGTTCCAAAGGGGAAAATATCAATTCAGTCTCAACACAGGACTTAGGTCCTATGTTCACCCAGTCTTTATTAGGCTTCCTAATGGACTCGGGTTCCGGAGGCCTCTTCCTCACCCACCCCTGAGCATCAGTAGGAGCGAAATGTGAGAAAGATGATGCAAAGGCCCCTCAAAACTTCAACCTGAAGTGATCCAGCTCACTCGGCCGCCTCCTTGAGAGCCAGGGCAGTGTCCCATGTGCCTTCACTGGAGGCACTCAGGCGTAGACTTCTTCGCCTCTCCTGTCACAGAGACGTCTCCTGCGGGAAAATAATTTGCAGGTCTGAAGGGATCGGAAGAGAACTTGGGGTTCCCATCAGGAGAGAGGACTGAGTCTGGATATCGTTGGTGTGGTCACTGCAGTTCTGCTTCTCTGGAAAGTTCTGTAGACAGTGGGTGGCCTGTCTCAGGAGCCCGCCAGGTTCTCAGGTTCTAATCCCGCAGCAAAGGGCTTCGGACAGGATGTGGGCAGGAACAAGTTCATCTGAAGAATTCAATTCCCTACGTTTCCAGTGTCATGGAAATAGATGACCTGTGATCTTTAAAACAAGCATTTGAGATTGTGAAATGTGACACTTTTAAAGCCAAGGGGGAAAAAAAAAAGGGCTGCTCCATGGATGCTCACATTTTGATTCACTTCTATCCAGGCGTGCATCCTCCTCATTAATGTATTCAATGCTCCTCAAAAAAATTCATGTCCGTTAAAATGTAAATAAAAGGTAGTGCAAAAAGGGAGCAGAGAGAGGCAGCTACCTTTGACTAGTCCCACTCCAGAATCTATTGGGAAGCTATGACAGCAACCCAAAATGGCTAATAACCACGGTCCAGTTTAGCAATTGGTGACTTTTAAAGTCTTTAATGAACTTTGGGAAAACGAGAAATTATCACTAAGAGTGACCCCAATGCCCGCATCCATCACTGGAGAGCTGTTAGAAGGCAGTGTCGTTTGCCTGATCTCCCAGAGTCAGAACTTGCCCTTGAACAAGATCCCCAGGCCACTGGGTGCAGATTGAAGTCAGAAACATCTAAGGAGTGCATGGCTGATTTTAAAATATTTGAAAAAGCATATGTACATGGTCGCAGATTGGAAGGTAATTTGGAAAAATTAACATAGTTTGAAGGGAGATATTCCCTCCCACCCTCACACACAGGTGAAGAAGCTGACACTGTCCTGGGCTTTTCTTTAGAATGTGTTCCTTGATGATGTTGCTCAATCACATTTTGGAAACTTAAAGGACAGTAAAGATGTTGATATGCCATGCTTTTTTTCAGGCATACATTAAAATTGTTCACTTGTTCCTTTCTGCCTCAGCTAACAGGGAGCATGGAAGTAAATATAATATCAGTACAGTAATTCTATTCACCTAGCTTCCTGGGATATTTGTTTTCCTCATGTTTTCTATTTTATTAGGTTTTCAAGTCTTAAAAATAATTATTTCTGAAAGACGAGTCCATATTACAGTCATGACTTATGAAAAGGCGTTCTTGTCAGCCATGCTCCACAAAAAGATGAATTTATGAAACTGCCTACTTTGAATTATCTGCACTGTTTCCACTTATCAAGACAAAAACAAAACTAAAAGGTTGCTGTTTACCCCTCAGTGAAGGACTCAGATACCAACCAAGTCCCCACCTGGGGGTCCCTAGACAACCTCGCAGCCCCCACAGCCCAGGCACATGAGTCATTCCGGCTGAGGACTCAGTGAGTCAAGCCACAGCCCACCCAAGGCATGCAGACCACCTTCCTGTGACGTACTCACCGCCTCCAGCTGCCTCAGACTTCCTCTGCAAGGAGAAAGAGAAAACGGTGCTAGCTTACAACCAAGGCTTGTTTTGGGGGTAATTCCCCATCAAATTCCTCATGCATTCTCAAGAAAGCTTGCACTTCTGTTCATAACATCAATCAGCTTGTAATTCCATTTTGCTAGCTGGTCTCCATCATCAGGTCTTAGGTCCAAGAGACTTCTTCCCCTCACCACTGCACCAAGGTGTCTGTGCAGCTGAGCACAGGAGCCCTTACTGGTTGGGCAAGTGGATGATGTGAAATGTGGGGTTACCAGAAAAAAGGGGGAGAGCACTAATATTGATTAATCGGCTATAATGTGCAAGCAAGAGTTGGTGTTCTATATGCACTATCTAAACCTCAGCACAATCTTTTAAACATAAGTTTTTACTCATTTAAAGTGTACAGCTTGATAGTTTTAAGTATATTCACTAGGTTGTGCAACCATCACTGCTATCTAATTCTAGAATGTTCTCATCCAAGAAACTCTGTGCCCATTAACCATCACTCCCAACTTCCCCCTCTTCCTAACCTTAGGCAACTACTAAAATCTACATTTTGTCTCTATGGGTTTGCCTATTCTGAACATTTTTTTATAAATGGGGTCATGTAATATATGGTCTTTTGACCATATATTACATGACCCCATTTATAAAAATGGAGTCATTTTTAATTATATTGGGGTCATTTCTAATTATATTCTTTCTCAATATAATTAGATTGATAGATTGGTTGATCGATTTCAGAGAGGGAGGGAGAGATAGAAACATCAATGATGAGAATCATTGATCAGCTGCCTCCTGCACACCCCACACTGGGGATCAAGCCCACATCCCTGGCATGGTCCCTGACCATTAATTGAACCATTACCTCTTGGTTCCTAGATTGATGCTTAACCACTGAGCCTCAGGATAATGTTACTTTTTCAAGATTCACATGGTAGCAATTTTCAGTACTTAGTTGTTTTTTATGACTGAATAATATTCCATTGTATGGATATATACATATTGTTCACCCATTCATCAGTTAATACACATTTAAATTTTTTCCACTTTTTTATTATTATGCACATTCATGCACAAGTTTTTATGTAAACATATGTTTTCAAATTTCTTGCATATAAACCTAGGAGTGTAATTGCTGAGTCACATGGTAACTATGTTTAACTGTTTGAGGAACTGCCATTCTGGTTTCCACAGCAATTGCCAAATTTTACATTTTCACTAGTAGTGTATGAGGGTTCCAAGTTCTCACATGCTCACCAACACTTGTTCATCTTTTTTATGATAGCCATCCTAGTAGGTGAAAAAGGACATCTCATTGTGGTTTTGAATTGCATTTTCCTAATGACTAATGATGTTGAGTTTCTCTATGTGCTTATGGCCATTTGTATATCTTCTTTGGAGAAATGTCTATTCAAATTCTTTGCCCATTTTAAAAAGTGGGTTCTTTGACCCTAGCTAGTTTTGCTCAGTGGATAGAGCGTCAGCCTGCGGACTGAGGTCGCGGGTTGGATTCCAGTCAAGTTGCAGACTTAATTCCCAGTAAGGGGCATGCAGGAGGCAGCCAATCAATGATTCTCATAATTGATGTTTCTAACTCCTTTTAATAAGTGCTTTTTTAATAAGTGTGAAATCAAGATATGTTCATCCTCTGACTGACTTTGTTCTTAAAGATGGTTTTGGCTATTCTTGGTCTCTTGCATTTCCATATGAATTTAAGATCAGCTTGTCAATTTCTTCAAAAAGCTAGGTGGGATTTGTATAGCAATAAATTTTTCCTTTCCCTTCCTCTCTGAAATAAATAAAAATGTATTTTAATAAAAATAAAAATAAATTAAAATTGGATTATTTGTATTTTTATTGTTGAGTTGTAAGAGTTTTTGGTTTTTTTAGTTAAGTAGTTTCTTTTTTTTTTTTAATATATTCATTGATTTTTCACAGGGAGGAAGGGAGAGGAATAGAGAGTTAGAAACATCAATGAGAGAGAAACATCGATCAACTGCCTCCTGCACACCCCCTACTGAGGATGTGCCTGCAACCAAGATACATGCCCTTGACTGGAATCGAACCTGGGACCTTTCAGTCTGCAGGCCACTGCTCTACCCACTGAGCCAAACCGGTTTTGGCAAGTTGTAAGAGTTCTTAACATATTCTGGATACTAGAATTATAATTATGATTTGCAAATATTTCCTCCCAATAATGTGAGTTGTCTTCATTATCTTGATGGTGTCCTTTAAAGCAAAAAGTTTTCAATTTTGATAAAATTCAACTTGTCTATTTTAGGGTGTTTTTTTTTTGTTTTTTGTGTGGGTTTTTTTTGGTTTTTTTTTTTTTTTGGTGGCTTGTTTGTTAGATGTCATATCTAAGAAACCATTGCCTAATCCAAGGTCATGAAGATTGACACCTACATTTTTCTCTAAGCATTTTATATCTTACAGTTAGGTCTTTGATCCATTTTGAATTAATTTTTATATATGATGTAAGGTGGATGGTCCAACTTAATCTTCTTTGCATGTAGATATCTGGCTGTTCCAGCACCATTTATTGAAAGAATGTTATTTCCCCCAATAAATAGTGTTGGCATCCTTGTTGAAAATCAGTCAACACTAGATGTTTGGACTTATTTCTGGTCTCAGTTTTATTATTCCATTGACCTGTGTGTCTGTTCTTAGGCAGGTACCACACTATCTTGATTACTGTAGCTTTTTTAATAAGTGTGAAATCAAGATATGTTCATCCTCTGACTGACTTTGTTCTTAAAGATGGTTTTGGCTATTCTTGGTTTCTTGCATTTCCATATGAATTTAAGATCAGCTTGTCAATTTCTTCAAAAAGCTAGGTGGGATTTGTATAGCGATCACATCTAACCTGTAGATTAGTTTGGGTAATATTGCCAGCTTAACAATATTAAGTCTTCTGATCCATGAACATGGATGTTTTCATTTACACAAATGGCCAGATTATTATGATATCTGAACGCATAATAATATGGCCAATCAGTGTATATATACATTAGAGGCCTGGCGCATAAGTGGTGTCCAGCCAACCTGGCCAGGAAGAGGGGACATGGGCAGTTGGCCAGCCTGCCTGCTGGTCCCACTCCTGGTTGAGGGGACAATTTGCATATAAGCCTTTTATTATATAGGATATACACTGAATGGCCAGATTATTGTGTGTCCAGAGATCATAATAATCTGGCCACTCAATCTATTTAGCCATTTTTCTAACACTGTTTAAATTTTTTCATGTATACACTTTGCACTTCTTTTGTTAAATTTTTCCATTTTATTTTTTGATGCTACTATAAATGAAATTGTTTTCTTAATTTCATTTTCAAATTGTACATTTTGAGTGAATACAAATCCGTTAGAATTTTGTACATTGCTCTTATATCCTGCAACCTTGCCAAAATTGTGTATTAGCTTTAATAGTATTTTAGTGGATTATTTAGAATTTTCTATATGCAAAGTCATGCCATCTCTTAAAAAGTTATTTTTACTTCTTCCTCTCCAAATTCAAGTTCTCTCATTTCTTTTTCTTGACGAATTGCACTGGTTGTAAATTCCAGTACAGTCTTCAACGAAGTCACAAGAGCAGATATTTTTATCTTGTTCCTGAGCACAATCTTTTGAAGTAAGTTACTTACCCCCATGGAAATGAGGCTCAGATGAGGAAATTGAGACTCAGAGAAGTTAAGTAACCTCTATAAAGTCACACACTAGTTAATGAGACCAAAACTTTACACCCAGGTCTGACTAAAGCCCTTACTCATTTACTTTGCTTCCTTAACCTCTAAAGAGTAGGTTAGCAACTATATACTGGTGCAAGTCTTCACTTCTGCTTTCATTATTTCATTTATGCGACGCCATCATGGAGGTAACAAGAGCAGGGCTTCATGACCCCCTTTTTACTGGAAAGGACACCGAGGTCATGTGGCTCGAAAGACCTAGGAATCAAACTCTGCTCTCCTGACCCAATGTTGTGCTGTCAGCAACAGTAAGGACTTCATTGAGTAGTTAGATGAATTCAAGAAGTTCACGTGGGTGTTTTCTAACAGGTAATAAACAAAAAGAATAAATCTTGTATGATAGTGAGGAGACTGATGTATATAGAGAAGAAAATCTGAGAAAATGGAAGACAAGTTTCATGGGGTCAAAATGAGAGGGAAGAAAGGAGGGGACAGGAATTGATGGTTCAGTTAATGAAGGAAGTGTCAGAGCCCTAGACAGTTTGGCTCAATGGACTGAGCATCAACCTTCAGACTGAAGGGTCCTGTGTTCGATACCTGTCAATGGCACTGCCTGGGCAGTGGGCTCAATCCCCAGTGAGGGGCGGGCAGAAGATAGCCAATCAATGATTCTCTCTCATCAGTGATGTTTCTATCTCTCCCTCTTCCTCTCTAAAATCAATCAAAATATTTTTTTTAAGTGTCAAAGGGACAAAACCATCTATTATAAGAAAGTACTTGAAAGGAATTATGTGAATAAAATTTCTTTCTAGATCAAAAAATTTCTTCTGAGAAAAAAACAAAAACAAATGAGCCCTAGCTGATGTGGCTCCCTTGGTTGAGCACCGTCACATACACTGAAGGATCAGCAGTTTGATTCCTGGTCGAGGCACATGCCTAGGTTTTAGATTCATCCCCGTAGGGTGGGTACTAGTGGAAATGGGTTGATGCTGCTCTCTCACATAAGTGTTCCTCTCCCTCTCTCTTTCTCTCTAAAAACATTAAACAAACATTTTAAAGGAAGAACACAAGTGGGTAATATGACAATGCTCTGTGCCGTGTCTTGAAGCTGAGAGGGAGGCAGCTTGCCTCCAGCAGCTCCTGTTGAGGCCTCTCTGGAAAAACCCTCAATGCAGAGAGCTCTGTAGGTTGCTGGGATCCCCTCCTCCAACCTTTCCCCACGGGGTTGCTGTGAGGATTAAATAAAATGGCCCCTAAGAACCTTGCCTCACTCCTCCACACAGAGTAAGTACCGCTTCCATTTCCCTTTATGGGGTCTGCAAGGGACCCAGGCCCTAAGCATCCCCAGGACCCATTCCTCCCCCTTGGCCCAGCTCTTTCTAGGAATTTGGTTTCCATCTTTAACCACGTAGCTGAGGTTTGTGAGTCTCTCGAAGGGTGAGATGTTCCCAATCACTTCCCTGTGGGGAAGTGAGGACCCTGAGCCAGAGCAGACCCGAGCTCGGTGGCCCTCTTTGCTTCCTCCTCTCGGTGCTCTTCCTGGAGGGCTTCAGTCCTCCCCCTCGGAAGGTCTTCGGGCACGGGAAGGGAGTTTGCGGCTTCTAGCTCAGGCCAATGGATGGTATGAAGACGGCTATGGGGAACGAGGCTAGAGAGGTCTCTGAAGTAGGACTGGCCCCGGACAGTGGCCACCTGCTGGGGGTGGGTGCTTCAGGACTCGCAGGGAGTGAGAGCCCGAGCCCCTCAGACAGAGGAAGGGCTGACTGAGCCACGGGAGTGCAGGAGAAGGGAGGCCCTGGGAGGCAGTCCGGAGGCTTCCTGAGGTCCGCCTAGCCTCCAGGGTCGCTTCCCCTGTTTTCTGTGACTGAGGGGCAGGATGTGGAGGAGAGGAAACAGGACGGGCCTATGGGGGACCCCCAGGCTACCTCTGGAGCCGGAGCTCCCCCACCTGCAGTTCAGGGCTGCTTTCTGGAGGAGGCAGGCCTGGCTCCCAACTGGATCAAGACTCCCTGGGAATGCAGGGGGGCACCCTTTTACATCAGACAGCCTCTGCCCCACAGCACTGCCCCCCCTCATGACCTACCTGATTGTAACCCTCCGCTAGCCTTTGCCTCAGACCGGGGCTGTGTTCCCAGCTCCTGGGGGACTGGCCGGGAGGAAGCCCCGCCGCCCTGGGGAGCGCGTTACCTTGTCCGTCGGCCGTGTAGTCGTCCGGAAGCAGCTTGTCCTGCCGGTAGCCCAGCACGAAGGCCAGGAAGGACAGGATGAGGGCGTCTCCGATGCTGAGGATGGCCAGCATGAAGGCCCAGCGGATGGTGCAGTGGCCCAGCGTGTACTTGCCCGTCTGCTCCCCGCACATGCGCCGCACCTCACTGGAGTCCCAGCCGTCCGGGTAGACCAGGCAGCCGATCATCAGGCCTGTGGCTGGAGGGGCAGAGGGCGGGTGTGTGGGCCGGGCGTGCTGTCCTCCTGCCGCCTCCCTTCTTGTGCTAACAGCCCTGAGAGGCCCGTGGGCCGCTCCTGCCATCCTTGTAGGACACCAGGCAGCGTGGCAGGGAGAGGCTCCGAGCCCAGGGCAGGTTCTGCTCAGGACGAGGGGTGCCAGCAGGCCCGCAGCTGGCTCGCCCAGCCTCAGAGCCCTCCAAAATCCGGTCCCAGCCGGAGAACTCATCACTCCTGAGATGCACCTTTGTTCACATTCAACATCTGAGACACCTGGTGAGAACGGCCGGGCCCTCCCTTATTAGAAGTGTTTTCCTTTTACAGCCCGGAGGGTAGTGGTGTGTCCTTCAGCCCAGGGATCTTGGAGTCACTGAGTACGGAAGTCCGGCCTGGCTCTGCCTGCTTCCTTCACGAACCTTCTGTTCAAGCCATCAGACCTCCTCACCCTCCAGGGCAGCCCCAGGCAGCTGCCCACACTGCCCGAGTTTGCGAATCCCCCGGAATATCCGTCTAAAGCGCTGGCTGCAGGCCAGGGCGGGCTCGGGACCGCTGCCCTGACAGCGCTCCTGTGGGCGGCCGCTGTCTCAGCAGGAACAGCTCACCGCAAGCCCAGCTCCTGGCCAGCCAGCTGCTTACGCTTTTTTGCCTCAGTTTCCTCGTTTGAAAAAAAGGGGATGATAACAGTGCCCAACTGTTTGGATTGCAGTGCGATTCCAGCGAGGTGGAACTGGACAGGTGCTCAGAACAGGGCGGGCACAAGCTTGGCATTGAGGGTTTCTGCTATTGTCCCACCTGTGACGTAGTCACAGCCCAAGAGCCCCCTCTCCCAACCTGCCCCCACTTCTGCCGTGCCTCCCCCCGCACAGACAGGTGACAGTGCTGGGAGGCGACCCGAGCTCAGCCGCCGTGCGGGCAGGGGCCCTTTCAGACTGGGGCGCTGCTCCACAGGCCGAGGCTCTCTGGGCGCCAGGCTGTGCCCGCCCCGGCGCCCTCACAGCACCCGGCGTCACCTAAGGGGGCTCCGCCAGGAAGGCCAGCAGGAGCTCCAAACCCGTGCACAGGGACGGGCCCACCTGCCACCGAGTCTCCCCCTTCCTGCGGTGGGTGTGCGGGAGGAGTCCTATGTGTAGTTCTTTTCCGATCACAAGACACTGCGTCTTGCATGTTTCTCTTGGCCTGAAAATAGTCCTGTGAAGAAGGCCATGTAGTCATGGCCCATTTTTAAGGTTAGAAAACTGAGGTCTCGGAAGCCCCGTAACTTGCCGGGTCATCCAGCTCCGGCCGAGCCAAGACCTGCACTCATGGCTCCTGACTTTCTCCGCTTCAGCGTCCACTCCCTCTGCTCCCGGGCTGTGCCATCTCCAGGGAGCGGACTGTGTTTGGTGGTGACATTTCGGACTTGGCGACGACCTGAGAAGCGTTTCGGGAAGATATTTAGGGTTGGAGGACCCTCCCGGAGCTCTCTGGTAAAACCTGTGGTCGGCCTTTGGTGCCTGGTGTGGCACACGCAGACGTTCAGGCACAGGTGAGTGTGGAAAGGCCTCACCCTTCTGGGCTTTGCTCCCCATCACTCCTCCCCCTTCACAGCATCTCCCCGCGGGGCTCCGGAAAAGAGACAGGGCTCTGACTGGAAAACAGGCTGGTCTTGTGGGCATCACAGCCCTCTGTATGCACCCCACCCACCCACCTGGGGTGCTGGGCACTGCAGGGTTGGCCCCATTTGTGGCCAGCATGGTACAAGGTAGTGGGCAAGCTTAGTTCCCCTTTCTGACTCCCATTCTCTCATCTGTAAAACAGGGATAGGGATGCCCGACTCGTAGCAGAGTTATGAGGATTAAGTGTGATACGTGTAGGAACTTCACTGCAGAATCTAGTACGTGCTCAGTGGCCAACTAACGTCAGCTGTTGCTCTTCTTATTGGCATTGAAGTCAGATGGACGTTCCCTTGATGGATGTGGATGTCCTTGGAGCTGTTCACAAAATTCCAGTGCACAGTAGAATCCTACACCTTTGACCACCTTCCTCCCCTGAAGGAAGGCCATCTGGTTTGCTTTGGCCAATGCAATGAGCGCGTTTCTAGGCTGGAGCATTTCACAGCTTGGGGGAGACCTTCCAGACCCTCTCCTTCTCCAGTGACAGGCGATACTGGATCAGCCTGGGTTCCAGAGAGAGCAGCGAGGGCATAACCATGTGTGCATGCATTAATTACATCATCCTCCCTTGCAAGAGCCATGCTAGCGGGTACGGTAACCACATTGTACAGATGAGGTTACCGAGACTCAGAGAGACAAGCAGCTTGCCCTGCCTTCCTTGCTAGGAGCTGATCACACAGCCCATGCCTGGCACCCAGAGCTCGTTTCACCTTGTTAAGGTTTCCCTTCTGCTCCCTTTCTTGGTCCCAGGCTACTTGGCAAGGTCAAGCTAACCAGCTAAGGCCTCGTCAAACAGATGCACCTCCCAGCTGCTGGCTGTGGGACACCCTCCACACACACACACACACACACACACACACACACACACACACACACCGCCTCCTTCCCTTGGCTCATCTTCCCCTCCCCAGCACTGAGGAAGGGAACATAACACCACCTTTGCTCTCCCCCAGCATAAATGTTTCATGGGGCGGCACAAGCCACTCTGCCAGCAGTGTCTCCAGTTCCATGACCCGCCTGGCTCAGATGGCCCGATGGCCCCTCCCGCACCCAGGCCCTCCCAGCACAGCCTGTTCAGCAAGTGACACCTGTTGTGGGAGCCTGGGGGAGGGGTGCTTGTGTTTCTAGCATCCCATAACTCTGATGTGCAAGGCCAGTTGGCAAGCATGTCCAGGTCCATTCTGCTCCTCTTTGTCACAAAACTGCTAAACCTTCACTCTCCCTTCTTCCTCCCCAGTGCCCACCGAGGCTTGTTTCACTGCTGCCCCAGCCTTTATAGAGAGAGCACAGAGGAAAGGGAGACAGGGGCAGGGTGGGGGGGAGTAGTGGGGGGAGATGGCTCTGAAGCCTAGTGAAAGGCCTGGGTACAAGACCTGAAACCAAAGGCTCTGTCCCTCACCACCTGTGTGCACAAAGACAGGTTACCCGCAGGGGCCTCGCCTGCAAAATGGAAGGAATACCCTCCCCATTGCATCGCGATGAGGGTCCCCCATGTGACACACGAGAGGGGACTCTGCACACATCACCGCACTGCGGAAATGTGCAGCTCTGCCTTTGTTCTCCTAAGCTCTTGGCTGCCAGCTAGCCTGCTACAGTTTGGCCAACTCTTATCATCTCAGCCCCAACTTCTTGTCTATTATTGGGGGGCAGAGGGCTGCAGCTCTCTGGGGTCCACTCCAACCCTGACAGTCTTGAGTCTGTGTGTTTGGTTGTCTGGGATTCTGACCCCGGTTTCATTCCCTCTGTTAAGGATAATCCTGCTTCTCATTCTAGCCAACCATGTCAAAGCCGTTTCATTCTTGTCTACAGTCCCCAGCTGACCGGGACATCTCCCCAGTATGGACAGGCTGAGTGAAGTCCTTGGGGTGGGAAGGGACGGCAAACTGCAGCTCACAAGCCACATATGGCTCTTTGGCCCCTTGAGTGTGGCTCTTCCACAAAATACCACGGCCTGGGCATTTAGATTGTTGTACTGTCAATATTTGGCTCTGTTGACTAATGAGTTTGCCAACCACTGTCTTAAGCCATCTTTTCTTAAGCTCTGGATGGGAGTAGAGCCAGCTGGCCCTCTGAGTCCTGCCAGAGCTAGGAGCAGGGGAAGGGAGCTTGGAAGTCTTGCCTCTGAGCACCAGCAGTAACCACCTGCCCTGCATCGTCTTAGAGACTCTGGACAGCACCCCACCACGTCACACAACGTCACCTCCACTGACTTCCTCAAGCACTGAACCCTGTGTTAGGGAACAGAGACTCCCACTCCACAACGAGAGAGAAGTTAAATGCAAGCTTCTATGGGAAGGGCCACATGCGCATAACCTTTTAGATCCAGGGCTGGCCAGAGGGTCTCCCCTGAGAGCAGTCTGGGCCGGAGGGAAGGCGTGAGGGCAGGGATCTGGGGATCCTTGGAGGAGAAGGAACAAATGCACAGAAGTGGGTGACGTGGGCATTTAGAATGGGCCTGACTGCCACCGCTACTCTGCCTCGCAGCTGGGGTGCATTGCCACACAGCTGACAACGGAAGCTTTCTTTTCCCTCCCTCCCAGAGCAGTCTCTGGGGTAATGGCCTGGGAGTCAGGACACCGGACTTCTATCTGCTAGCCCTGTGCTCCTGGGCGAGTCACTCGTCTTCTCTGGGCCTCACTTCCTCGTCTCTAAGATAAGGCCATTGAACGGTTTGGTCTCCAGGTCCTTTCCATTTCAGCCAAGCCTCTACTTCTCAGCAGCTTCTACAGAGCAGCGAGCAGGGAGGGGCTGGAGGAGGCGAGCGGAGTGGGCGACGCAGAGCCTCCAGAGGATGGGATGGTGCAGCTGCACCTGTGGCCCGGGCTGGGCCCCGCCCGCCCAGAGCCCCGCTCACCCACCAGCAGCCAGCTGCATCCATGCGCAGATCTTGTAGACGGTGGCCGTGTTGCAGACGAAGAACAGGCTGAAGCAGATGATGGAGCCGATGATGAGGAACATGGCCAAGGCCACGAAGAACATGGCCGTCTTGAAGGCCCGGGAGGGGATGGAGGAGAAGTCCAGGGGGCCGCCCTTGCAGATGAGCTCGGAGGACAGCACGTTGCCCACGCAGTAGGAGAAGAGGCCGAAGTAGCCGGCCTGCGGCGTGTTGACGCTGTCCCCGATCCAGTAGGGCTGGATGAAGAGCGCCATGACCAGCACGGAGAAGCAGATGGTCAGCGTGCCCCACATCACGCCGATGGCCCTGGCGTTGCGCACGTAGTTGGTGTGGTAGATCTTGGCCGCCTCCTGGGCGGGCAGCAGCTTCACCATGGCGAGGGCCTGGGCGGGGGCCTGGGCGGGGGCCTGGGCGGGGGCGGGGGCAGGGGCTTGGGCAGGGGCCTGGGCTGCGAGCCGGGGTCCGCAGAAGGAGGCCCCTCCTCAGCCGGGCTTGAAGAGCAGGCTGAGGCCTTGGGGGGCAGGCTGAGGTCTTGGGGAGCAGGCTGAGGTCTTGGGGAGCAGGCTGAGGTCTTGGGGGGCAGGCTGAGGCCTTCGGGGGCAGGCTGAGGTCTTGGGGGGCAGGCTGAGGTCTTGGGGGGCAGGCTGAGGTCTTGGGGGGCAGGCTGAGGTCTTGAGGCCAGGCTGAGGTCTTGGGGGGCACGCTGAGGTCTTGGGGGGCAGGCTGAGGTCTTGGGGGGCAGGCTGAGGTCTTGGGGGGCAGGCTGAGGTCGGGGCTGGAGGTGAGGGCTCCTCCGAGGCGGAGGAGAGGGCTGCTGGGACAGGGAGGGCGACCTTGGCGCCTGCAGGAGCTGGTCCAGGCGCCTGTGTCCGCTCCAGCCTCGGGCCTCCGGCCTCCTGTCCCTCCTGTCCCGCCGCGGGGTCTGGGCCCGGCGCCGCCCTGCCTCCGGGTTCCCTGCTCCGGCTCCGGAGACTCCGCCCTGGGCCGCCTCGCGCGGACGCTCCGCTCAGCACCGCGGACAGCGCCCGGCCGGGGGCGGGGCCGGGGAGCGGGTGGGGCCGCGCCGCCCTGGTCGGAACCAGAACCGAGGCCCAGAGCGAGGCCCGGAGCTGGGAGGGTGGGGCCGTCACTCCTCCCGCTCAGTTCCTGCCGCAAACCGGCTTCCTGAGCGCGGCCCCCACCCCCCTCCCTGGTCCCCGGTGGCCCTCCAGGCCCTCCACCCCGCAGGCCAGCAGAGCCTGCTCTGATGTCATCTTCCCGGCACTGGCTCCTGGTTCCCATCCTTCACCCGGCAGTCACGAAGCCCTGTGTTGGAGGGTATCTTCCCAGAGCAAGAGCCACAGAAATGCAAAGGGCAGGGCCCCTGCCCTCAAAAACAGTGAGATATATGCATGGTATTTAAATGTATTAGTTATAAATAATGTTTTATAATTATTTAAAAATACATTATATGAAATGTATAAGAAACATCGATGAGAGAGAAACATCATCTATCCGCTGCCTCCTGCACAAGTCCACATCGGGGATCAAACCAGGGACCTCGTGGTTCATGGATGGGTGCTCAACTGCTGAGCACACCGGCTGGGCTCTCATTGATGTTTCTCTCTCTCTCCCTCTTCCTTCCCCTCGCTGAAATCAACAAAAACATATTTTAAAGATAATAAATAAAAAATAGCTGAAACCGGTTTGGCTCAGTGGATAGAGCGTTGGCCTGCGGACTGAAGGGTCCCAGGGTCGATTCCAGTCAAGGGCATGTACCTGGGTTGCAGGCATATCCCCAGAAGGGGGTGTGGAAGAGGCAGCTGATCGATGTTTCTCTCTCATCGATGTTTCCTACTCTTTATCCCCCTCTCTCTTCCTCTCTGTAAAAAATAACCAATAAAATATATTTTAAAAATAAACAAATAAAATAAAAAATAATAAACATTAAAAAAAGATGGATGGCTCTAGCCAGTTTGGCTCAGTGGATAGAGCATTGGCCTGAGGACTGAAGGGTACCGAGTTCGATTCCAGTCAAGGTCACATGCCCAGGTTGAGGGCTCAGTCCCCAGTAGGGGGTGTGCAATAGACAGCTGATCAATGATTCTCTCATCATTGATGTTTCTCTCTCTCCCTTCTTCTCTGAAATCAATAAAAATGTATTTACACACACAAAAAAAAGACGAGCTTTGGCCCTTGCTGGTGGATCAGTGATTGGAGCTTTGTCCTGTACCCCAAAGAGTGTAGGTTCAATTCCCCATTAGGCCACATACACACCTGGATTGTGAGTTCCTTCTCTCTCCCTCAAATCAATAAAAAATAATATTTTAAAAAATCATTGAAAACATATTCTCACATGAGGAGTTTTTTAAATTGGACTTTGGCTTTTAGGCAGTCTGGATTTGAATCAGCACTTAGCTAAGGGACCATCCGTGAGCCTCAGTTTCGTCATATATATAAAATGGGGACGATAATAGTTTCTATCTTATAAATATCAGGTAAAATAATATGTGTAAACTGCTTAGCCCAGGGCCTAACATGCAAAGTGCTCAAAAATGTTTTAATTATTATTTGTATATTATTATCATTACCTCTCTCAACATTTTGGTGTATTTCCTTCCTTCTGCACATACTGCATTACACAGTCAGATGATAATGTATGTACAAATTACTATCCAATTTTTTTCACTCTGCATTACACCATTAATATTTCCTCATATTACTATTTTTTAAAGACATTATTTTAATGCTTGTGTGATAATGGTTTAATTATTTCCCCTGTTGGGGGTATTTGGCAGTTTCTGGTAAAGCTCACCCCCACACACACTGGCTCAGACGCATAACAAGGCGTCCATCGGGGGCAGATGGAGACAGTGAACACATCTGCCCCCTGTCGCTATGGCTCCCAACAATCTCAACAGACTTTGATGCGACATCTATAACTCTCAAGGCTCAGCAATGAGAAAATAAATAAGCCAATTAAAGACTGGCTGGCAAAAGAGTCTCACCAACACCTCCCAGGGAAGATACATGGATGGCAGTCGGCACATGAGGAAATGCTGGCCATCATTGGTTGGCAGGGAATGCACATTGAACCACGGTGACGTGGCGCTGCCCACCCAGTAGGAAGGCGGAATTAAACAGACCCCCTGACGATGCTGAGTCCTGCTGGCGGGACCCGCGCTGGCCAGCCACTTGGGAGGTGGCTTGACGTCTCCTAGAACTGAAGCAAACGTCTGGCCTGAGACTGGCCCACTTCATTGTGGGTATTCGTCCCAGAGACGTGGGAACGTGTGTTCACACCAGGACCTGCGCATGGATGTGCAGCATGTTGGTTCATAACTGTCCAAACTTTCCAGAAACAGCCCAAAGGTCCTTCAGCAGGGAGTGGGTAGGCGTGCTACGGTTCCTCTGTGACGCGGGTCCGGAAACATTAACTAAGCATCTACGGACCCTGGGACGGCGGGCACACGTCTCAGACACCTGTGCTAAGTGAACAGAGCCAGGCCCCGCCCTGGCTGGTTTGGCTCAGTGGATAGAGCATTGGCCTGAGGACTGAAGGGTCCCAGGTTCAATTCCAGTCAAGGGCACATGCCCAATTGCTGGCTTGATCTCCATTAGGGGGTGTGCGAGAGGCAGCCGATCAATGATTCTCTCATCATTGATGTTTCTATCTCTCTATCTCTCCCTCTCTGCCCCTTCCTTTCTGAAATCAATAAAAACATTAAAAAAAAAAAAAAAAAAGGAGCCAGACCCCCAACAGTATGCCTGAGTTCGTCATATGGCATTATGGGAAGGGCGGGCCTGGAGGGAAATAAAGCAGCTGGTAGGCGCCAGGACCTGGTGGTGGGGTTGGCTGCAGAGGGGCAGTGCCAGGGAATGTTTTGGCTCTGGAAGTGCTCTGTCCTTTGGATGTGGTAGTTACATGGCATCTGCATTTGGTAAAACTCATAGAACTGTAACCACAAAGGGTGACTTTTACGGCGTCGATTATACTTTATTTTTTAAAGGAGGGAGGAGCAGCTAACATAGGAGGGTGCCCAGAGGGGAAGGAAGAGGAGTGTGTGTGGAACTCAGCATGCCCTGTTGCTGCCAAGTCCAGGGTAAAAATTAATGGCAGAAACATCAACCAAGACTTCGTCCCCCAACACAGGCAGCCCATCCAGAGCCCAGAGTCTCAGGAACAGAAGGTCTGGGTCAGAGGGACCCCTGGTCGGCAGAGATGCAGGCTGAGAGCAGGCACCTGGGGTGGCGGACGGAAGTCTAAGAGCTACCGGCAGGCAGTAGCATCTGCAGAAAGGACTGGAGCGTCCACCTGTTTTCTTCTCGCTGTCTCCTGCGCCTATAGGGTGTCCCCCAAAATGTTTACACTCTATGAATGAGTATAAAGTCAGTGTTTACTGACGTACAGATCACGTTTAAAACGTAAAAGAATCTACAGAAATGAATAATTTTTCTTGTCAACTGTTTTTCAAACGGATGACGACCCATTCCTGGTGCTGCTGATAACACGAAGCAATGGAACCGCAAACATAGGAATCACTTCGTTGGGTATTTGTGAGCCTCGGGTGTTGTCAGTTTGTAGCGTGAGCTTTGACTCTTCTGTGGCCCCCTAACAGAGGCAGCGGATAAATGTTCTTTGTTCAAAGCTTAGTCTGGCTTCACCCATTATTTCAACTCGGTTCAGCCTGGGAAAGAGGGAAAATGGAGTGAGTTATCAGCTGTTAACGTGTGTGCACATTTTTTGGGACACTCGGCATTGATGTATCTTACAACTCTTCCTTCTCGGTGGCGGCTAACTTTACAATTTAGCCTCTAAGCTACAGAATACTGGGATGTGGTCGTGACCAAACTAAAGGCATCCTGGACAGCTCTGGCAGGGACCAGGGAGCCTGGGCCACTGTTGGTCTCACGAGGGCAGACAGCGGGTGTGAGGGGACACTGACAGGGAATGGGCCTCTGAACGTGGAAAGCGGGTCCCTGAGGCTGTTCACAGCTGAAGGAGGGACCACACTGAGAGAACAGAGCCACAGTTTCAGGGACCGGAAGGGGAGGTAGAACGAGGGACATGGTCTCTCCCAGGCCTCTCCCTCCTCCCTCCCTGCGGTCCGGACGTGGTCTAGAGAGGGTGGTGAGAAGAACCTGCAGGCTGAGCCTCACTGCCGCCCTCACAACAAGGCAGCCATAATCTGAGGAAGTGAGGAGTGACAGTTCCTGTGCGGCCCAGCTGTCTGAGCAGGTTTGTGGGGAAGAAGGGTCGTCTGCGGCTGGGCAGCCCACAGCGGGATGGAGGAGGCCTTGGCTGTCTGCCCGGAATCCCTCCCACCTCCGCTCTGCCCTGGCCCCCACGGGGCGGGGATGGGGGGATTCAAACTGGGCCAGCCTGAGTCTCTTGGTGGGGCACCTGTATCTTGAGGGGATCCCCTTTCTCTCCCCGCTCTGACTCCTCCGTTATCACACATCTGACCTTGACCCAGAATCGTGAGCACTTTCCCAGAACTGAGAGGTCTGTGCTGTGGCCTCAGCAAACAGGGAGTTTCCACCCCTGGGGCAGAAATGCAGTCCCCGTGGAAAGGGAAAGTGAGTGTGTGTGTGTGTGTGTGTGTGTGTGTGTGTGTGTGTGGTGTGCACGTGAGTAACCAGGACCCGGAACTCCGTCAGGAAGTCAGGGCATGGCTGCCACTGCCTCTTTCTGAACAGCTAAGCCACGCATGTCAGACTCAAAGGCTCTCAGGGGCCAAATAAGCAAGGTTTAAGTTTCTGTGGATCGCAAGAAAACAAAAGCCTCAATTTTCATAGAAAGGTGGGTTTGTTTTAATAGAGACATGCTAAATACAAAGGGGTGAAATAAGTGAGTCATCGTTAACAAAAAAATAGAACGTTTTAATAAAAATTAATATTTTTCTTGAACATTAACTTACCAGACACTGAATAACTGCATAAATTAGTAAGTGTAAGGCAAATAAGCCTATTTTCTTGTTCTCTGAAAGCTAAATATTTCCTGTTGCACACACCAAACAAGTCAGTCCAAGACTAATGGCATGGCCATCGGCTGTTAAAATATTCGCTGCTGGTATTAGTGGAGAGAAATGGTGCGCCTGAGAGTAAGGCTCGTAAGGGAAATGAATACAACATGACTATAGTGATCAGTCATTACGACTGTTGTAGTTCGTTATTAATAATTATGTATAACAGGATATTGTAAAAATTAAGTTATAAATTTTTGTTAAAGCGTTTCTTACATACCGTTATATTGTCTGGGCTGAAAAAATATTCGTGAGGGCCGCATGTGGCTGGAGCCGTGTGTTTGACATGCTTGGGCTACTCCGTGCTTCCTTCCCTCTGCAAACCAGCTTTCTCCTTTTCCTCCTCAACACAGCAGCACACTGCCCTCCTGGGCTCCCCAGTCCCGTCTCAGACCCTGGGAAGGTGCTGTTGGGCGCAGGTACAGCCCAAGGGGGGTGTGGACCAGATGCCCAGCCCTGCCTGCTGTTTCCTGGCGTGGCGGCCCGAGGCCCACCCTCCGGTGTCTGGGGCCCATACTGGACAGTGGAGACGGGGAGACACCCAGGAGCAAGACGACCAGGGAGAATTTTGCTCATTTTTTGTTTGTTTTTCAGTTGAGATGAAGTGTCCACATCATATGCAGCAATGTGCTCCCGACACCCCAGATCAAGACTTAGAACAATCCGCCGAGACCAGTTTGGCTCAGTGGTAGAGTGTCAGTCTGCAGACTGGAAGGTCCCTGGTTCGATTCCGGTCAAGGGCATGTACGTTGGTTGTGGGCACATCCCCGGTGGGGGGCAGCGGGGAGGCAGCTGGTCGATGTTTCTCTCTTATCGACGTTTCTAGCTCTCTCTCTCTCTCCCTTCCTCTCTGTAAAAAATCAATAAAATATATATTTTAAAAAAAGACTTAGAACAATCCCAGCACCCCGAAGGCCCCACTGCCCTCCCGGCAGGTCCCGCCCTGAAGACTCGTTGCCTTTCCTTGAACTCCAGGTAAATGGAATCGCAGTCTGTGTTCCTTCGGGCTACGGCCTTTCTCCTCACGCCTGTGAACAAACCCATGACTGCACGTGGGAACCAGAACTCAGTCCTTTTGGAAGGGGAAACCCCAAAGCAAAAGCCTCCTTTTGCTGTTCAACCTTGTGAGGTTTTCTGTTGTTGTTGCTGTTGTTTGTTTGTTGTTGTTTTTTCCTTTTTTAAAAAATATATTTTATTGATTTATTTTATTTTTTTTTTTCACAAAGAGAAAGAGAGAGTGATAGAGAGAAACATCGATGAGAAAGAAACATCATTCAGCTCCTCCTGCACACCCCCCACCGGGGACGTGCCTGCAACCAAGGCACATGCCCTTGACCAGAATCGAACCCGGGACCCTCCAATCAGCAGGCCAATGCTCTACCCCCTGAGCCAAACTGGTTTCAGCTGTTGTTTGTTTTTTAATCCTCATCTGAAGATCTTTTTCTCATTGCTTTGTAGAGTGAGAGGAAGGGAATGAGGCGGGGAGACAGAGAAACATGGATGGGAGAGAGACAATTTCTTGCCTCCCATACACACCCTGACCTAGGAATGAACCTGCAACCCAGACACAGGCCAGAACTGAACCTGTGACCCTTCAGTACGCGGGCTGACATTGTAACCACTGAGCCACATCGGCCGGGACAAACATTGTGAGGTTTGATGCAGAAAGCACTTCATTCTTGCTAACAGTTTGGAAGCACAGACATTGCCCACGTTCTCTTTGCTGTGCTCTCCACTTGTGATGGGAAAACTCCATTCTTCCTTCTCCGGGAAGCTGGCCATGAGCAGATGGACACAGGGCTGATGGTTTCACAGCTTCATTCGCAGAGAGAAACAGCTCCTCCTCCTCCCCTGCCTCCGTGTGGAAGGGAACCTTAACTGGCTTCCCGGGCTCAGCCCCAGGAGTGGGGGGAGGGGGGGGCGGGGGAGCCAGGAGGAGCTCAGGGGAAAGTGGTGTAGCCGCCGAGTTCCATAAAAATGAGGAAGGACAGTGTTGCTTCAATCGGTGTTATTTCCATGTCTCCGGAACTGGCTGGGCTTCTCTCATTTTGAGGGGCTCCTGGCTGGCTCCTACAGTTGCTCCCTTATATTTCTCCCTCATGTGGTGTAAGGGGAGGGGGAAGGGAAGGTAGTACTCAGGTTGAGCACCTACTGTGCGCCAGGCACTTCCAAGGGGTTCTACGTACATAATCTTTTTTTAATTGATTTTTGACAGAGATGAAGGGAGAGGGATAGAGAGTCAGAAACATTGATGAGAAACATTGATCAGCTGCCTCCTACACCCCCCTCCCCACTGCCGCATTGGGGATGTGCTCCCAACCAAGGTACACTCCTCTGACCGGTATCAAACCGGTGACCCTTCAGTCCGCAGGCCGATTCTCTATCCACTGAGCCAAACTGGCTAGCGCTGTCTTTTTTTTTTTTTTTTTTTTTTTTTTTTTTTTAATATATGTACTGCTGCCCTAGCTGGTTTGGCTCAGTGGATAGAGTGTCGGTCTGCAGACTAAAGGGTCCCAGGTTTGATTCCGGTCAAGGACACATGCTCAGGTTGTGGACTCAATTCCCCCCAAGTAGGGGACGTGCAGGAGGCAGCCAATCAATGATTCTCTATCATCATTGATGTTTCTATCTCTCTATCTCTCTCCCTTCCTTTCTGAAGTCAATAAAAAATATATTTTTTAAAATATATGTACTGCTGAAATGAGCCCCATAATTTTTTACAAAATGTTCATTTTAATTTTTTTCAATTACAATTGACATTCAATATTATATTATTTTAAGCCCTAGCTGGTTTGACACAGAGAATAGAACATCAGCCTGCAGACTGAAGGGTCCCAAGTTTGATGTCCAGGTTGCAGGCTCCATCCCCAGTCATTGATGTTTCTAGCTCTCTCTCCCTCTCCCTTCCTCTCTGAAATCAATAAAAAAAATATATTATACTAAAGGCCCGATGCACGAAATTCGGCTCGGCCCTCGCAGCCCCAGCGTGGTTCAGAAGGTCGTCCCAGAAGAATGTCCAGAAGGTCGTTTGGCTGTCCAGTCTAATTAGCATAACAAGCTTTTATTATCATAGATTAGCTTCAGGTATACAACAAAGTGGTTAGACATTTGCATAACTTTGAAGTTACCCCCCCCCCATAAGTCTAGTGCCCAGCTGGCACCATACATAGTTATTAAATATTATTGATATATTCCCTACCTGAACTTCACATCCCGTGACTGTTTTGTAGCTCCCAATTTGTACTTCTTAATCCCTTCACCTTTTTCACCAACCCCTTCCCCCTGGCAATCATCAGTTCTCTGTATCTGTGCGTTAGTTTTTAGTTTGGGGTTTTTTTGTTCATTTATTTTGTTCATTAGATTCCACATGGAAGTGAAATCATGTGGTATTTGTGTTTCTCTGTCTGCTTAGAATGCCCTCACGGTCCATTCATGGTGTCACACCATAGGTGTGGTCTTATTCCATCCCGGCCGAGGGGGGCGCCCTGGCCCTCAGACAGAGGAGACGGCTCAGGGAGCTTACTCCTGCAGCCCCTGTCCTCGGTCACGGAGCAGTCAGTGCTGAGCTCTGAAGCCACGTCTGCTGTGCTGAGGCAGCTGTGCTGAGGCAGCCCCCCCCCCGGGCCTCCCTGGGAGCCGATGTCCAGCCCTGGGCGGGGAGGGCCCGCTGCGCTGGCCAGGCCTCTGGGAAAGCTGCGCTGCCCGCAGCTGAGCACACGCGGGCAGCTGCCCCCTTCCCAGGGGGGGCGGGGAGATAGCTCAGCCGCCTCCCGCCCCCGGGGCCTGGGCCGGGGCCAGGGTCAGGGAAGCCTGAACGGAAGGGAGAGTCTTAAATGCTGGCCTTGCAGGTATTAAGTGAGAAAAGGGAACCAGCGAGAATCGTCTGAGGATCTCCTAAGGGCTCTGAACTGCTCTTGGAGACAGCCTGTGTGAGGGCGGGAGGGGTGCGCCCAGAGCCAGAACACACACACACACACGCATACACACGCGCGCACATACATGCACACACATACACACACACACACACCGCCCCCACGGGGCTGCGGACCTGGTCAGCCACAGGGACCCGGGAGGCCTCCTCCTGAGCCTGACACCAGGTCCTGGCCTGGGGGGGTCAGAGCAGCGCCAGACTAGCGCAAGGAGGGGAGGGCTTCGGAGGGAAGCGCAGGAGGGCCCACGGGCCTCCCTTCCCTCACCTTCGCCCCAGCCCGTGAGGCGCTCAGGAACCGGAGGCGAAAGACGGCAACAGGAGCAGCAGCCAACACCCTGCTCACATGTGCCAGCCCTGTCCTGAGCTCTAACTCCTTATTAATATGTAAACAGCATATCGATTCCATTAGTCCTTACAAATGTTTTTTAAAGATTTTTAATAGATTTTTAATAGATTTTTAGAGAGGAAGGGAGAGAGAAACGTCATGCATCGGCTGCCTCCTGCACACCCCCCAGGGGGACGGAGCCCACAGCTCAGGCTGAACTGAACTGGCAGCCCCTCAGGGTGCAAGACGAGGCCAACCAACTGAGCCACACCGGCCAGGGCGCCCTCACAACTCTTGAAATGACCCTCAGTTGGCAGAAAGGGAAACTGCCACGCACAGGCGGGTGGCTTGTGCAGGTAAACGTGCCCCAGGGCCCACACTGCACGTGACGCAATACCACCCCCCCCCCATCAGCCAGGTGCCCGGGTGCCACCCACTTACCTTATCAGCCCCCCCCCAGCGCGGTGCCGCAGCTGGCTCTGCTCACGCAGCCCTGCGAGCCGGGAAGGTGGGTCCTGGCGGACAGGCCTTTTATAGCCCCAGCACCCAGCCGGCCCTGTCTTCTGCCCCTGACCTGCGGCTGCTCCCGACCCACTGTGTCCACTCGCCATGGAGAAGATCCTCGTCCTGCTGCTGGTCACCCTGGCCGTGGCCTACGCCGTCCCCGACCCCCGCGGGATCATCATGAACCTGGTAGGGGGGTCCGGGGGCGGTAGGCGTGGCTCCTGACCCCGGGTCCCCCCGGGGCTGCGGGCTGGGAGGTGAGGCGCCTGTGCCCATCCTGCCCTGCTCCCCAGGGGCCGGAGGAGCTGCCCCCCGGCACCTGCTCAGAGGTCAGCCTGGCTAAGGGGTCTGCAAACTAGAGCCTCGCGCCCTGCCTGACAGCCTGGCTCAGGGCCAGTGCTTAGGCTCTGGCCCCGACCCCAGCGCCCCCTTCCAGGGACCAGGCGTCCTGAGAGCCTCACGGACACTGAGGGGCCCTTCCTCTCCACCTGGACAGCCATGCTCCTCCCCCTCCCACCCCTCCCTGGCACCCCGCCTCTCCCCAGGGCAGGACCAGGCTCTCTGGGGGCCGCCCACCCCATCTAGAGGTCCCGAAGGGGGGCCACGCCCGGGCTGGGGTGCTCAGGTCTGTGTGTGGGGGGGGGGGGAGTCCGGGGAGAAGGCCCCCCATTGTCACAGCTCCTTCCTCACAGGCCTGTGGGGCCCAGGGGCTCGGAGGCCGTTTGGGGGCCACGTGAGCACCCTCCATGGGAGCACTGAGGCAGGGGGGGCACGACCCCAGGGCCGCCCAGGGAGGTGCTGGAATGGGGTGTCCTGCCCCCGCCAGGCTGCCTCCCTGCACCACACCGCCCTTCCTCCGGGGTGGGGTGGGGTGGGGCGGGGGGAGGGCCGGGGGGCCGGGGGGAGGGCCGGGGGAGCCGGGGGAGGGCCGGGGGAGCCGGGGGAGGGCCGGGGGAGCGGGGGGAGGGCCGGGGGAGCCGGGGGGAGGGCCGGGGGAGCCGGGGGGAGGGCGGGGGAGCCGGGGGGAGGGCGGGGGAGCCGGGGGGAGGGCCGGGGGAGCGGGGGGAGGGCCGGGGGAGCCGGGGGAGGGCCGGGGGAGCGGGGGGAGGGCCGGGGGAGCGGGGGGAGGGCCGGGGAGCCGGGGGGAGGGCCGGGGAGCCGGGGGGAGGGCCGGGGAGCCGGGGGGAGGGCCGGGGGGCCCGCTGACCGCCTTCCCCGCAGGAGGAGGGCGAGCTCTGCATGAACAGCGCCCAGTGCAAGAGCAAGTGCTGCCATCGCGCCAGCGGCCTGAGCCTGGCCCGCTGCGCGCCCAAGGCCAGCGAGAACAGCGAGTGCTCCGCCAAGGTGGGTCCCGGGGCGGCCTCAGGCCTGCGGAGGCGGGAGGGGGCGCCGGAACCCCCAGTGCGGGCGAAGGGGGGTCAGCGGGCCGGGGTCAGTGACCGGGAGCCGGGAGGCGGGGGCCGTTCCCTGAGGGGGAGTCAGGCTCCCAGAGCAGAGGAGCCAGGGCGGAGCCGGGAGCCGGGAGGGGGGCAGTCAGGGAGAGGCACCTCGGGTCAGGTCCAGGGAAGGGACCCCCAGATCCAGGGACCCCCCCACCGGCCTGTGACTCCCGGCTCCTGTCTCCGCAGACGCTCTACGGGGTTTACTACAAGTGCCCCTGCGAGCGGGGCCTGACCTGCGAGGTGGACAAGTCCATCGTGGGCTCCATCACCAACACCAACTTCGGCTTCTGCCGCGACCAGAGCCGCTCCAGGGAGTGAACGCCCCCCCCTGCCCATGAGGATGCCCCTGCGCCCCCTCTCCCCGCTGGCCACCCCCGGACAGCACCTCCGTTCTGATTGGGTTCTTGCCATTAAAGCCCGTCCTGCAGACCTCCCGCCTGCTCTTCCTGCCCTTGGTCTGCCTGGCGCGCCTCTCCCAGCCCAGCCCCAGCCCAGCCCCAGCCCAGCCCCAGCCCCAGCCCCAGCCCAGCCCCAGCCCAGCCCCAGCCCAGCCCCAGCCCCAGCCCAGCCTCAGCCCAGCCCCAGCCCAGCCCCAGCCCAGCCCCAGCCCAGCCCCAGCCCAGCCCCAGCCCAGCCCCAGCCCCAGCCCAGCCTCAGCCCAGCCCCAGCCCAGCCCCAGCCCAGCCCCAGCCCAGCCCCAGCCCAGTCCCAGCCCCAGCCCAGCCCCAGCCCAGCCCCAGCCCAGCCCAGCCCAGCCCCAGCCCCAGCCCCAGCCCCAGCCCAGTCCCAGCCCAGCCCCAGCCCAGCCCGGGAGGGGAGGGTCTCCCCCAGTGGGGAGACGGGCTGTAAGGCAGAGGGCCTCCAGTTTCTGGGGGGCAGCCCCCCTCCCTGGGAGGCCCTCCTTCCCCTCGGGTGCTCAGACAGGAAGACAGGCAAGCATGTGTACACACACACATACACACATACATGTACCCACATGCACACACACGCACACCCCACTGACGGGGGCACACCCCACTGGCGGGGGCTATATTGACCCTATTCTTTGCCCTGCACCAGAGCTTCCCTGTACCCCGTGCTGGGCTCCCACCTCTGGCTGGGCCCCCCTCTCAGATGTGACAACCAGAGGACACACGCATGTGTGACGGGCCAGACTGGTAGGGTCGCCGAAGGAGGAACGCATGAGGCCAAAGGGGTAAAGGGTTGTGAGCTCATTAGGTCATCCGGGTACCAGATGGGCTGAGCCCCAAAATGGCGTCAGCGCCCAAAGACGGGAGCCAGCGGTTTCCAAAGGCTCGGGGGGCAGAGTTCTCTGTGCGGTCCGGACCCTGGGGACTCCGGAGGGGAGAGCCGTCTTAGCAAGTGGGATGTCCGTTGGGAAGTGGCCTGACACAGACACCAGCATCGCGTGGGCGCCCTGTGCTCGCCAGTCAGAGCCTCACGGGGACCTGGGAGCAAGGCTGTCTCCGCTCAGAGATAAAAGGCTGAGGGGTGAGAGGTCCAGTACCTTGCCCGATGTCACAGAACTAGCAAAAGTTGACACTAAACCCCCACCCCCCACCTCTTTCCTACAATTCCCTGTTTTTTCCCAATTATCCATGCCAAGACAACTGGGTGGAATTGCAGGAAATTTAGTTCTGGTTTAATATAAAAATTTCATACTGAAACCTGGGTCCCCGTCTGAGATGTGCAAGTGGAGGGCCGCTGAGTGGGGATGCTGGAGAGGAGAGTCACGGTGGGAGATGAACTCAGAGAGACGGAGGTGTCTCCCAGCCCCCGGATTCTGCAGTTCCAGCATCAAGGATCCTTCGAGTATCATTAAGGTTATGAGTTAGGGATTCGTTCAGTTGTAACCAAAAAACAACAAGTAATATGGCTTTAGACATAGGGGCGTATGTTTCTCACGAATGAAGAAGTCTAGAGATGGGGGTGCTGGCGTTTGTTTGGGGGCTGGCGGATCCGCTGTTCTCTGGACCGTCTCACAGTTGGCAAACGCCTGCATAGCAGCTCCTCACGTCACCTCCTCTCACCGTATGCGAAGCGACAAAGTGCAGAGCAGAGGGTGGGAGAGGGAGTGAGGGCAGTCGGTCTCCTAGCACACCCTCTTGTCCTGTGCTAAAGCCTCCTGAAGACTTCTCCACATCTCCGTGTCTACAATAGGTCACCTGACCGCCTCTGGCTGCAAGGGAGGCTGGGAAAGCAGGCACTGGCCAAAGGCGATGTGGTTAAATTAGTCACAGTCCCTCCCCAGGGGTTGGACACGTTATAACTCAAACATTGGGGTTCAGTGAGCAAGGAAGGGGCAATGGCTGGTTCCAGTCCTGCCACACGGGAGTCAGTGCTCAGCCAGAGGGGCTCTCAACACCGTAACCCACAGGGGTCTCGGGCCCCGAGGCAAGGTGGGGCACACTTCTCGGTGCCCAGATTCAGCCCTGCGGGGCCTGCACTCCTTCACTACTTCACACAACTCCTGAGTGGCCACGTGCTCAGCACTGAGTTACAGACGGTGGGGACACGAGGACAACGCCCTTCCTTTCCAGGAGTGAGTAGGGAGCTGGGCTTTGCAGAAGCAAGTGGCCCAGAGCCCCGTTCCCTCCTATTAAGTATATGTCACCTGGGACACTGTTTCTTCATACTGAGCCTGGCTAACACAGGCTGCTGGGCAGACGGAGCCTGGGGCTCTTGCTCTTGTTCTAAAAAGCCTTTCTCTCTCTAAGCCTGAGCCCCCGTCCTCCCGTTTTCTGACTCACAGACAGCTGTCCTAGAGGCCGTCGCCTTGGCATTGACCTCTCCATCCTAACAGCCTGCTCCCAGGAATCCCCATATGGCTGGGGCTTTTTCTAGTCCTGCCAGACATTCAGCTCTGGAAGCCGGGTGTTTGCAGCCTGGAGTCCGTAAGACATTGTCTAACGATGGCGCTCAGCCAGCCACATGTCCATCCCTTGGCTTGTGGCTCATCTGAATGGAGAGAAGGGCGAATTACAAACTGGATTTTGAAGACCAAGTTCCAAAACAAGCTAAAATATCTCCAAAAAAATTACATGTTGAAATGAAAAAAAGCTTTAATTCAAAGTTGATTCCACCTGCGGATCATACTTTCAGTATGGCTATTCGAACATTTGAAATCTCATATGTGGCTCCATTTTACTTCCATTGGACAGGGCTGCCTAGAGAACTGACTCTCCACAGAGGAAGCGCCTCTGACACCTCGAAGCACTTTCTCCCCAAGGGCTCTAGCTTCTGGCAGCAGAGGCCTCACCAGTGACCTCTCTTTCCTCAGGGGCAGCTGAGGAATCCGTGGGCTGTGAAGGGTCCAGAATACACCGTTGCAGCATTGCAATTGTTTTGAACAGAAGGCATTTGAGTGAAGGCTTTTTTCTGAACCCCCTTATCTACCAGAGCCCCCTAAAGAACTCAGTTATCGTCATAAACCGCCTCCTGGGAGGTTTCTTATAACGAGCCAAGATGGACTCTTGCTGCGTTGACTTCATTATCGGAGAGATGTTTGCACCACACCTAAGTGGCCATTGTCACACAGTTGTCATATCTCTCCCATTTACTCTCCTACGAGCCCATTTATCTTTCCTAAAACTCATTTGTCTTCCCATAAATGCCCTCCCCCATCTTTTTCCCCTATTAAAAAGTCATTTTCCAAAGTGTCCTTCTCTGCCCTAGCTGGTTTGGCTCAGTGGATAGAGTGTCAGCCTGTGGACTGAAGGGTTGCAGGTTTGATTCTGGTCAAGGGAACATGCCTGGGATACGGGCTCCATCACCAGTAGGCAGGAAGCAACCGATCAATGATTCTTTCTCATCATTGATGTTTCTCTCTCTCTCTCTCCTTTTCTCTCAAAATCAATAAAAATACCTTTAAAAAAAAAAAGTTTCATTCTCCCCCTCGCTTCCCCATTTGGATGGTATATGAGCCCCAAATTCTAACTGCCTCACTGAGTCACTGGAACTCCCCCATTTCTCTGTACTAATAAAAGGGTAATATGCTAATTAGACCAAAGCCACAAGGGCTGCAAGGACTGAGGGCCTTCGGCGCGGGAGAGGCAGCAGCACGGGAGGAGCAGGCCATCTCAGCAGCTGTGAGAGGACAGCTCTTGCGACAGCCAGGGGAGAAGAGACACACACACCCCTCCCCCAGTGTATGAATTTTCATGCACCTGGTCTCTAGTATATATATAAAAGCCTAAGATTGCATGACCAGACGATTGGCTGGTAGCTGTAACCTACACTGACCACCAGCAGCAGACGCTCAACTCAGGAGCTGCTCCTGGTGATGGGCGTGCTCCCACAGCTGGAGCACCACTCAGCTGACAGACGGGCACCAGACACCAGGCTCACCAGCCTCTCCTAAGGACACCTCCCCTGCGTGCCCGTGCAGCGGCAGCAGCAGGGCCGGGATGAGTGGGAGAAGTGCTCCTTCCTGGCCACCTACTGCTTCCCGCACTGCTTCACGCTGTGCGAGACCAGTATGGACAGGGGGCTGGAGCCAATGAGCTGACTGTGAGGCTGAGCTTCAGGGGTGCAGAGGTCCGCTGATCCCCACAGGCCAGGCCAAGGGACCCAACTGGTGCACAAATCCGTGCATCAGGCCTCTAGTCTATGTATATAAAAGCCTAATATGCAAATTGTCCCCTCGGGAGTTCAATCAGGAGACCAGGAGTTCGGTCGCTCACTATGACGTGTACTGACCACCAGGGGATGGCACAGAATGAAGGCAGGCCCCAGCCAGCAGCTGGAAGGCCCCGATTGGCCCTGATTGCTGGCCAGGCCTAGGGACTCTACCCATGCATGGAGTTTGTGCACCGGGCCTCTAGATTACAAATAAAGAAAAATCTGTCTTTTCTCTTGTTAATCTCTTCTGTCACTTTAATTTGCAGACCTCCAAACACTGAACTAAGAGGATAGAAAAAAAATTTTCTACCCAACATTTAGAATTAGTTTAATCATATCAGCAACATATCTTTTTTTTCTCTCCCCTCAACTTCTAAGACAATGATTACCCCTGGAGGCTGGGCTTCCAGCTTGCAACCTCTACTTCCAAGGTTGTTTCATTGCTTCTCCAAATGGGGGGACTCATGTTAACACTATGAACTATAACAATGTGTATCTGCCTGATGTATATGTAACACTATGGATATGTCTGATGTGTTTACATATTCTACTAAATTATGACTTGCACTTTTGCTGACTTATAGGAGAGTGTTCTTGCACCATAAACCTGGCACCCTGGACAGCAACCTCTTGCTCAGGTCTGGAGGCTTCGCTTTAATCAGAAGCGTGCGGAGCCTGGAGCCTGCGGTGCGAAGTGTAACCTGAATATAACGGCCGCCTTGAGCCCACCTCTGCGGAGGACGCACCGCACTGCACACAAGCCAGCGAGCTAACTCTGGCTCTGAGAGCCTCGCTCCACGCAGCGCAGCTTCCGGAAGCTCCTCTTGACTCCTCCTCTTCCTGTACGCACGCTGGGTGCTCCGCCTTCCTCCCCCTCTCTTCCCCCGGCTCTCCTTCCTTCCTCATCCCTTCCTTCTAACCCGACGCCCCTGAAGAGTCATGGCCATCGCTTTCAAGCTGTGTGACCTCGAGCAAGTCGCTGTGGACAAAGACAGAGGTTCTATGGGAGGTGGCCTCACAGGGCGATCTGGTCATGAATGGCTAACTGGGCAGGTCAGGTGGGCAGTCACGTCCCAGGCCTATCAAAGGTTGATCTTGGCCTTGAGTATTGTTTTTTTGTTTGTTTTTTAATATATTTTATTGATTTATTTACAGAGAGGAAGAGAGAGGGATAGAGAGTTAGAAACATCGATGAGAGAGAAGCATCGAACAGCTGCCTCCTGCACACCCCCCATCAGGGATGTGCCTGCAACTACAGTACATGCCCTTGACCAGAATCAAACCCGGGACCTTTCAGTCCGCAGACCGACGCTCTAGCCACTGAGCCAAACCGGTTTGGCATTGAGCATTGTTTTTGTGCATCTAAGTCAGCAGACCTTTGAAACGCCAGAAGCAGTCCTCTTTTCCAGATGCCTTTGGAGGCATAGCCACCTTCAAAGGAGCACATGCTCTTGTTAACTATCCTGTAATCCAGCAATTTTCACCTCTTTACATCTCATGCCACTCATAAACTAATCACTAAAATTCTGTGGAACTTGAGAAAAGATATTATATTTTTTGCTGATCTGACAAAAAATATTTTTTTTTACTGACTTACAAAAGATTTATAATAATAGTTATTTAATTACCTACACTTTTTGCTCCAAAATGACTTTTTACAAAATCAGATGCCTATTCTTGCATATGACAAGATTCGACAGCCAGGATTCGATATAAGGATTTCTGGTACCAAGAGTTAGCCAATCAGATGCAACCTTCTTGTGCCATGCAAACAATAAGATGCAACTCTATTATGTACCCTATATATTTATGGTTAAAGACAGGGAATTCACACCGGACAGTATTGCTGTGCTGGCCATTGTCATTTCTGTGATGTGAGAATCGGAAGGAAGAGGCCAAGGCCCTGACAAGGGAATTGCATGTTTTAAAAACTCTTGCCCAGCCAGGTGCGCAGTTAGCTGGAACTTGTCCCTTACGAGTTTGATTCCTGGTCAGAGCACATACCTAGGTTGTGGGTTCAAACCCCAGTTCGAGCATACGGGAGGCAACTTATGAGTTTCTCTCTCTCATTCCCTTCCTCTCTCTAAAAATTAATTAACATACTCGTGGGTGAAAATATCCTTGCAACACATAGTTGAAAATTGCTGCTATAATCCAATTCTCACCTTGCTTTCTCCCAACTTCATTTAATCTTTCTTAGTTTCCTCATTTCTGTAAACTATCATTTTAGAGCACATTTAAGATCGTGCTTTCTGACAATTATCCTCAGTTTGGTTCAAATAAATTCTTTTTTAAAAAACTATATTTTATTGATTTTTTTACAGAGAGGAAGGGAGAGGGATAGAGAGCTAGAAACATTGATGAGAGAGAAACATCAATCAGCTGCCTCCTGCACACACACCCCCCCATTGAGGATGTGCCCACAACCAAGGTACATGTCCTTGACCAGAATCGAACCTGGGACCCTTCAGTCTGCAGGCTGATGCTCTATCCATTGAACCAAACCGGTTTTGGCTCAAATAAATTCTTATAAAAATTCTCTACAGGTTTGGATGCTTCTTATGCTGGCTTTGCCAACCCCCCTGTTTCCTCACCTATGGAATAGGGTGATAACGTACCGCTCCTCATGGGTTTTTGTAGGATTGCGTGAGATCATGCGTGTAAGGTCCCTGGCATCTAGTGTGTACTCAATAAACATTCAATTCTTTCTAAAAATATACTTTATTGGCTTCAGAGAGGAAGGGAGAAGGATCGAGAGATAGAAACATCCATGAGCGAGAGCCATCGATCCACCTCCTGCATGCCTCACACTGAGGACCCAGGCACGGGCACCAACCAGGAATCGAACCTGGTTCCTGCGTCGATGCTCAACCACTGAGCCACGCCAGCCAGGCAACACTCAGTTGAAGGACTCCTTGTGGTTAATTAGGCAAAAATTCATAATCAGAGTCTAGCCGCCAGTGCTGACAGGGGCTTCTCACGGACGCTGCACCTCAGGAGAAGCCACAGACGGAACCGCCAGCTTTCTGCGCTGTGACCCTGCCTGCGGAGCCAGCCCCTATAAAGGAGTTCCTGGAATTGTCTTTCAACCAATGGGTGAGACCTGTCACATCCAACATCCTCATTTGCATTTTTTCTGACCAATCAGAGCATCTCCACAATGACCAATCAGAATGCATGAGTCTGACTAATGAAGACAGTGCATTTGGATGAATAAGACATTTGGGTTTCCTCGTTTGCATAGAAACAGACCAATCAGGGACGGGGGTGTGGAGCTTTATAAGAGCAGGCCTCCCCCTTGTTTCAGCCGAGGGCACTTTGGGTTTCCCTTGAAGGCTGTCTCTCCTGGTTCTGCCAGCTACTAGCATATCTGACTGAAGTTGCTCCTCCTTCCACAGCCAGATGGAGGATTCCTGCTGGCACTGGCTTGGTCCCTGCAAACTTTTGTCAACAACCCCAAGCCCAAGAGAACCCCTTCCTGTGTCCTCCCCCATTTCCTCCCACCTCCCCGCTGCCCCAGGCACCTGTTCCCCAGCCTCCACCTCCAAGGCAACAATTTTTTTAAAAAAAAATTTTTTATTGATTTCAGAGAGAAAGGGAGAGGGAGGGAGAGAGAGAGATAGAAACATCGATGATGATAGAGAATCATTGATCGGCTGCCTCCTCACACCCCCTAGTGGGATCGAGCCCACAACCCAGGCATATGCCCTTGACTGGAATCGAACCTGGAACCCTTTAGTCCACAGGCTGGGGCTCCATCCACTGAGTCAAACTGGCTACGGTCAAGGCAGCAAATATTGAAAACTCTTTATTTCAGTGATGGAGCACTCTCCCGCTCCCTGGTGGTGGAGGCTGGGGACAGGCAGGCACACACAGTCGGGGTAGACCTGGGAGGAGGAGGGGCAGGAGACACGGAAGAGGGCACATTAGAAATGCTTCTCGTACTTGGCTTCTTTTTGCCACTTTCTTACAACGGCCGAAGGTAACTTTAAAGGATTTCTCATTCTTAGAAAACACACAAGTCAGGCCCGGCTGGCAGGGACATGCTGTGTACAGGCCGAGGAACATCTGGGAAAGGCGAGATTTGACTTTGACCCTGGCTGCTGCTCTGCCCTCAGTTCTGAGAGGCAGCCCCCACTTCCACCCCAGCCCAGCTCTGGTCGCATTTGCTTGCACACAGCAGAGGGAGGGGCCTAGGCGTAAAGTACCCGCTCACCCAGCTGCACAGGGTCTGTGCCTCTGGCTGCCTCCTCCATGCTGGCTGAGGATTGAAATCGTCAGCCGAGAGGCGATGGGGGACAGAGGGGCGATGGGGGACAAGCGATGGGTGACAGAGGGGCAATGGGTGACAGAGGGCGATGGGGGACAGAGGGGCGATGGGGGACAGGCAATGGGTAACAATGCTGTATGCCCAGCACTGGGGGCCATTGATCTGTGTGTCTGGGGTGGGGGAGGCAGGTGACACCCCCACTCAGGGTGGCATTTCTTAGCCCCTCGTAGACGCAGATGGCAAAACAGGTGTCACCTGAGATGTACCAGTAGTTCACTTATTTGCCTCCTACGCCAGAATGTAGCTCTACAAGGGTGATGATTTCTGTGCCTCGCTCACAGCCCTGACCCAGCGCCTAGAAGAATGATTGACAGAGAGCAGGCGCTCAGTAAGGAGTGAATGGCTGGGTGTTGACTGTCCCTTGCCGGATGTGACTGGGGGTGGGGAGAGGGCAGTGCGCCTGGGTCTGCCTTTCCTTCCGGCATCCTCCACCCACACTCCCCACTGCCCCCACTCGCTTCACTCTCACCTGCCAGGGTGCCCACCCCTCGTCCCCAAATAGTACAGATCTCAGGACGGCACAGAGGAGGGGACTATCCTCTGGGTTCCTTACCAAATTGCTAGCTTGCTGTGTCTTTAAAAGCGAGCTGCTGGAAGGACTCACAGAAGAGGAGGAGGCCCGGGAGCAGCAGCCTCCGAGTCACGGCCCAGGGGTGCTGGCGGCATTCCTAAGGTCCTGCCAGGCTCTGCCACGTGACTGCATGTGCCGCAGGCCTGGGGGCCGGTGGCTGGTGTGGCTGCCAGGCCCGGCCCTGACAGGACAGGCTGTGTGGGCTGCAGGCCGCAGAGACGGAGGAACAAGCAAGGGGCCGGGGTGGACCTCTTCCGGAACCGCTGCTGCGTTCCTGGGGCTGCCCTCAGAGCAGTCCGGGCTCTGGCAAGATCTGGGTTCAGCCACAGCTCTCCAGCTTGCTGGCTGTACGATCTTGGGCAGACTTCATAACTTCCTGAGCCTCAGTTTCCCCACCTGCAGGACATCACAGGGGCGGTGCAAGGCTTAAACAGCAGGTATTGCACTTCGTATAGAACGGGCGCCGAATAAGCAGGAGCTGTTACCGTCTTTAGAATCAGAAGATCTTGGAGTGAGAGGGGTTTCAAAAGATGCTCTCATCCAATCCAACTGTATATTGTTACTAATGAACATTTTTGTTACTGTCGGATGCCACTCTCCCCTCCTCAGCTCTGGAGAAGAATTCCGATGAGTGACAGACAGCAGTGCTGAGGCAAAGCAAGGGAATTTATTAGGGAGGCAGAGCAAGCTGACTGGTTGGGAAGCGCAGCAAGCAGGTTTATTATGAGTGCACTTGGCACAGAGCACAAGCGGGCAGTTCAGCTAGTTTAGCCTGTGGGGTCAAGGGTTTCATAACTTTTCCCCTAGTCTGCTTCAAGGTTCCCCTTTTACATTGTTGCAGCTTTTCCCGGAATTTACAGAACACTTGGCGATTTTATCTTGGCAAATCCCAAGACTGCTGACTTCTTGTTCAGTGGGTGAGGTCAACGCCCCCTCCCCCCCCCCCCCCCGTCCCTCATTCCACCACCACCCCCCCAGGCAGCTATCCTTCCTGCCTAACATCCCCCCTCAAGTGACACCTGTCAATGCTTTGAGGGCTTCAGAGACTTCATCTGAGGGCGCAGGTAGCATTAGGTGGGTCTTGTTCTCTATGTCCCCAGGCCGGTGACCTAAGCTAAGTGTTTTCTGGGTAAGCCAGAGTACCATCGCCTCTCCGTGCGGCAGCCCAGCTCCTCTTGCTTAATAAGTTACAAAAGGATTTTGTGGCTGCAGGTTGCTCTCACTGTAGAGTCTCCCTTTGTCCTTTAATAACAGAACCCCAAGCTTTAGCGGGACTCATGAAAACCCAAACGAAAACTACATTTCCCCGTCTCCCTTGCAGCTAGCTACAGTCATGTGTACGAGTTTTTGTTTTTTTTTCAAGCAAACATAGTTCATGCTGCCTGTAGGTCATACCCTTTGCAGACTAAGTCAGTCCAATCAGGATCCATCTTGGGGTGTTTGCTAAGAATCCTGGGACAGAGATATTCCCTCTCTCTAGAAGGCACCACATGCATGTGTGAGGTGGATTTGTGGGTAAGAGCCTGCTCCAGAGCAACAGGCCTGGGTCCAAAACCCGGTCCCACCCTTACTGTGAACCCTTGAGAAGGATTATTGAGCCTCACCTCCCTGTTTGTGAAATGGGGATGATTGTATATTACCTTGCTGTAACAGTGAGTTAATACAGATTAGAGAGCACTTTGTATAATGTCTGGGACGTAAGTTGTCAGTTAACCCTAGCTGTTTTCTGTTTTTCTTTTTAAATATATTTTATTGATTTTTTTTTTTTTTTTTTTTTTTTACTGAGAGGAAGGGAGATGGATAGAGAGCTAGAAACATCAATCAGCTGCCTCCTACACACCCCTACCGGGGATGTGCCAGCAATCAAGGTAAATGCCCTTGACCGGAATCAAACCCGCGACTTTTCAGTCCGCAGGCCGACGCTCTATCTACTGAGCCAAACTGGTTTCAGCAATCATGCTACATTTTAATGTCAAGTGCTTTCTCTCAGCATCAGTGATGAGCTGGTTTTGACACAGTTCTTTGTTGCCCCGCTGGGATGCTCACTGACCTCCCCATTCCTTTGGGGTGACTCTGCCAACAGGGGACAGGTTCCTTCCCATTCCACTGCATGTCACTGTACATGTCCATGTACAACACAGACGTGGCTCTGCCAGTGAACACAGCATGACCGTATTTGTCATGGAAATCCAGTGTCCGCTCTGGTGGGCCTGTTCGCACTGAGACGTCTTAGCAAGTGTTGGGTCCATGGAAACTTCTTGAAGCTGAAGACGGAACTGTAGCAACGGCAGCTGCCGGTTTGTTGGAACTCCGCGCCAAGCACCCTTTTATTTATAGACTAGAGGCCCAGTGCACAAAGTTCGTGCACGGGGTGGGGGTGTCCCTCAGCCCAGCCTGCACCCTCTCCAATCTGGGACCCCTCTAGGGATATTCAACTGCCTGTCGGACATCCCTCTCACAATCCAGGACTTCTGGCTCCCAACTGCTCACCTGCCTGCCTTCCTTATTGTCCCTAACTGCTTCTGCCTACCAGCTTGATCACCCCCTAACCACTCCCATGCCAGCCTGATTGATGTCTAACTGTTCCCCTGCCAGCCTGTTTGCCCCCAACTTCCCTCCTCTGCCAGCCTGGTCACCCCTAATTGCCCTCCCCTGCAGGATTGATCGCTTCCAACTGTCCTCCCCTGCAGACCTGGTCCCTCCCAACTGCCGTCCCCTGCTGGCCATCTTGTGTCCACATAGGGGCAGGATCTTTGACCAAATGGGGGCAGCCATATTGTGTGTTGGAGTGATGGTCAATCTGCATATTACTCTTATTAGATAGGATAGAGGCCTGGTGCATGGGTGGGGGCCAGCTGGTTTTCCCTGAAGGTTGTCTTGGATCAGGGTGGGGGTTCCCTTGGGCTGTGGGGTGGCCTGGGCGAGGGGCCTGTGGTGGTTTGCAGGCCAGCCACACCCCCTGGTGACCCAAGTGGAGGCCCTGGTATCTGGAATTTACCTTCCACAATTGAAAATGTAGCCTGGAGCAGAGCTAAGCCTCCTGCTAGCTCCGTGGTGGCAGCCATTTCTGTTTGGATTTGTTTACCTTCTATAATTGAAACTTTGTATCCTTGAGTGGAGGCCTAGGCCGGCCAGGGCAGGTGGAAAGCTTGGCTTCCTCCATTGCCAGAGGAAACCCTAGCTGTTCTCTCCAGCTCTGTGGTTGCTGCATTTTTCTTGAGATTTATCTTTTATAATTGAAACTTTGTATCCTTGAGTGGAGGCATAGGCGGCCCAGGGTGTGTGGAAAGCTTGGCTTCTTCTATTGCCAGGGAAGCCAAAGCCTCTCAACTGCTCTCTGTGGCTGCAGCCATCTTGGTTGGGATTAATTTGCATACTCACTCTGATTGGCTGGTGGGCGTAGCAGAGTGATGGTTAATTTGCATATCGCTGTTTTATTATGTAAGATTAGGTAGGATATACTTGCAGTAGAAAGAGAACTGGCTGATTCTCCCAGGGGTACCCTCGGACAAGTCAGGGAGCTCTCTGAGCCTGTTTCTTTATCCGTAAAGAGGAACTGGTCACCTCTCTGAGCAGCGGCATCAGCGCACTCGGCGCCTCTCCAACCGCACACGGGCATCTGAGCATCCACACTTCACGCACATCCTCACAAGTCCTCCCCCAGTGGCCCCCCTCCCCCTCGCACAGTGCTCACATAGTCCCTCTCAGTCCGTCCTTCCACACTGCCTCACTCCAGGTGCATTCTTCAGCTCTGCCGCTTCCACACAGCCCTCCAGCCCACCCCACACATCCCACCCCATCCCTTCCCAAGCTCTGCCCTGAGGCCGCCAGCCTCCTCCCTGGCCAAACCCCAGGGGAAACTCTCCCCAGCCTCCCCTTCACAGGCCCAGAGGGGGTGAGCGCCACCGGGTTCCCTCTGCCAGGAAATGCACAGAGGCCAGGGCCGGAGAGTGACTTTAATGTGTCTGAGCTGGACTGGGAACAAGATGGGGCCTCCGAGGCCGCTGGCCCAGGGAGCGGAGGAGGACGGCCGTGTCCCCGCATCGTCCTAAATCATAGAGCACCGGCGGGGACAGCTCGGGTCCTTGGGAATGCAACGCAAGCCCATGCGGCAGGGGCATATGATGTTGATGTCCCCCTTGGTCTGTGGGAAGTGAGTGTGAGAGTTGGGGTCACCAAGCTTCCGGAAAGAAGGGCGTTTAAACTTCTCGAGGAGCACAAGTCATGTGAGTGGGACCTGAGGCCTGTCAGCTCTGCAGCTTATACCTTCAGGCCTTAGGCAACTTTGTCTCCGTTTCCTCATCAGAGGAGCTAATCATTGTGACCCACCTCCTACGGCTACTAAGGATTAAATGAAATAAGTTTGATCAAGTGCTCACAATGAAAAGACCCTCTGGCCACCTCTGCGAGAGTCAGGCCAGGGCGGGGCCTGGCTGCTCCCACGGGCACTGGCTGGCACCTCCCAGACAGGACCTCGCGGGCCGGCCGGGCCAGAGGAGAGGAGGCGGGCAGGAACAAGATGTACTGTGCACGCTGACCCCCCTCCCAAACCCCCTCTCCCCGTTTCCACCAGCTAATAACCAGCATGCGCAACTGAGCTGTCGCTGCCAGGAACACATCCTCTTCCCAACAACCTGGTGGGGGAGGTCTGTAACCCCATTTTACAGATGAGAAAACCAAGGCCAGAGAACAGAAGTGCCCTGTCTGAGGGCTCTGCCACTGAGAGCCTGCTGCTCTCCCGAGTGAGGTCAGGGTGGCAGGGGTGGGGGTCGCTGGGGAGAATGTCTTTCCCACCCTGCCTCAGATGTTCATTCAACACACATTTGTTGCTCGGGCACTAAGCTGAGGGGTGGGGGCTCAGAGATGAGTGTGCTGCCATCTGTCCTTGAACGGCTCTGAGCGCCGCTGCCGCTGCCGAGGACTCAAACGCATGGCCATCAGAGAGGCCGGCCCTGTGGAGGGTCTGGGCCCGGCGGGATTCCAAGGAGAGAAGGCCTGACAGGGAGTGGCCGGCAGTGCAGGAGGAGGAGTTTGCCAGGAGGAGGAGGAGGGCACCCGGGTGAAGAAGCCGGGCAGCCATGTGGGCTCTTATCCTTCACCCCAGCGCCTCACCTGGGGCAAGCACACCATGCTTTTCCTGCCCTTGGGGGCACAGAAGTCACCTTCGGTGTCCAAGTTCATGAGGCAGCAGTCGCTGGAGCACTCCAAGTGGTGGGAGCACGGAGCTCCATCCCTCTGTGGGGAAGCCCTGCATCACCAGCTCTCCCCGGAGGGCGGGGAGGGCGGGGGAGGGCAGGGGAAGATGGGGGGGGGGAGCAGGTGGGGGAGGGCGGGAGGAAGGTGGGGGAGGACGGGGGAAGGCGGGGGGAGATGGGGAAGGGCGGGGGAAGCTCTTGCCACAGCCCAGGGTGGGAGAAGAGAAGCCCTGAGATGTCACTCCCAGGGGCCACCCCACAGCGTGCCCCTGCCCCAGCGCTCACCTCCCTCTCCTTCCCGGAGCCTCATTGCCGCGGGCCCCAGAGGGTGACCTGAGCTGGGGAGCAGGGACCCCAGATCACACTCCAGGGGGGTGTGCAGACAGTCGGGAGAGAGAGAGCTGGGAAAGGGAGGAGAGCTCACTGCGCCCAGAAGCGGGGGACAGGGGGGGACAGAGCAGGTGGGTGAGGCGCGGCGGGGACCCGGCGCTGGGAGGGGGCGCTGGGAAGCGGGCGCTGGGAGGGGGTGCCGGGTGCGGGTCCGGCTGGCCACAGGCGCTGCCTTTGTCCCGGCGCCCCGGGAGGTGAAGGGCCGGGGCGCGGGGAGCCCGTCCAGCCGCCGGCCCGGCCGCAGCCGGGTCTGCGGGTCCCCCCCCCCCGCCCCGAGGCTCCCTCCCCCCCCCCCGCGGCGGGCGCACCTTCAGGCTGCTCTGCCTCCGGAACAGGGAGCCCCCGCAGGGGAGCAGCAGCCACGCCAGGATGGCGAGCGCCGTGGCCATGGCCGTGGCCGCGGGATGGAGCGCCTCCGGGGCACGGGACCCGGAGGGGGTGCGGAGCCGATCCCCGGGGTGAGGGCGGGGACGGTGGGCCGGAGGGGGTGCGGGGGTCACCGGGGTGAGGGCGGGGCCGGCGGGCCGGAGGGAGGAGCAGAGCCGGTCCCGGGGTGAGGGCGGGAACGGCGGGCCGGAGGGGGTGCGGGGGTCCCCGGGGTGAGGGCGGGGACCGCGGCCGGAGGGGGTGCGGAGCCGGTCCGGGGTGAGGGCGGGGCCGGCACCCGCCGCCCAGCGCGGAGGCGAGCCCCGCGGCCTGCCCAGTCCCGGAGCGGAGGGCCGGGAGCACGGAGCCCGCTCAGCCTGGGACGGGCCTGACTGTATAGATTGGGGGCCCCAGGGCCTCCTAGATATCGCTTCCAGAGAAAAACTTAAAGCTGTAACGGAAACTTGCTCCTGAAAATTTTTGCAAAACGTATAAACCGAAATGGAAACCGCTTCCTTCTTGGTATTCTGACCCTCCGTCTGCGGGCGCACCCTCCCCTTCGGGGTGACCCGGCCCAGACCCTCCCCGCCCGCCTCGCCAGCTGAGACTCCCCCTCCTGAGTCACCGCCTGTCCAGGGATCTGCCTGTGAGGTGTGGGGGTGAGGGGGAAGGAGAGAGGAACCGCAGGGGGAGGAGGAGGGCCAAGGGCGATCCGGACCTGGGCAGCAGCCTTTCCCGGGACCAAGCTCCCACCTCGCCCAGCTGCCTGCTCCTGCCCTGGCCGGTTTGGCCCAGCGGATACACAGCCTCTGCCCGTGGACTGAGGGGTCCCCCCTTGATTCCGGTCAAGGGCACCACCCTGGTACCTGGGCTCTGGTCAGGAGTGCGTTTGGAGGAACCAATAGATGTGTCTCTCTCACATGGATGTTTCTCCCCTCCACTCTCTCTAAAAATCAATGCGAGAATGTCCTCTGGTGAGGATTAACAAAATAAATAAGTGCTCGAAAGAAAAGATGGGAGGAGCTCTGTCTCTCCCTCCCCCCCCCCAACTTGTTTTTCAAGATCCACACCACCAGTGCAGTGGGTCCCTCGCGGGAGGCCGCAGCTCCTGTGGCAGTGGCTGCACACGGTCAGAGCTGGGCACGGCCAGCATGGCCCACTGGTTGAGCGTTGACCTATGAACCAGGTGTGTTGATTCCAGATCAAGGCACTGGTTGGGTCCCCAGTGGGGGGCATGCAGGAGGCAACTGATCCATGGTTCTCATCCTTGATGTTTCTATCTCTCCCTTCCTCTCTGAAATCAATAAAAATATGCATATTTTAAAGAGTTGGGGTGTTGGAGGGCAAAAGCTAGGCCCACTTTTCTGGACTTCAGGATGGTACCAGCCCCCACCCTGCCCACCAGCAAAATGCCCACTAGCCCTGGGTACTGTGAGGACAGAGGCCCCTAACGTGCCTCAGTGCCTGGCACCTCTTGGGTGCTCCCTAAGTCAACTGTTGAATGCGTCAAATGGGGGTGAAACATGCCCTTGGCAGCCCCTCAGATCCTGGAATTCAGCCCCTGAGGGTGGGGCCCATAGCCCTGGGCCCCCTGAGTACTTGTCAAGTCAACTAAGTGGAAGTTATTTCCCAGGCCCCAAGCTGGTACCAGCAGGGACAGGTCACTGGGTTACAGGAAACGAGCCAGGTGTCACCACACACACCACCATCACTCATTGGGAGGCAGCCCTGGGCTTCCTGCAGCCTCTATGAGCATCTCCGTGAATTCCAATGGTTAGATTAACCACTCAGGAAATGTGGATGGTCCCAGCAGTCACTAGCCCAGTGGTCCGCAAACTCAGTAATCAACAGAGCCAAGTATCAACAGGACACAGAGAAGGGAGCTGTCTGCTAGTCGGAGAGAGCTCTTACCCAAACCCGCCATGCCGACCCCCTGATCTCGCTTCCAGCTTCCAGACCTGGGAGGAGAAGAGTCTCTCGTTTAAGCCACCCCGTCTGTGGAGTTTTGCTGTGGCAGCTGAGCTGTCTATTTGGCCTTTTCTTTAGGAATAGCAGCCTGCCCGGCTGGTGTGGCTCAGTGGTTGAGCACTGACCGATGAACCAGGAGATCACGGTTCAATTCCCCACATGCCCAGGTTGCAAGCTTAGTCCTCAGTAAGGGTGTGCAAGATGCAGCGGATCAATGATTTTCTCTCATCGTTGATGTTTCTATCTCTCTCCCTCTTCTCTGAAATCAATAAAAATATTTTTTTTTTTTAAAGAAGAACAGCCCCACAGTTCTGAGAGGGTTTTGTGTCCATTACCTCAATCCGTCTTCCTTGCATTAGGGTAGTCAACGCTAGTGGTCACAACTGAGAACTCCTGAAGGCACAGAGATGCCTTCTTTGCCTCAGTGGAGTGTGAGATGGGGCGGAGACCGTTCTCCCACCTGCAGCCATGCCAACCATGGTCATCGTGGAAGATGGAAGAGACAGAGGGAGGGACACAGGGACCCTTGAAGGCTCAGCCAGTGTGCCACAGGTCTCTTCCGCAGACCACCCGCCAGAACTGGTCACATGACCCCACCTTCTGCAAGGGAGGCTGGGCAGTTACGGGAATCTGGAACATTTGGTTTACTCTATCATTTCTGCTTCATAACTCGTATGCCCACCTACAGATGAGGGTCAAGGTTGAGCAACAGGCCCTAACAGCACAAAACATTACAGAGTCAGCTATAACCCGCAGGTGCGCTAGCTGCTGAGCCTATGCTCTTCCCACACCCCTCCACCGCCTCGGGCGGCCAGAAGGCCATGTCCCCAGTGCTGTCATCGCTGTGTCCCTCTAGCAGTCACAGTGTGAGACTCTTCAGACCAGGGCCTGCCGCGGAGGTCAGCTGTTCACCTGTCCGTGAAGTTCGCTGTGTCTTCCACCTCCGCTGAACTGGCCAGGAGCCCCGGGCTAATAAATCTCTGCACAGATCACTCCGCACAGTCACTCTGCACAGTCACTCCGCCCTGCGCATTTGGTCCTGCCGCCGTGCGTGGGAGGAACTGGAAAGTAGTGCTGACTGCTCAGTAAAGGGAGGATTTGGAGGCCAGGGCCAGCAGCTGTGTCTTAATGGGCAGGTTGGGGTCCTTGATCTGGGGGCCAGGGGCCCCTGGGAAGTTTATTGAAGGCCCAGAGGGGGGTGTCTTTGCAATTCTCGGCAAAACATCTTATGCATGGCTTTAACAAATTATTTTTTAATGTATTTCTTTATTGATTTCAGAGAGGAAGGGGGAAGAAGAGACAGAAACATCAACCATGAGACAGAATCATTGATCGGCTGCCTCCTGCATGCCCCCTACTGGGGAGCGAGCCCTCAACCCAGGCATGTGCCCTTGGCCAGAACTAGACCGGAGACCCTTCTGTCCGCAGGCCAACGCTCTATCCATTGAGCAAAGCTGGCCAGGGCAACCAATTACTTTTGGCAGAGGACTGCAGTTCTCCTTGAGACCAGTTCACAGTGTTGATTTTAAGGTGAGGAAACCGAGGCCCAGAGAAGGAAGGGCCTTCCCCCAGTGACTCAGCACAGCCAGGCCTCCCCCCTCCCCACTGCCCGGCTCCCGGCTCCGAGTCCTGCGCTCTTTCTCCCGGGCCAGCAGCCTGTCCAAACTGGCTGGTGCTGGCTGCAAGCATGAGCCCGGACACCTCTGCACCGTGAGGAGGGCGGGAGCAGGTCACAGGGTCTCTGGGCCAAAGGGGTGGTTGCTGAGCCACTTGACCTGTGGATGTGGCCACAGCTCTGCCGGTTGGTCAGGGCCCAAGCCTGGCCACCCCAGCCTTGTATGAGAGAATGGGGGCAGCTCAGGTCAGGGGAGCCCCTCCTGGGAGACTGTTACCCCGTCCTATTCCCTGTCCTTTCCCCTCCCCTCCTCTGACATTCTCCAGGGACTCTTTTTCTTTCTTGCTTCTTTCTGGTGGTTTCCATGACAATGTTCTTACTGGTCTACAGCAAAATGGAAAAAAAAATAATAATAAGGGTAATTTTTTGGTTAAAAATAAATGTATTGAACTTAAATAATGATCCTTCATTCTGAACTTACATCCTCCCTACTTCTCAGGGGTCACTATGTTTCTATGAAACAATGGCAATAGCCCAACGGTCCTTTTGTTCGGTTTTCCATGTCATTGCGTGGTTGTTATGTATGGTGTTAAATATATAAAGTGAGAGAGATTCCCCATAGTTTAGGAAAGTTTTCTTGGTCTGAGAAACCCACAATAAAACCCTGAGAACGGAGACCGCTGTGACCCAGCGCGCTCCTGGCGGCGACCTGGGCGAGCGCCGCAGGGCCCGGGCCATGACCAACGGCCCCTCTCTCTCTCTCTCACTCTCTCTCTCTCTCTTTCTCTCTCTCTCTCTCTCTCTCACACACACACACACACACACACACACACACACACACTGCAAGGGTCCGGGCTCAGAACACATCTTACTGCTTTCCAGGACAGGCTGAGAAGGGAAGGGGCTGTTGGCTCAGCGGAGGAGGAAGACCTGGAGGGAGAGGACAGAGCCAACTGACCAGCAGCCCCTTGCAGACCTAGCCAGGCCCTCGGGCCCTGGGGCTTCTGCCTGGAGGACAGAGGTGGGCAGCCATACCTGGCGGGCACTGCCCCCACCCATGGAAACGGATTGAGCTCCTCAGAGGGAATCCTCACCACCTCCATGTTCAGTCCACAGTGGGCTCCACACAGCAGAGGGGTGCCCCAACCTGGTGCCTACCCACACTGCCTGAGTGCAGGGCGCATGCATAGACTCACTGACACAGATGGCCCAACTCTCCTCCTGCTCAGTGAGTTTCTGGTCCATGTTAATCCTCAGCCCATCGCCCACTTCAGGAAGCCAGGAGATAATCATGATTCCTTTAGCTGCAAATGAAAGAAGCTAACTTTTTTTTAAAAAATATGTTTTTTTATTGATTTCAGAGAGGGAGAGTTAGAAACATCAATGATGAGAGAGAATCATTGATTGGCTGCCTCCTGCACATACCCTACTAGGGATCAAGCCCACAACCTAGGCATGTGCTCTTGACCAGAATTGAACCCAGAACTCCTCAGTCCACAGGCCAGTGCTCTATCCACTAAGCCAAACCAGCCAGGGCACAAACGAACTTACCTATATATATAAAAGGCTAATATACAAAGTGTCCCCTCAGGAGCTGGACCAGGAGTTCAATCACTCACTGTGACTTGTGCTGACCACCAGAGACTCAGAATGAAGGAAAGCCCCAGCTGGCAGCTGGAAGGTCCTGATCGGCCCTGATCACAGGTCAGGCCTAGGGACCCTACCCGTGCACGAATTTTGTGCACTGGGCCTCTAGTTTAAAAAATAAAAACCAAAAGAAATAATCCTGGGTCAGCAGCTACATGAGGCTGGCTTCAGGGTCCCAGAGACACACATTGCTGACACCAGATGTCTTTCTCCTTGGCTTCAGCCTTCACAGTCATCCTCATTCTCTGCCTTTCTGGGCAGGGGGTGGGGAGGGCAAAGCTGTACAAAGCCACTAGCATCTCCCTTCAACACCCATACGTAAAACCCTAGATAACTTTGGCCCAAGTTAGGCCAATCATGTGGCTGAGGCTGGGGGACTGGGGGGCTGGGGACTGGGGCAGCGGGTACTAGGGGGATAGGGACTGGTATTAGCAGGACCTCCTGGAACCTGGGCAGAGCAGGTTCCCAAAGGCAGGGAGATGTGGGTCCTCATGGGAATGGAGGCAGAAGGCAGAAACACAGGTGTCTGCAACATCCTGAGGCTGCTCTGGGTGAGTTACAGACATGCTCCTTTAGCCAGGGGCAAAGGAGGGCCCTCAGAAACCTGAGCCACTGCCTCCCGCCCCAAAATGCTCCATAGACCAGTAGAATTCAACCACTTCTTATTTTAAATTACAAAAGATATATTTTATGCTGGCATTCAGACAACCAGTAGATACTGTTAGCTCGATCCCCACTGGGGGGCGTGCAGGACTCAGCCCGCTGATGCTTCTCTCATCGATGTTTCTCTCTCTCTCTCTCTCTCTCTCTCTCTCTCTCTTTCTCTCTCTCTCGCTTTCCCTTCGTCTCTCTGAAATCAATAAAGACATATTTTTTTTAAAAAATAAAGTCACTGTTTTTACTCCTTCCCTCCATGTTTATGTTTTTGTCATTATTTTTTACTTACTTTGTGTGTGTCGGTGTGTACCCCTTAATTGGCTGTTGTAATTACACATCATCTTCCTACTTTTGCCCATTAACCTTTGTACTAGTGTCAGTGTTGACTGATCCACTGCTTTTATTATGTTTGTCTTTGTCAATGAGAATATTCTTTGCAACATTTTGTTATGCAGATTTTTTATTTATCTTTATTTTTGTTCTCCTTAAGAAGAAGTCCCTTTAGCATTTCCTATAATGCCGGTTTGGTGGTGGTGAACTCCTTCGCTTTTTCTTGTCTGGGCTTGATATGCTGTTTTGTCATAATTTGTTCACAGCAACAAAGAACCACCCACACCCTCCCCACCTCATTGCCCACTGCCAGCTCTCCTGTCATTACCACCAGCCAACTGTTACCAGGTGCCTGCCCAGAGCAGGCCCACTGCTAAAATAACAAATTTGGCCCTGACCGGTTTGGCTCAGTGGATAGAGCATCAGCCTATGGACTGAAGGGTCCCAGGTTCGATTCCAGTCAAGGAAATGTACCTTGGTTGCGGGCACATCCCCAGTGGGGGGAGGAGGCAGCTGATTGATGTTCAGACTCTCTGGCCCTCTCCCTTCTTCTCAGTAAAAAATCAATGAAATACATACATATATTTTTTTAAATTTATTTTTTTTAAATAAATTAAGATTCAAGCTTTAATTTGCCCAATGCCCAGAGAGAGGTTCACATGAGAAGGGCCGCAGGCAGCAGCACAGGCTGCCGTGGGAGACGTCGGCAGCCCAGTGCAAAGGGGAGAGAGGGGCGTTGAGGCGGGGAGAAGCTGGTCACGGCTCAGCCAGACTGGCTCCTGCGGAGTGGCTGGAGATGAGACCCGGCCTGGGAGGCTAGGGGCAGGCACGGTGGCCAGATGGTGAAGGGCCTGACATGCACAGCTAATTCCTCTGCGACTACCATGATAACTGGGGCCCAATGGCCATATCTCCTCGAACCATGGTCGGCAAACTGCGGCTCTGAGCCACATGTGGCTCTTTGGCCCCTTGAGTGTGGCTCTTTCACAAAATACCGTGGCCTGAGTGAGCCTATTTTAAAGAAGTGGCCTCAGAAGAGGTTTAAGTTTAAAAAATATGGCTCTCAAAAGAAATTTTAATCGTTGTCCTGTTGATATTTGGCTCTGTGGACTAATGAGTTTGCCGACCGCCGCCCTAGAACAAAACTCCACCTGCTTTGGCTGTAAGTGCATGTATACTTGCGGGGTCACGTGGCTTAGCTTTGGGGTGAGGAAAGGTTCGCTGTGGCAGTGGGGAGCCCCGGAGGTTTTTGAGGATGATGCGATGTGGGACTAAGAGTATCCTGGAGTGATGGAGACCAGAAGTCGGAACCTCACTGCCCCAGTCCTGATGTCAGGATCCGGGGAGCACCCGTGGACACTGGAGACCCGGGCAGCGGTGAGATGTTCAGAATGGCTGCTTGGCTGGGTGGGAGGAGCAGTGGAAGGTGAGGTCCAGTCCCCAGCTGGTGTCATGGGACCACAGGGAGCTGGCTGAGAGCGGCCCTGGTCGGGGATCCTGCAGGAGGCAAACTGATAGATGTGTTTCTCTCACATTTTCTGTCTGTCTTTCCCTCTCTCCCTAAAAATCAATGGAAAAATAGTCTCAGGTGAGGATTAACCAAAAACAAAACAAACAAACAAAAAACAGCCCTAATTGGTTTGGCTCGGTGGATAGAAAGTAGGCCTGCGGACTGAAGGGTCCCACGTTCGATTCCAATCAAGGGCATGTACCTTGGTTGCTGGCACATCCCCAGTGGGAGGTGTGCAGGAGGCAGCTGATCAATGTTTCTCTCTCATCGATGTTTCTATCTCTCTATCCCTCTCCCTTCCTCTGTAAAAAAGCAATAAAATATATATTTAAAAAAAAAAAAAAACAAGACTAAATGGCTCTAATCCTCTTTGTGCCCCAGACCAGTCATGTGACCTTGAGCAAGTCAGTTTCCCTATTTGGGCTTGTTTTCCCTTCAGCAAAACTGCCAGGCTTGGCCTGGGACTAGATGGTGGCTTTCAAACCTGCCTCTGAAGGACAGTGGGTCCCAGAGCTGGTCAACAGGATCCGCCTTCTAAACCAAGGAGCAGCAGACTGCGACCGGCTCCCATTGCAGGCCCTTCTCCCATAATGCTGTCTGACGCCAGCCGCAGCCGGCACTGCGCTGTGGGCCGGCCGGGAAGGGATGAAGGTGGGAAATGCAGCGCGTGGCCAAACCTGAGTGGTGCCAGGCGGCTGGCAGTCTCCCTGTGACGGAGACTTCACGGTGCGGGTTTGTTTGCACATGCACTCTGCTTCCTGCGGCATTTCCGGGCGCTTCGCAGAGGACTCTGGGACTCCGGGGTGCCCGTTACCCAAAGGGACTGGAGAGACATCGGACTCAGCGCTCCCCAAGGGCCTTTCCACGGCTAATCTTCCATTTTCTCAGCGAGCGTTTCCTAGCTCCTCGGAGACTGATACTCATTAACTCAGGTAATCCCCATAGGATCTTCCCAACAGCTTCACAAGATAAGTACTATTACCATATTCTTTTATTTTTTATTGATTTTGACCAGCATTGAACCTGGTCAATTGTAAAAACTTATTATTTTTTCTTAGTGTTTGTTTGTTTTCCAGAGGGGAAAGGAGTGGGAGAGAGAGCCAGAAACATCAATGATGAGAGAGAATTATTGATCGGCTGCCTCCTGCACGCCCTGCACTGGGAATCGAGCTCACAAGCTGGGCATGTGCCCTGACCAGGAATCGAACCGTGACCTCCTGGTTCCTAGGATGATGCTCAACCACTGAGCCACAGCAGTGGGGTGTGGTTGAACGTTTAAGAGCCAGTGATCACCGCCACACTTCCTTTGCCAACTCTAGGAGTTGCAGAAGCACAGTGAAGAGCCCCCCTCAGCCTGCCTGAGAGAAGATGGTTTAAAACACTCGCCTGCCCTTCCATGCACCCACTACCCCCAACCCATGGACACAGAGTGTGAATGAGAAGTAACCTTGATTTTTTTTTAAGCTGCTAACATTTGGAGGTCGTTTGTTACTGCAGCGAAGCCTCGCCCATCCTGAGTAACCCAACGTTACACCGTCTGTTGTTGATTACCTTTGGCGTCAGCCCCCAAATCTGCCTTCTCCCGGAAGCTCCCTGGGAGCACGGGCTCCACACTGCGACCTGACAAGCAGGGAGAGAAAAGGGAGCCTGTCCCCGAGCAGGCGAGTGGGGTGTGTTCTGGGAGAGGTGCCAGCCTTTGTCACGCTCTGGGCTAGGCTGGGTGAGATCGCCACCAGCCCTGAAGGCCCCGGACAGACACTGCTCCTCAGGCTTCTCTCCCATATTCATTTATTGGCTCTCCTTACTTTTATTCCGCATTCTTAAGGTAGGAATGACGGGAAAAGCAGGAGGAGCACTGCCCTCTTATGTCCTGGGGGCACTGCAGGCTGACTATGACCTTGCAGGCCTGGATCTGAACCTCCTCCTCCGGGTGGATGACCAGGGCGAGCAGCCGGTCAGCCAGTCGTGACTTTTCCCCAAAGAGAGCTTCGTGCAGAGACTTTTCGTTGTAATGCCATTTCACGGCGCGGTAGTGTGGCGTATTCCGGCCTTCACTCAGCCGCTCGGCAAACACCAGTACCTCGAACAACAGACTCCCGGATTGTTTGGACTGGAACAGATTCAGAAAGTTGGCGTGCACCTGTGATGGGGATGAAGAGAGGGTGGCAATGAAATCCCAGACAAATCCTAAAGTTCTTCCATCTTCCTATTACCTCAACTCCTAATTTCAGAGTCAACTGTACAGGAGCATTTTAATTTTCATTATCATCTATATATATAAAAGCCTAAGTGACCATAATGACCAAAGGACCGGAATCACCAGTCACTATGACATGCACTGACCACCAGGAGGCAGACACTCAACAAAGGAGCTGCCCTGTGGTGGTCATGCACTCCCACAGCGGGAGCACCACTCAGCCAAAAAGCGGGTGGCGGTGGAGCCAGAATGAGCCTGCCACTTCGGCGCTGCCACATCCCCCAGGAGTCCAGATTGTGAGAGGGCACAGGCCAGGCTGAGGGACCCACTTGTGCACAAATCCATGCACCGGCCTCTAGTTCTCTAACATAATTATCTTGTGGTCATAAAACTTGAGTTATTTGGTAATGACATTGATTCTGGGAAATATGTCGTGACAAACTTCAAGGTTTAATGTGTGGTTAATTTGTATAAATGTTTGGTGTGTTTGAGAGGAATGTGCATTTACTAATTACAGAGCATTCTGAGGATGTCTCAAGCTGGTTTGTGTTATTCTCAGCAAGTATACCCTTAACTAGTTTCAGGATTTTATCTATTAATTGCTGAAAGAGTAAAATCTTCCAAGTCTCCCACTGTGGTAGTAGATTTGTCAGTTTTTCTTTATAATTATTCAGCTGTGAGAAAGAAGGAAATCCTGCTAATTTGTGACATCATGGATGGACCCTGAGGACCTTATACTAAGTGGGATAAGCCAGATAGAGAAAGACAAACAATATGTGGTATCACTTTTATTTTTACGTGGAATCTTTAAAACAAAGATAAGTCAGAAAGAACCACCAAGATGGCAGCGTAGGTAACCACCTGTACGCACTGCCTCCTACAGTCACATCAAAATTCCAACTAAAATGCAAAACCACCATTGTTCAGAACTGCCTGAAAGCTGGTTGAATGAAGCCCTATAACTAGAGGAGAAGAATGCATATCAAGACTGGCAGGAGGGGCAGAGGCACTGCATGGATGAGTCCCGCACCCACAGTGCTATTTTTTCAGTCGGGAGGAAGATTGTCTCTGCAAAGACTGCCCATGAGAAGCAGGGGGTCCCAGCCCCACACTGGAACCCAGACCAGAGTTGCAGAGCTGAGAAGAGAAGTCCCTGTAACTTTGGGCTGTAAAAATCAGTGAGAATTGTGGCTGAGTGACATGTAAGATGCTAGAGTCCCAGGTAGTCCTCTTAAAGGGCCTGCACACAAACTTAAACTGCCCCAAATTCTGAGCTCCAGCACCAGGGGATCCAGACACATATGGGGAGGAACTGGATGGTATGGCATTGGGGCAGGAACTCGAGGGTGGATTTCTCTCAGACAGGGTTGCTCAAAAGATCCCTTGCTGGGATCTTCCTTGTCACAGGGCTGAGTGGCAGCCATATCTGAGTTTCCATCAGCCTGTTTCACCCTGTTTGCTCTACTCTGGGGATTCCCTGAGACTCGGCCCCACCCAATTTGTAGCCCCACCCAAACTTTTCCATATGAATGGCCCATCCTGGCTCAGCCTTCAGACTTTGCTAAAATCTTTCGAACAAGCTGCAGCTGGAGACAGCATGCCCCAAACTTATCAGTAAAAGGCTCAAGACTGGACAGTAGCACCAACCTGCCTTCTTCACACCTGGGCCTCATCTCCTGCACAGAAGTTCTCCCACTGTAGTCACAGCTGGTCCTCACAGCCAACTGGCCTAGAGGTCAACTCCTCCTAGTGACACCAACAGCAATCAAGGCTCAACTATAAGACTGTGCACACAGCCCACACAGAGGTGCCCCTAGAGTCTGTCAGGTGTCTGGGGAGACTGAGACACTGGGCCCTACTGCACACCACACAATTCCAGGAGACATACTATCTCTCTCTACCTAATACATAGAAACAAACACAGGGAAGCACCCAAAATGGGGAGACAAAGAAACATGTCACAAATTAAAGAAATGGAAGCAAGCAAACTACTGTATAGAGTGTTCAAACCATGGTTATAGGTTACTCAAGGATCTTCATGAGACTTTCAGGGATCTTAGTGAGAATGTCAAAGACATGGAAAAGAACCAGTCAGAAATTAAGCATACACTAAAAGATAAAAAATAATTAACAGGATTCAACAGTAGAGTAGAGAATTCCGAGAACCAAATCAATGGTTTGGGATATGAGGAAGCAACAAACACCCAGCCAGAACAGCAAAAAGAAAAAAAAAAATCTAAAAATATGAAGCAAGTGTAAGTAGCCTTTGGGACAACTTCAAGCATACCAAAATGTGCATCATGGGGGTGCTGGAAGGAAATGAGAGAAAGCAAGGTATTGAAAACCTATTTGAAGAAATAATAACAGAAAATTTCCCATCCCTGTGAAAGAAACAGACTTACAAGTCCAGCAAGTACAGAGAGTTCCAAACAAGAGGACTCAAAGAGACCCACACCAAGACACATCATAATTAAAATGCCAAGGGTTAAAGACAAAGAGAGAATCTTAAAAGCAGCCAGAGAAAACAGCAAGGGAGCTCCTGTATGACAGTCAGCTGATTTCTCAACAGAAACTTTGCAGGTCAGAAGGGAGTGGCAAGAAATATCCAAAGTGCCGGGACTGGTTTGGCTCAATGGATAGAGCGTCAGCTTGGGGACTGAAAGGTCCCAGGTTCGATTCCGGTCAAGGGCATGTACCTTGGTTGCGGGCATATCCCCAGTAGGGGGTGTGCAAGAGGCAGCTGATCGATGACTCTCTCTCATCGATGTTTCTAACTCTCTATCTCTCTCCCTTCCTCTCTGTATAAAATCAATAAAATATATTAAAAAAAAAAAAGAAATATCCAAAGTGATGAATAGCAAGGACCATAACCAAGATTATTCTACCCAGCAAAGCTATCATTTAGAATTGAGGGTCAGATAAAGAGCTTCACAGACAAAAAAAAAAAAAAAAAAGCTAAAGGAGTTCATCAACACCAAACCAGTATTACATGAAATGTTGAAGGGTGGTTATTGAAGAAGGAGGAGGAAGAGAAAAAGGAGGAGGGGGAAGGGGAGGAAATAAAAAATATGAACAATAAAATGGCAACAAATCAAATCTAAAAAAAAAAAAAAAAAACAAGAAATCTAATGAACAAAAGAAACTGGTGAATAAACACAATCAGAGGCATGGAAGCATGGAACAGACTGACGAATCTCAGAGGGAAGGGGTTGTGGGAGGAAGAGGTTAACTGAAGTCCTTGCCTAAGAAGATAAACAATAGGGTAGTGAAGGCATGGGGTGGGGCAGGAACCAGGTGGAGTGGGGTGATGGGGAAAAGAAGGGGGCATCTCTAATACTCTCAACAATAAAGATTTTTTTTAAAAGAAAAGTCAAAGTCGTAGAAACAGAGATAAATGGTTGTCAGGGGTTGGAAGAGGGGGAAGTAGGGAGCAGTTGGTAAAAGAGTACAAACTTAAAACTATTAAACAAATAAGGTCTGAGGCTTTGTGTAAAACGTGTGGACGATAGTGGATAGACCTGTGTTAGAGCATTGAAATCTGCTAAGAGATTCGAACTTAAATGTTCTCACCACTCCCCGCCCCCAAAAGTAGATATGAGGAATCCTTCACCATGCATACATGTTAATCACCACACTGTATACTTGAACTATCCTACATGTTTATTTGTCAATTTACCTCAACAAAACCAAAGGGGGGAGAAAAAATTTGTTTCCTTGTAATTCTATCCAGTTTTGCCATCTATAGTTTGAGACCATGTTATTAGGTTTATCTAAATTTAGAGTTGCTTTATCCCCTGAACCATTAATTATTATGGTGGTGATCTTCTCTATTCCTAATAATAGCCTTTGTGATAAGTAACTTTTCCCTAATATTAAGGTAACTACAGCCGAAACTGGTTTGGCTGAGTGGATAGAGCGTCAGCCTGCAGAGTGATAGGTCCCGGGTTCGATTCCGGTCAAGGGCACATACCTTGGTTGCGGGCACATCCCCAGTGGGGAATGTGCAAGAGGCAGCTGGTCGATGTTTCTCTCTCATCGACGTTTCTAACTCTCTATCCCTCTCAATTCCTCTCTGTGTAATATATATATATATATATATATATATATATATATATATATATATATGTGTGTGTGTGTATTTATTTATTTATTTAAATATATTTTATTGATTTTGTACAGAGAGGAAGGGAGAGAGATAGTTAGAAACATCGATGAGAGAGAGAGTCATCAATCAGCTGCCTCTTGCACATCCCCCACTGGGGATATGCCTGCAACCAAGGTACATGCCCTTGACCAGAATCGAACCCGGGTCCCTTCAGTCCCCAAGCCGAATATCCATGGAGCCAAACCGGTTTCAGCAATAGTGTTTTGTGTTTTTTTTTTAAGTAACTATATCAACTTCTGTTTTGTCGCCTGTGTTCCTCATTCTCAGAGTTTAGAAAGCCCCTCAAAGGAGAGCCTCCTCCCAACAAAACTGATTCTGACTCTTTGGGGGGGGACAGCGCACAGGCAGGGAAGGAGCACCATGGTCTTGTCAGGGCTACGTCTGTCCGGAGACTTCTTCCCTCCCCAGTATCCGAGGTGGCATCCACCAGCCCCTCAGCGCTCCCTTCCTCACGTGGCAGTTGAGAATATCATAGAGCAGGTCATTCTTCTGTGCCAGGTGGCTCAGCAGTCGTACGGCTTGCACCTAAATAAGGGAAATAGTAAAACAGGAGAAGGCAGGTGAGTGTGGCCTGAGCAGAGAAGACACAGGTCTCTCCTCTGCCCCTCCCCCTCCTCCCCCCCTCTAGATGCTGTGCCAGGGCTGGTCACGGGGCAGGGCCTGGGCCATGGCCTTGAGGCACCTGTGCCAGGTTATAGTCCGACTGGAGAATCTCCATCAGGGCGGGCATCACCCGGCGCAGCTGTGGGTGCAGGAAGTCAGGCAGCGGGAGGTTGTTGAGGAGCCTGAGGCCAGCGATGTGCAGCTCCGAGTCCCAGATGGTGGATATCAGCTCCAGGACCTTGATGAAGTGCTCCTGGGGGGAGAAGGGTCTGCTTTTGTATGACCTCACACTCCCCCGGCCTCTGCCTCCACTCTCCCCGCCCCGCCCAGGACGCCTGAGCCGAACCCAATAGAAAATTCCATCTGACAAACTCGCAGCATCCTTTGACCTCGTTGGCCATGCCCACATTCTTGAGGTTCCTTCTTCACTTGGCTTCCCTTTCAGTCTGCTCTCCTGGTTCTTGTGCCCAACCCCCTCTTGTCCGTCTTCATCACTCCTTAGCGATGCCATCCAGACTGAGTATGAAGCGCTATCCATATGCCGTTTCAGGCCTCTCCTCACCTCGCCTATATGCCTATATGCAGGTGCCACTTCCACCTCTTTCCCAGAATGTCTGATAGAGCCCAGCCCCCACCCCAACCTGTTTCTCCTGCCACCTCCCCCATCTCAGCTGTTCCTTACGCCTTCCTTCCATCTCGCGGGCCAAAAAGCTAGCCCTCCTTGAGCACTTTCTCTCTCACACCCTTTTCCCAAACCTTCAGAAAACCCTGTTGGCTCTACCTTCAAAATCCATCGACAGTCAGGCCACTTCTACCACCCTCTCCCGGCCACTGTTCTCTCATCTGATTTCTGCAATGGCCCGGGTCACCCTGCTCCCACCACCCCCTCCCTGAGCGCTGTATCTGTTTTCAGAACAACAGACATGTCACTTGGGTCACTCGTCTGCTCAAGAGTCTAGTTCATTGAGGGTAAAAGCTAGAGTCCTTACAGTGGCTTACAATCCGCCTTTCCCCCGTTTCTCCCACCCCAGCCCCGTTATTTCTTCGGCCTCATCTCCTATTCTCTCCTTTGCTTCTATGTTCCCATTACAATGGCCTCTTAGCTATTCCTGGAACATGCCAGGCACACACCTATTTTGGGGTTTTTGTATAGGCTGTTCCTTCTACTCTCATTCTTAATATTCATGGCTCACTCCTACCTCCTTCAGGTCTTGAATGTCACCTCAATGAGACTTCCCCGACCACCTCCTTCTTGAAAACTGCTACACCAGCCCTGGCCCATTTTTCTCAGTGGTTAGAACATCAGCCTCGGACTGAAGGGTCTTGGGTTTGATTCTGATCAAAGGCACATACCTCGGTCGCAGATCCACACCCCCAGTAGGGACGTGTACGGGAGCATCCAATCAATGTGTCTCTCTCACATCGATGTTTTTTTCTCTTTCCCCCTCCCTTCTTTTATAGATAGATAGATAGAAATAGATAATTTTTTTATTGATTTCAGAGAGGGAGAGAGAGATAGAAACATCAATGATAAGAGAGAATCATTAATTGGCTGCCTCCTGCACTGGGAATCGAGCGTGCAACCTGAGCATGTGCACTGACTGGGAATCCAACCAGTGACCTCTTGGTTCCTGGGTCAATGCTCAACCGCTGAGCTACCCTAGGCTGGGTTCCCCCTTCCTTCTGCTCTTTCTAAAAATCAATGGAAAAGTATCCTCAGGTGAGGATTCACCAAAAACAAAACAAACAAAAAACAGCTGCCACACCATCCCATACCAGCCTTCCTCTCCCCATCTTTTAATTTCCTCCATCACACTGTCACAGGTGTAACACGCTTTTTATTTTTAAACTTTTAATTTTCAAATAATTATAAATTCACAGGAAGCTGAAAAAATTGTACAGAGAGGTCCTTGTGCTTTCACCCAGTTTCCCTCAATGGTCACCTCTCCCATCGACAGCATCAAAACTAGGAAGTTAGTATTGGTATGGCGTGTGTTTAGTGCTACAGCACTTTATCAGGTGTCAATTAATGTTTCCACCACTACAATCAGCAGAGTATTCCACCAAAACTGTCCCATCACCACAAAGATCTCCCTTGTGGAACCCTCTGTAGTCATACCTCTTTCCTCCAAAACCAGGCCTAACCACTGGCAACCACTCATCTGCTTTTTATCTTATAACTAGAGGCCCGGTGCACAAAATTCGTGCATTGGGGGGAGCAGTGTATCTCAACCCAGCCTGCACCTCTCCAATCTTGCACCCCTCGACGGATGTAGGGCTGCCCATTTAGGCCCGATCCTTGTAGGCCTAAACAGGCAGTCAGACATCCCTCTCACAATTCAGTCCTGCTGGCTCCCAACTGCTCGCCTGCCTGGCAGCCTGATCACCCCCTAACCACTCCCCTGCAGGCCTGTCACCCCTAACTGCCCTCCCCTGCAGGCTTGATCATCCCTAACAGCCCTCCCCTTGCAGGCCTGCCCCTCCCCCCCGCAACTGCTCTTCCCTGCAGGACTGAGTCCCCCCCAACTGCCCTTCCTTGCAGGCCCGGTCACCCCCAACTTCCCTCCTCTGCTGGCCTGGTCACCCCTAACTGCCCTCCCCTGCAGGCTTGATCACTCCCACCTGCCCTCCTTTGCAGGCCTGGCCCATTCCAACTACCCTGCCCTGCTGGTCATTTTGTGGCAGCCATCTTGTGTCTACATGGGGCAATCATCTTTGACCACATAGGGGCAACCATCTTGTGTGTTAGAGTGATGATCAATTTGCATATTATTCTTTTATTAGATAGGATTCTGACAGTTGGGGAATGTTGTAGAGATAGCATACTTTGTGACCATCTACGATTTTCTCAGTACAATGTTCTTGAAATCCATCTAGGTTGTTGTGTGCATCAGCAGTCCATTCCTTTTTATTACTGAGCCGTGTTCCATGGTATGGGCCAACAGTTTGTCTAACCGTGATCTACTGAGACTCGCTGTGGTTGTTTCATTTTTTACAAAGTTTCTAAGGATGATTGTACACAGGTTTTTGTACAAATGCAAGTTTTCATTTGTCTAGGATAAGTGCCAAGGAGTTTTTCTAGTAAATTTATAGTTAGATATTTTAAGAAACTGCCAAGCAATTTTCTTGAGTAGCTGTCATACCATTTTACATTCCCATCAGCAATGTATGAAAGATCCAGTTCCTAGATATCTTCGCCAGCATGCAGGGCTGTCACTAATCTGGAGTTTAGATCGCGTAACAGGTGTATTGTTGTATCTTATTGGGGCCTTAATTTGCATTTCCCCAAGGGCTGGTGATGTTAAACATCTCTTCCCGTGCTTATCTGCAGTCTGTGTATCTTCTTCAGTAACATTTCTCAATGTCTTCTGCCCAATTCTAATTGGATTGTTTTTATATATATATATATTGAGTTTTCAAAGCTCTTTATACAATCTAGATATATGTCCTTTGTCAGATATGTGGTTTGCAAACATTTTCTCCCAGTCTGTAGCTTATTTTTTTATCCTCTCATCGGGATCTTTCATAAAGCAAATGTTTTTTCATTTTCATGAAGTCCAATTTCTCAGTTCTTTATGTTACAGATCATGCTTTTGGTATCATTTCTACAAACTCTTCAGCAAGCCCTACGTCCTACAGATCTTCTCCTTTGAAACTGCGGCAGCGCAGGCATCCCAGCCTTCCTCACCAACCTCCTTGCTTTGCTTTGTCTCCGTAGCACCTCATGACACATTTGATTATTTGCGTATTGCCTGCCTTGCCCTGCTGGACTCCAAGTCCCACTGGTACAGGGGGTCTTTCCCGTTCTGTTCACTGCTACCTCTCCAGTGCCCAGCACAGTGTCCTGGTACCAAGCGCTCAGTGTACGTTTGTTGAATGATTAAAGGGCTCTTGGCTTCTGAGATGCAAGGTGCTTGGGCCAAGAGGTATTACTCAAGACAGGTAACCTCACAAGCTGTGCCGTTGTGAGCCACAGGAGAGGGAGACAAGAATACTGGCGTGAGGACCACAGCAGTCCCACGAGAGCCCTGCTCCTCCCTGCCCCCACCCCTCACTGTCTGCTAAGATTCAGGCAGAGAGAACAGCGGGTGTGAAGGCCAGGGCGTGGGAGGGCATGAGACTCACAGTGTAAAGGGCTGGCGTTGGGACAGGGGAGGAGCACCTGAAGGAAGCCCCGCAGGAGGGGGATGGGATAAGATCCCTCTGGAGGTGGGGTCTGACTTGGAGAATGGGGGTGAGCTCCATTTTCCATGTGTTGGGTTGGAGGGCCACTAGGCCGTCTAAGCCGAGCAGCTGGCCACAGGTCTAGAGGCCAGGGGAGCCCCATGCTGCGGACAGAGGAGGAGAGCACATCTGGATGGAAACTGTGGCCAGGGAGTGGCTGCTGCCCGGCAGACAGAACAGGGGTCGGGTCCTCAGGACACAAGCGCTGGGGGAAGAAGGAACAGCGATGCCCAGGGGCTTGTGAAAAACACAGCTCCCTGCTGAACTGGACTCTGGGTACGGGGTTCCCAAAATCTTCATTTTTAGCCAGTCTTCTGGGCAATTCTATAAGCTGAAGAACCACTGCCTTTGAGAAACTGAGGCTAAGGGATGAAGGAGAAGCAACAAGAAAGACCTCTGTTCCCCAAAAAAGAGTTTGAGGTAAAAAAAAAAAAAAAAAATTAAAGTGTGAAAATACCAAGGCTTGGGAGCAGGAGGAGAGATACTGCCACGAAACCAGCAGGCAGGGCAGGTAGAGGGAGCACACCGATACAACCGGCCTTGAAAAGGGGGTCATACCATCCCCCCAGCCACTCCCCTCCTGCACACACACCCGGGAGAGCCTCCGTGACCACAGGGAGATGTGTACAGAATGTTCACAGCACCAAGTGCAGACGATACCAGGCATAACCCGGGCATTAAATACCAGGGAAGCAGTGAAGGGGCGGCTGGAGGCACAGGCATGCCATTTACAGGCTTTGCCAGGAAGCTGCCGCCGTTAGACACGTGCCCAGTAAGGCCCGGGCTTACTTGTCAGTCCCCCCTGGGAACAGGTAATTGGCCAGAATGGGCGTGGCCCCTGCAAGGATGTGAAATCTGAGGTGTTTAAGGTCCTAAAAAACGCAATTTCCTCTCTTGGTGTTCCCTCGGCTCGCTCGCTCTCTTGCTGCTCACTTTTTTTTTTTTTTCGTTCGTTCTTTCTTTCTTTCTTTCTTTCTTTTTTTCTTTCTTTCTTTCTTTCTTTCTTTCTTTTTTTTAAATATATTTCATTGATTTTTAACAGAGAGGAAGAGAGAGGGATAGAGAGTTAGAAATATCAATGAGAGAGAATCATCGATCAGCTGCCTCTTGCACACCTCCTACTGGGGATGTGCCCGCAACCAAGGTACATGCCCTTGACCGGAATCCAACCTGGGACCTTTCAGTCTGCAGGCCGACGCTCTATCCACTGAGCCAAACCGGTTTCAGCTTCTCTTATTTTTTAAACATATTTTTATTGATTTCAGAGAGGAAGGGAGAGAGAGAAAGAGATAGAAACATCAATGAAGAGAGAGAATCATTGACCGGCTGCCTCTTACATGTGGATTGAGCCCACAACTAGGGCATGTGCCCTTGATCAAAATCGAACCTGGGACCCTTTAATCCACTAGCCGATGCTCTATCCACTGAGCCAAACCAGCTAGGGCTCTTGTTGCTCGCTTCTGACTCGTGGCTTGTGGGGCTCCCACCATCTGCATCACCCAGATGGCTCATGGCCATGTGGGACCCACACAGTGGGCTGAAGAGCTGGATCTAGCCTGATGCTGTGTGGACTCCACTCCACCATGGCGGAAACCCTGCACACTGGCTTTGCTTCTGGTTCTGCGGAAGCCCCAGCTGCATATTTCCCATGCAAATGAAGTCATTCCTTCTCCCTTGGGACTCCCAGACAATCCCTTTTCTCGCATTAGTGCTGGAGGAATCGCACCGCCCAACCCTCCAGCAGCACACACAATTCAGAGGTCTGCCTGAGGGCAAAGGGATAACTGGGTACAGTGGGGAGAAGGGAGCAGAGCCAGCACATCATTGTCGAGGGGAAAGGCAAACCACACCGTACGTACAAACGGCAAACTTCCAGGTACGTGACGCTGAAAAACATGGCGGCTGCGCTTACCTATTCATGTACTGCCTGCCTGCCCTGCTGCCACGGAAGATCACCCATGTGGACATGGTCAAACTACAGAGAAATCAAGGGCTTGAGTAACAAAATGCTGGGAACCGACTGCGTCTGGTCGGGGAGGAGGCTGGCTTGGGGAGGGCCTCAGCAGTCTAGTTCTTAGCCTGGTTCTGGTTAATGCACGTTTTGTTTTATTGTTATTATTTCTACTGTACACATGTAAGATGTGTGTAAGTTTTAAATACTTTACTTACTTCCAATTTGGGAGAGACAAGACCATTTGTTAGAGAGAAGTTTGGAGGTGAAAAAAGAGGCTTTTGAAGATGAGAGGGGCTAGAACGTGCTGAACGCAATGGCAAGGAGCTGAAGCGACCGTGTGCGACAGCCAACCAGGAGGCCCTCAAGGATGGGATGCGACCAAGACAGACGAACACTGGCGAGGTTGCAGAGAAAAAGGAACCCTCGTGCACTGCTGGTGGGAATGCAGACTGGTGCAACCACTGTGGAGAACAGTGTGGAGTTTCCTCAAAAAACTGAAAATGGAACTCCCATTTGACCCAGTAATCCCACTCCTAGGAATATATCCCAAGAAACTAGAAACATCAATCAGAAAGGATATATGCACCCCTATGTTCATAGCAGCACAATCTACAATAGCCAGAATTTGGAAACAGCCTAGGTGCCCGTCAGCAGATGATTGGATCCAAAAACTATGGTACATCTACACAACGGAATACTATGCTGCCACAAAAAAGAAGGATTTCTGATCATTTGCAGCAACCTGGATGGAATTGGAGAACATCATGCTGAGTGAAATAAGCCAGTCAATGAAAGAGAAACACCACATGACCTCACTCATTTATGGATAATAAAGAACATTATAAACTGATGAACCAAAAGATAGATATAGAGACAGTAAAGCAACAAGTAGACTGTCAAATTACAGCGGGGAGGGTAGGGAGATCTGGGGGAGATAACAGATCAACCAAAGGACTTGTATACATGCATATAAGTACAAGCAATGGACACAAAACTCTGGGGAGGGAGGGTATGTATGGGAGGGGGGAGCAATGTTAAATTATGTACACAGATCATAAATAAATAAAATAAAATAAAATAAAATAAAATAAAATAAAATAAAAAAAGACAGACGAACACTGACCGCAGATGGGAAGCAAGCCGAGTTTCCATGGCACCAGCAGGATGGGAGTGGAAGCATACAGGCTGGGCTTGTGCTGGGACTTGTGACCCCATCTGAGGTGGGGCGGCCTGCTGGGACTGAGCCCTCACCCTGTGGAGTCTGTGCCAACTCCGGGTGGTGTCGCCACTGGGCTGAAGTGTGGAACACCCAGCTGGTGGCAGAAAGAACCTCAGAGGGCTTTCTGCTCTTTGGGGTTCTGAGATACTCCTAGCCCTAGAGCCCAGTCCAGCTTCATCCTGGGAGTCAAAGGCTTTGGATGACCCTGCTGGGAATCTGACCACCATTTCCCACTTATGGTATTTCCAGGGGGAAACCCGTTTCTGGTTAATAAACTCAGACCCAAACAAAGTTCTGGAACCTGACTACTTAGCCTACGCCTGTTAAAGGGCCCGTGGGCTGCGGGCATCCGGTGTGCTCGGCCCCACCGCGTGCCCCTGGGCTCACCTGGATTTTGAGCCTGAACTTCCTGATGCCAGAGAAGGCCTTAAGGGTGTTCAGAGCTTGGATTTTGACACTGTTGTCCTTGTCATCCAGCATGGAGCCCACGAGCATGATGTCATCAGGAGTACAAGCAGAGGCCTAGGTGTACCGGGAGAGACGGAGGAGGCAGGAGCAGTGCCTGTCCTAGGCCCAGGGCCCCCATGTCACGGAGACCTCTCCCCACCACCCCTCCCGCCATCATCAACCAGAGGGACAGGTCCAGGACCCCGTCTGGCCAGTCAAGGGGGCAGGGGTGAGCGGGAGCCGCCGGGGGCCAGGCTGGCTAGGAGGGACCTCCTGCTTCCCGCCCCTCACCTCAGCTGACAGCAAGTACACACAGCGCGTGATGTTGTGCAGGATCATGCCCTTGGCGTACTCGTCGTGTTTGTTCTCCAGAGAGTTGAGAAGCCTCCGGAGCTCACCTGAGTCCCCCCCGTGCCGCTCTCGCTCGATGGCCAGGCCTAGACAGCCAACCCAGCCAGTTCAGGCTGAGGACTCAGAGTGAAGACAGAATGGGGTTGGAAGGGGTGGGGGTGCGGGGGAGGACCTGGGACAAAGCTGCCTCGCCTCTCCTGCCTTCTAAATGTTTACTCTGCCATTTCCTGGCATAAGCAGTGACACGCAGTCTCCCATCGTAATCAGCATATGGCGATGATACTCCAGCAGATGGCAACAAAGCGTCTTGCAGGAGGGATGGCCCTTTTCTACTTTGCCCAAAGTTGTCATAAAAACTAGTATGGGCTCTGGGCATGTAGGTCCCCCAACTCTCTCTGCGTGTCACTGCTGATGCCTGACACTCACGCAGTGGCGACCCAGGAGCCAGAGTGAATGGAGAGTGTGAAGACCTGCCACATGAGTCCTGAGGACCCCCGAGTCCCAGGCCCCGTGCTGGGTGAGGTTAAGGAAGATGGAGAAGAGAGGAGAGAGGAGGAACTGGAGTCACCTCTGGTCCCTCCCACACTGGAGGCTTGGGGCCGAGTCCTGCCCCCAGGGCCCAGACACTCACGGGCGATGCAGGTGGGCGAGGAGGTGGAGATGGGCGATTGGTCTCTCATGCCAGCCCGGATGGCCTTGTAGAGCAGGTAGACGGCCCCGGCGCCTATGGTCAAGCCCACTACGCTTTTGCGGACACTGAGCTGCCCCAGTGGGGAGACTTTCTTGCCCATGTCCTCAGAGCCACCCTGGGCCCAGGTGGGAGCTAGGCCCAAGGCGCCTGGTAAGGGCCTTCCGGAACCAGAACCCTGGCAGAGCCAGGAACCAGGGTACCAGAATCGGAACCCAGGCAACAAAAGCAACGGAAGAAATGGTGCTCGGTAGCAGGGAGGCCGGAGCTGCTTGGAAGGGGAGAAAGTTTAGCTCAGAGGCTGTGGGAAATGACGCTCAAGAATCTACTGGGATACAAAGTCTGGCAGGCAGGTCTTCTCCCCGCTTCCTCAGGGCAGCCGGGCTGGTGGGGTGCCAGCAGGGGGCTCCGGAGGCTGCCGCTCCTCCATTAGAGGGCAGCAGAGGCCCAATTTCTGGGCTGGGCCATTGAAAGTTTCTGGGAGGGGTGTTTGGGGTGTGCCCACTGGCAGTCCCCGTTCCCTCACTTCCCTGGCCCTCCTATCTTCCATCCCTTCACCACAGACCCTCTGCTGGGCCCAGGAACTGCTGCAGGCAGCCTCTCCCCTCCCTCCAATGCAGGGGTGCAGTATAAGACGTTCTGCAGAGTCTTGGGGCAAATCCACCATCTCCCGGGACCTGCATGTGCTCCTGCAGTGTGCAGCCTGAGGGACCAGCGCTCTGGAGGGTAACTGGCTGCATCCCCAACATGCAGCACCGTCTTGCACTTAGTAGGTGCTCAAGCCATGACTTCTGTCGCTCTTTGAGGACTCGAGGGCAGAACTGGCACAGAATCCAAACACAGGCTCCAGGCCCCTTTAACCAGTGCGGCCTAGAGCCGTGGTCGGCAAACCGGCTCACGAGCCACATGCGGCTCTTTGGCCCCTTGAGTGTGGCTCTTCCACAAAATACCACGGCCTGGGCGAGCCTATTTTGAAGAAGTGGCATTAGAAGAAGTTTAAGTTTAAAAAATGTGGCTCTCAAAAGAAATGTCGATCATTGTCCTGTTGATATTTGGCTCTGCGGACTAATGAGTTTGCCGATCACTGGCCTAGAGGAAGGGACTGTCCTTGCGTTGGTCTCAGTTTGTGGATTTCTACCCTGAGACCCAGGTTTATCGTTCTAAATCCCCAGGTTTAAGGTTTGGGTAGGTCTGTGCCTTTAAACTGGGGGGGCTTACATCTGTGAGTACCACCCCCACCCCACCTCGCCCACCCCAGGCGGGACGAGGCTTGAGGCCTCTTCTGGGAGAGCCCAGCTGTGGAGCCTTGATCTTCACTACGAGGAGGATGGGGCAGGCAGCCAGACCCTCCCATCCTCTCCTTGCCCCATGGCCCACCCCTGCGACCTCACCTCTGGTGTGGAACCAGGTGACAGACCCCGAGCCAGCGTCGAGCACGGCTGTACCAGAACAGGGCTCCCCTGCCTGGCTGGAGCGCCTGCTGGAAGACTCTGGATCCCGGGCTGGAAGTGGGGAAACAGGAAAACAGCCTCCCCAAGGATGCTGCCGCCATCCAGGCCTGTCCACGCAGAGCCTTCGCCCACCCAGCGGCTGCAGGCAGCGCTCTTAGAGGGCCCCTCTCTCCTTCCCTCTGCCCAGCCCCACCACACCCAGCGAGGTCGCCTATGGGTGACCACAGACTCCCCGCAGGAGGCCTCCTCCCTGCCGTGGGCCAACAGTCACCACCATGGGCTCAGGGAGGAAAGGCCTGCCTGCGGAGGGCTGCTTTAGGCTCCAAGGTGACCCTGCTGGGCCTGGGGATGGAGCCTCCAGAACAAGGTCCCTGCCCTTCTCTGGGGTGTGACTCAGAGCTACTGGCCTCTCCCGTGGATTTGATTCTGCGACCTTCACATGCTAAGCAGACACTGTGCTCACATATTCCCTCCAAAGAGCTCTAAGCTAGCTCCTTCCTGCTACACCGAAAGCCCCTTTCTTCGGTGCTGCCCTCAGATGACTCACAGGGGTCAGCGGCAGAGGCACCCAGGGTGACATTACCATGGGTCCCCAGCACGGGAGATAAGAAAGGGGAATGCCTGTTGCGGTGGCAAGCCAGCGACTGTTCTTTCTTGGGAATGGCTTTTTGATTCAGATGATGTTTCATAGTGAGAGAACTCAATTATACCTGCTTTTATGAGATATGGCAATAGATGGCAGTTGTGATTTCAGTGTGCTTAGGGAGCATAAATAAAAGCGGCAATTCTTTGTGGGAACTTGGCTTTTGTTTCCTTGTTTTGGCTTTTCTGACAAATCCAGAAATCTGGAGCCACCGGCGAGAGAGAAGTCTGAGATTCCACATACACGCAGCCCCAAGTTTCTTACAAAGCCAAGGGCGCAGGCTGATGCTCCCCCAGGTGGGGTGCAGTTTAGCTTAGTGAGAGCGTGGGCTCTAGGCAGACTTCCGGGTTCAAACCCAGCTCAGCCACTGACTTAGCTTTGTGTTTTGATTCTTGGAGAGAGGGAAACCTGGATTGGTTGCCTCCTGCCCACAACCCCACCCGCAGGAATGGAACCAGGACCCCTCGGTGCAGAGGACAATGGTTAGCCTACTGAGCCACACCGGCCAGGGCAGCTTTGCGATTTCCTCTTGCTGCATCTTCCCCACCTGCAAAGTGGAAATAACACCTGCCTGGGGAGGGTGTTTGTGGGATTAAGCAAAGTATGTAACTGCTGCGATCAGCAGGTTTCAGCCGTCAAGAACACTGGGCGGGAAAGCAGTGAGCACGCGATGGTGGGCCTCAGAGGCCTGAAAGGCACATGATTCAGCCCCTTCCACCCACCCCCGCCCTCACCCCTCCCCCCTCCCCCGTCCTGTCCAGACTGATCACGCTCCACTCCGGTAACCCACTTAACCGCCTGGAACCATTCCGGATTAGAGAAACTTGAGGAACCCCTTACGGTGTGGGGCGTGGGGGGCGCCACTCTGCAAGACCAAGTTCTAGGTCACTAAGGAGGGTGCCCGGGCCGGGCCCACGGCTTGTGCGCGCAGAAGCTGAAGGCGATGGGATGGCTTTACTGAACAGCCTTTGGAGCCCGACCGGCTGGAGTTTGGGCAAATTCCTCCGTCTGAGGCTCCATTTCCTCCTCCGGAGCGCGGTCTATTAATACGCCGCTACCGGGAAGCGGGCAGGGATGGCTGCAGTGACCCGGGCTCGGCGCTCTCGCTTCCCGAGCACCGGGCCCGGCGGGGAGGGGAGGATGGGGCGCCGCGCCCGGCCCGCCCCGCGCGCACCCCGGCCAGGGGTCAGGTTCGGGGCCTCTGGGGGACTCGCTACCCCCGCTGAGCGGAGGGACCGGGAGAGACGCGGCGGAGGCCCGCGCCCTCGAAGAAGAAGGAGGAGGAGGAGGAGGGGCGGGGTGCAGGCCGCGCCTCTCCCGCCCGGGCCTCCCTCTGGCCCTCCCCCCGGGGCCCCCTCCCCCGCCCCCTCCCGCGTGCATCCGGCGGCGGGCACAGGATGTTCTTTCGCGCTGGTTCCCCACACACACACCCCCCGCCCCCCGCTCTCACTTTCCCTCCCCCCTCCCCCCGGCACCTTATTTAACTCCTTCCCCCCCGCGCGCCGCCCCGTCCCCTCCCGCCCCCCAGGAGCCAGAGGGCTGCCCGGGGGACGGGGGCCTGGGTGAGCGCTGGGCTCGGGGGCTCGGGGTCCACTGGCTGGCTGGCCGGGAGTGAAGGGGTGGAATGGGGTCCCCGGGCCGCAGCCGGCACCCTCCGGGCCCCTCCAGTTCACCGCTGCGGAAGAGGGGGCTGGGGTGGGGTCCGCGCTCCGGAGGGGGGGGGGCCGCGCCGGAGCAGGCGGCCCGGAGGGCGCAGGGAGCCCCAGGCCCGGGGCAGCCGGGAGGCCGGGGACCCCAGCCTCAAGGTCTCCCGCTTGGGATGGGAAGGGGCCCCAGCGCCGGCGGAGGATGGAGAGGTGACGCCCCTCGCGGATACGTCACTGTCGCCAAGGCAACCGGGGCGGGGGGAGCGGCGGGAGGACTGGAGGCCAGACCTTCGGGAAAGGAGGCCGCCGGAGGCCTGGGGACGCGGGTGCGGGTGGGCGGAGGCGGGGGCGGGCTTTTCAATCTTTTCTGATTCACTCGCCGGTGGAAGGACTGGTTCTGTTCGCCGGTTCATTCAACAAACTTTCCTGGTTAAGCTCGCGCTGGGCTGGGCGCCCGGCCTAGGCGCTGGGCGTCCGCGGCCTCCGACTTCCGCTCGAGCTGAGTGAGGGTCTGGTGGCCACACGTCCCGGGATTACCGGTGTCATCATGAATCATGTCCCTCTTCGAGCTCAAAAGAGGGGGGCGGGTAGTTAAGGAACCTCGGCTTTGAATTCGTGGAAGGCTCCAGTTGTGCAGGAAAGGAAGGCCAGCTGGTATCTTCTCGCTCTGCACGAGCGCCTGCTGTAAGCAGATGTGTGGGAAACGTGCCTGTGTGTGTGGGAAGGTGGTCCGTGGCCCAGGCCTGGCATTCTCTGCCGTCTTTCCCCCTCATTCTGCGAGTATCACTGGTGCCTTTTACAGAGGAAGAAACTGGGTCAGAGAGGTTAAGACACCTGCCCAAGGCCAAACAGCTAAGTGCTTGGAACCAGACTCCAGTTTATGTGGCCTCTAACGTCTGATTGCCTTGTCTCACCTCTGCTTCCTTCTCAAAATAAATAAGTGATGTTAAATAAATAAAGACACTGTCTCTGCCATAAAGGAGTTTATGATCTATGGGGTTGAAAGTACTCCAGGTAAAACTAAACAATAAAATATAGACAAGATTGGAGACAGTTCCTAACGCTCCGAGGGAAGTTGGAAGCAAAATGATCAAAGCGAGGTGGAGGGTGTCAGAGCCTTCCGAAGGAGGTGGGCGCGAGTGGGGTTTTGAGGTGGGGATTGGCTTTGTGTCTGTGTGTGTGGGAGCGTGTCTGTGTGTGTGCGATGTGCTGTCGAGAAAGAGAACAATCTCAGGGCGTCGGACCAGGGGCCCAGAACTAGGCAGGCTGGAATCTCCGTGGCAAGCTCCCTCTGTAAGCCCAAAGCCGCTGGTTGCCCACACTCCCTTTCTCCTCCCACCCTCCTTGGCGCTTCTGTTTCTCCGCAGTGGGGCCCCGGCGGGCAGCTGCACCCTGGGGTCTTTGCAGTTGGTAGTTGGCTCCAACCTGGATGTGGGCTTCTCCCTTCCCAACCCCTCTCTGAAGGTTTTGGGAAATGAAAACTAGTGGCTCCTCCAAACCAAAGGACCTGGGTGAGCATCAGGAAACCAGCAGGCTTGATGGGCGGGGAGACCAGCCGGGAGGGCGAACTGTTAGGACGAGAAAGGAGCCACCAAACAGATGGGTCGCTGTGCTGCTCCCCTGCTCGGCGCCAGCCTGTGCCGGACCCGGTGATCTGGGCACACCGTGAACTAATCCGGCCCGTCAAATGGAACACGTAGGTGAGAAGCTGGTGTACCCTGTGTGCCTAATGAGGAGTCCGGAGTGATAACACACACAATAAACAGTGTTTGAGGAAGATTGTTCCAGCAGGGTGTGTAGGAAGGAGGAAAGACCTGGGCCAGAAAGGACAGTGTGGCAGCTGCTGTGGGGCGCTGGGCCAAAGGTAATCTATGGGGCTGGAGAAGAGGTGACGGGAAAATAACAGTGCGTCTGGTAATAAAAGCAACAGCGGGAACAGACTGGTAATAGACCAGATAATAGGATGGTAAAGGAGAGGAAATAGTTAAAAATTAATCCACCGTCATGGTGACCCGGGGGGTGGGAGGGCCACGGTGGACAAGGCGGAGGAGCCGGTGTGCGGGGTGTGGTAAGTTCAGTCACTCCTAGGCTGTGGGAAGGCGGGCGTCCTGTCTGTGACTGGGCCTGGGGCAGGGAAGCCCAGAGGGGAGGGGGCTGCGTGGTGAGCGTGTCCCTGTCCTTATAGGCGTGCCCACAGCTTCCGAACACTCACTGGCCCGGGGTGGCACGGGCAGATCCCACAAATCCGTAGCCGTGTAAGTCAGTGGCGCTGAGGGTGCCTCCTGCCTGGGGGGTTCTGTAGGGGCGGGGTGAGCTGGTGAGTGGGAAGCATGCCTGTGTGTGTGGGAAGGTGGTCCGTGGCCCAGGCCTGCGTTGGCATGCATCTCCTTACCCTTGGCTTCGGAGCTTCAAAGGGTGCCACCGATGCCGACAGACGGGCCCCAAGAGGATGGGTGTGTGTGTGTGGGGGGGTAATGAGGCCCAGGTGAGGCACTTCGCAGCCTTGGGTCCCGCCCCCTGCCCCACCCTCCGAGGCCCTGGAGCCCAGGCCGTGCTGACTGCCAGGGCCTTTCCTGGAATTCGGCGGAGGACGGAGCCGCTCCCTGCCTGCCCTGGCACACTCCAGGCACAGCGTGTCCTCTGGGGAACCTTGCAGTCACCCCGGTTGGCCGGGGCCTGGGATAGGTCCTTGCTCCCCCCCCCCCCCCCCAGGAGGAGTCCTGCTTAGGTTGCCATCTGAGCTCCTGGCCCCGGGCTGCCTTCACATACAGGCACCACCAGGCCGCAGGGGCAGCGGGCCAGGCGGAAGGAGCAGCTTTGTGGCCGGTGGCAGGACTCGTGGTCTCTGTTGTGGCTTTGGGAGGAGGCCGAAGAGCAGGGTCTCAGGCTTCAAAGCACCTCCCCCCTGCCTCTCGCGCCCTCCCTCTGAGGAAATCTTGGGGGCCCCACGGTTTTGAGGCCTGGGGACAGGAAGCGACTCTGAACTCGGGGTCAGCTGAGAACAGAGATGAGGGAGATCGTTTTGCCCCACGGCCCATTTCTACCAGCATCCTCTCCCTCAGCTCCCCGCCATCCTAGGGGGGAAAAATCTGCTCCGTCTGCAAGCATTACATCGGCCAGTGGCCTCCCGGAACGGTGGGGTCTGGAGGAAGCTGGACCGGTGTCCAGCGGCCTGGGCCCGGCCACACCTGCGGGGGGAGGAGAGGGCCTCCCGGGAGCAGCGCCGGCGGGGCTCGGGCTGGGGCCGCTCGGGCCGGGCGGGGCCGGGGCGCCTCTGTACGGAGGGGCGGGAGCCGAGGCCGCGCCACCGGCCACGTGGAGTCCCGGGCGGGCGGCGGGCGGCGGAACCGGAGCCGCCGGGCTCGCCCCTCCCCCGGGACCGCCGCCGCCGACCGCAGGCTGCGAGAGCGGTTGATCTGGGGAGCGAGCACACCCACCGCCGCTGCTGAGTCAGGCTGTTCTCCCGCCCGCCCGCCGCCGGGACATTGTGTTCCAGCCCCGCTGGCACCGGGCCCAGCGCTCGCACCAGCTCCTCGCCCTGTTTGTGCTCGCGGCTTGCGCTCGGCGCAGCCTTCCCGCCGCCGCCGGCGGGCGCCCGGGGCCGGGCCGGGCCAGATGCGGGCCCGGGGACGCGGAGGAGATGAGGCCCCAGGGCGGCGGGGGAGATGCGGGCCCGGGGACGCGGGGGAGATGAGGCCCCAGGGCGGCGGGGGAGATGCGGGCCCGGGGACGCGGGGGAGATGAGGCCCCAGGGCGGCGGGGCCGGGCCAGATGCGGGCCACGGGGACGCGGGGGAGATGAGGCCCCAGGGGCGGCGGGGGAGATGCGGGCCCCGGGGACGCGGGGGAGATGCGGGCCCAGGGGCGGCGGCGGCCCCGCGCCCTGCACGCCCCCCAGCCTTAGAGCGCCCAGACCTGCCCGTTCCGCCCTGAGCCTGGTATGGAAGCCCGGGCGTTGGGGCCGGAGGAGCGCAGGGGGGCGGGGGGGGGCACGAACAGGTGGTGCCGCCCACGAGGGAGAAGGAGCCACCCTGCACCACCGGGCTGGGACCCGGCCTCTGCGGGCGCGCAGCTGGGGGCGCGGCAGCCCCAGACCTGAGGCCTGGGTGTGGTCACGTGACAACGGAAGCCGGGCAGAGGGGCCAATTCAAGCGATCCCCAAGGAGCCCGGCTGGGCTTCTTTCCCGATCCATTCCTCACAGCAGCCTGGAGGCTCCAGGGACCCCCGGGGGCTGGCAAAGCACGCCCAGCCCTTCTGGGCAGCTTGGGACCCCTCTGGCAGGACACCCGGAATGGGAAAGCCCCAAACCCACCGCGTGGGAGCCCCCGTAGGGTGGAAGAAGGGGACCCCTCAGTTCAGCCCCCAAAGCCAGATGTGCTGTGAGCCCCGTGTTCTCATTCCCCATCTCTCACAGAGATCGCTGGGGCTGGGCCTCAGGCTCTTCCCCTCCAAACCACGGACTGCCTGACCCAGCACCTGCCAGACGCAAGCGCTGCTGGGTCTTCCAATTAAAGGTTAAAGGTTAAGGCACGATTCCTAAAGTCCTCTTCCCCCTGAGGAGGAGGGGAGGAATCCTCCTCACAGTTGGCGTGCCTTTGCCATGCAGGAGAGCTCACCCTCCATGTCTACCCATCACTCAAGCTCCAACTCATAAGGCCTGCCTGGCACACACCAGCCAGATCTCACTCGGCTCCCCTGGAAGCCCAGCACCGGGGTTTGTACCTTCCTCACAGCTCGGGGACAGCGTGTGGCCGTCTCACAGTCTAGTGATTTGTGTACCAGCCCCGTCCTCCTAACCAGATCAGAGAGTCCTTGAGGCAGAAACAGAGTCTGCTTCTTGGCGGCCTCCCCCCACGGCTCAGCTCATGGCCCACCGGCCAGGGTTGGCCCAGGATGTTCAATCCATGTCGGGCACATTGAAATGATTTCCTGCCTCCGGGCGGCTGGCGGGCCAGCTGAAGAGACACGCACACAGCATGTGAGGTTAAATAATAACCCAGCCAGCAGGTGGTGAGCACCGAGTGTTTGCAAGAGCTATAGGGCCTCTTTGGAAGGAAGTGGCTATAGGGGAGAAAGATCCCAGGAGGTTCTAGGCCTTGACCTGCTTCCTGTGGAGGAGGGGGGAGGAGGAGTGGATGGTGCCCGGGCCGGACCTGCCCGGAGCATTGAGGTGAAGCTCCCCACCCTCAGTCCCCAGGCACTGCCTGTTCCCTGGCCTGCCACTCCTCCACAGGGCACCCAGGAGGGCTGCCCAGCGCTGCCCAGCTCTGGATGCACGCTGGTCCCACCCTGCTGAACAGCTAACTGTGACCTTGGGCAAGGCGCTTCCTTCCCTGACCTCACTGCCGTCCGTGCCTCCGCGGCAGCGCTCACAGGAGGCTGTGACCGAGTCCCAGCCACACCTGCGGCCTCCCTCGACGTTCCCTGTGCCACCTCCGGTCCCACCTCCCCCGCTCCGGTCTGGGACTGCTGAGAACACTGCGTACAGAGTGTGAACAGCGAGAGGAGGTTTCCTGTGGTTGCAAAAGTACCATCGGGACTTTCCCCACCGTGCACGCTGTGGGAGGAGTGGGGGAGGAGGAAGCGGGCCAACCTGGAAGGAACCTCTGCTCTCTTCCCTCCCCTCAGAGCTCCCAGCTCTCCCACAGGCTGGTACAGTTTGTTACGCCGGGGCAGGAATGTACCGTGTGTTTCAGATGGCCTCTGTCCAGTCCTACACTGGCCGCTTTATATTTATACTTCCTTCTTCAGCCCTGGCAGCCTGCTGTCAATCACGCCTGCCCTCATCTGCCCACCTCCCACCTGGCCGCCACCCCCACCCCACCACAGGTCCTGCTTGGGTTGTACATTGTTGTAAGAGGTGGGGTGGGTACACCTGGAGCAGAGAAGTTGGGCTCTGGAAGAGTGAAGCCCCAGCGCCCTCCCTCTCTCCCAGCACCCAGCCTGAGACTGCCTCCAGGGCCACGCACGCCCCACGCCGGCTGTGAAGGTTCTGGTGGGCCCGCGGGGCTGGTTCGCCACTCGGAGAAGTGACACGCAGAGGCTCAGAGAAGGGGCAGAACTAAGTCACATTTCGATGTGTCTGACGTCAAAGCCAGCACTCCACACGGTCCTTCCCCTCATCCATAGACCCGCCACGCCTCCAGCCTCAGAGCCTCCCTCCCTTCGCCCTTCAGATGATTCCAGAACGCTGCCTCCTTGAGCCCGGGCACCCCCTGACATGTGACCAACCAGCAAAGTGTTTTTAGCCCTTTCCATGTGGAGGACACCAGTGGACTCAGAAGACACCAGTGGGGCTGGATGGCCAGTCCTGCTCTGTGGCTGTGGGCGCTTCAGTTGTCTCTTAGCCACTGCCCCTTCGCCTGGGAACAAGCTCGGCCTGAGTGTGCTGACCGGCACTGGGGTCTGACCACCATGGCCTGAGCCTGCTTCCGGGCTCTGCACGTAGCCCTGTCGGCGCCACCCTGTGACCCTTCCCAGCAGGGCCTTGGGGGAATCACCACCATATGTCAATTCCTGACACTTGTGCCCATTTCACTGACATGTCCCAGCTCAGTCTGATTTTAATGTTTCTCTAAGTAAGGAGAATACTACCCACTTTCCTGATGGGAGAGTTGAGGCAAGAGCAACTGAGTTGCTCAACCAAAAGCAAGAAACAGGCTTGTGACTGTGATATCTAGTTTCCCAAGACGTTCCCAAGCCTGCCCACATGTGGCCTTTCCCCAGCCCTCTTCCCCTGGGGAGGGCCCCCAGCGCCCCGCCCCCCGTGCTGCCTTTACCTACCCCCGGGGCTGAAGCAGGCACCAGGGGGAGATAGGTAGTTAGTTGCCTGGCCTGTACCCTGGCTTCCTGTCCTCTGTGGCTCTCAAGGGCACATCTTGTCCCCTCTGAACCCAGTCATCCTTCCTTCCTCTTTTATCCGTCCCACTCTCGTTCTCCCTTCTTGCTCAACAAGAGCCCTGTGTATATGCCTCCATCCACCTGAGTTTGCTTTTTATTTTTGCTTTTTCTGTGCGTCCATTCTCCTGGGACATTTCCCCGGGTCCCTCTGCCGTCTCCCCTCTGAGGCTGTCTTGTTTCGCTAGAAGCGTCTCCCATTCCTACTCCTCCCCAGAGCTCCCCTCCCTCCTGACTTCTGCCAGTGGCAGGTGGCTCAGGTTCAGTGGGCTCTTACTGAGCACCTACTGTGTGCTCCCGGAATGGTGTTAATGCCTGGGAACCCAAAGTCCAAAAGCTGTGCTGGAGCATCTAGTAAGCACCTCCTGGTGCCTGAGGCATTGTGCTTCCACCTGGTAGCACAAAAGCGGGGTGCTGCCCTCAGGAGATCTCGGGGCTACAACTGATCATTATAGTCCTGGGAAGCTGGGGGCTGGGCCTGGCCAGAGGATTCCAGTCTTCAGGTCTGACTGAGGAGCCAGCCAGGCAGAGCCAGGGAGCAGGTGTTCCAGGCAGAACGGACAGGGTGTCTAAAGGCACACAGGCGTGAAGCGGCCCCGTGTTCCCGGCAGGCCCTGCGAGCTGTGTGATGTGACCTGGACAGGGAGTGCAGGCGGGGAGCCCGGGGAGACGCGGGAGAGGCGGGCAGGCCGGGACGGTGCGGAACCTCGTGTTCCAGCAGAAGGGCTGTCCTGTATCCGGGAGCACCCTCTGGAGCCGGGCCCACGGCTTCCTCTGGAGCTCCCATTAAGCCATATTGACTGACCTTTGGCGCAGCGAGGCCTGTGGGAGAGTCAGACACTTAACTGTAATGCTGCTTCCAAGGCACGTTTATTTATTCATTCATAAAAGTTTAGCAGGCTCTGATTTTGCCAAGTGCGGCTCTGAGCTCAGGGAATGGGCCATTGCACCCACAGAAGTCCCAGCTCTCCAGAAATTTACAGCCTTGGTGGTTGGGAAGGGAGGACAGGCCATAAACAAAGAAACAAAACTAATAAATTAGCGTGGTATGCCGGGACCGGTTTGGCTCAGTGGATAGAGCGTCGGCCTGCGGACTGAAAGGTCCCGGGTTCGATTCTGGTCAAGGGCATGTACATGATGTGCCCGCAACCAATGGGGGTGTGCAAGAGGTGGCTGATCAATGTTTCTCTCTCATCGACGTTTCTAACTCTGTCCCTCTCCATTCCTCTCTGTGTAAAATCAATAAAATATATTAAAAAAAATAAAATAAAATAAATTAGCGTGGTATTTTCAGATCGTGCTAAGTGCAAAGGAAACAAAGCAGTGATGCCGTTGAGAGCCCGGGGTGGGCTGGGTAGTAGTAAGGCTTCCCGCAGAGAGTTAGGTTTGAGCTGAATCCCAGACAATGGCAAGAACAAGCCAGTGTGTGAAGATCAGTTGCTTTCGGTTCCAGCGCATGTAAAGGCCCTGAGGCAGGAAGCAGCTTGAGGTTTTCTAGGTTTAGAGAGAAAAAAAAAAAATGCTGGGTTCAAATTCATGACTCCCCAGCAATTCTAGGCAATGGTTATTGTACCCATTTTATAGAGATGGAAACTGAGGCTCAGAAAGATGGAAACTTGGCAAAATCACAACTAACAGTATAAATTTTGGCTCTAAAGCCACTGCTGAGTTTTCTACCAAAGTATCAAAGTATAGCAATCATGTGTTCTACATTATTTAGTAAGTTCCAATTTCCAAAACTCGGTCTCATTGTTCTCTGGACATTCTTTGTCCCAAACCGTGACTCCAAACCCTGTCTCTGTCAGGTAACCCCAGTGGGGTCCTGGGATGAGCACCTCATTGCCATGCGCCTCGGTCTTGCCGTCTGTGGGTGGGGAGAGGGATACTTCCAAGGCCACAGGCTGGCCGAGAGCATGAAACAGACTGTCCACACAGGCTCGGGAGTGCCGGCACACGGCACCCGCTCAGTTCCCGTGGCTCTCTCTTGTCCTTTGGAAAGCGGAGGGCAGCTGCTGTGAGCTCTCCCCTGTGAGGCCTCTGGTGCCTGCGACCGACAGGCGGGAGCGAGGGGAGGAGAGAGCAGGGGAGGGCGGCTGGGAGGGCCCTTCCCTTCCCCCAGCCACCCACTCCCCGCTGGACCCCACACTGACACATCTTGTACTCTGCATTTCCAGCAAAATTCTTATCACACCCGCTTCCCAATACTGGGTGCAGCAGAGACAGACAGAGCAGGGTGTCTGTGAAGTGACAATCCTGGGCCCTGTGTGCCAGGAGCCCCCAGGGGCCGGCGGCCACGCTGCAGGAGAGCCGACCACAGAGAGCCAGGCGTGGGCTCTGGGACAGAGCGCTTCTCAGAGGCGGTGGGGCC